>CM074722.1:377481136-377928533 GCA_037306005.1 Rhinophrynus dorsalis
AATTACTGTGTGACAGAAGCACTTACCTAGGTAGGAGTCCATCACACAGCAGTCAGGTGTATCTATATAATTACTGTGTGTAACAGAAGCACTTACCTAAGTAGGAGTCCATCACACAGCAGTCAGGTAAATCTATATAATTACTGTGTGACAGAAGCACTTACCTAGGTAGGAGTCCATCACACAGCAGTCAGGTGTATATCTATATAATTACTGTGTGTAACAGAAGCACTTACCTAGGTAGGAGTCCATCACACAGCAGTTAGGTGTATCTATATAATTACTGTGTGTAACAGAAGTACTTACCTAAGTAGGAGTCCATCATACAGGAGTCAGGTGTATCTATATAATTACTGTGTGTAACAGAAGCACTTACCTAGGTAGTAGTCCATCATACAGCAGTCAGGTGTATCTATATAATTACTGTGTGTAACAGAACTACTTACTTAGGTAGCAGTCCATCACACAGCAGTCAGGTGTATCTATATAATTACTGTGTGTAACAGAAGTACTTACCTAGGTAGGAGTCCATCACACAGCAGTCAGGTAAATCTATATAATTACTGTGTGACAGAAGCACTTACCTAGGTAGGAGTCCATCACACAGCAGTCAGGTGTATCTATATAATTACTGTGTGTAACAGAAGCACTTAACTAAGTAGGAGTCCATCACACAGCAGTCAGGTAAATCTATATAATTACTGTGTGACAGAAGCACTTACCTAGGTAGGAGTCCATCACACAGCAGTCAGGTGTATCTATATAATTACTGTGTGTAACAGAAGCACTTACCTAAGTAGGAGTCCATCACACAGCAGTCAGGTGTATCTATATAATTACTGTGTGTAACAGAAGCACTTACCTAAGTAGGAGTCCATCACACAGCAGTCAGGTGTATCTATATAATTATTGTGTGTAACAGAAGCACTTACCTAGGTAGGAGTCCATCACACAGAAGTCAAGTGTATCTATATAATTAGTGTGTGTAACAGAAGCACGTACCTAGGTAGTAGTCCATCATACAGCAGTCAGGTGTATCTATATAATTACTGTGTGTGACAGAAGCCCTTACCTAGGTAGGAGTCCATCACACAGCAGTCAGGTGTATCTATATAATTATTGTGTGTAACAGAAGCACTTACCTAGGTAGGAGTCCATCACACAGAAGTCAGGTGTATCTATATAATTAGTGTGTGTAACAGAAGCACGTACCTAGGTAGTAGTCCATCACACAGCAGTTAGGTGTATCTATATAATTACTGTGTGTAACAGAAGTACTTACCTAAGTAGGAGTCCATCATACAGGAGTCAGGTGTATCTATATAATTACTGTGTGTAACAGAAGCACTTACCTAGGTAGGTAGAAGTCCATCACACAGCAGTCAGGTATATCTATATAATTACTGTGTGTAACAGAATCCCTTACCTAGGTAGGAGTCCATCATACAGCAGTCAGGTGTATCTATATAATTACTGTGTGTAACAGAAGCACTTACCTAGGTAGGAGTCCATCATACAGCAGTCAGGTGTATATATATATATATATATATATATAATTACTGTGTGTAACAGAAGGACGTACCTAAGTAGGAGTCCATCACACAGCAGTCAGGTGTATCTATATAATTACTGTGTGTAACAGAAGCACTTACCTAGGTAGTAGTCCATCATACAGCAGTCAGGTGTATCTATATAATTACTGTGTGTAACAGAACTACTTACTTAGGTAGGAGTCCATCACACAGCAGTCAGGTGTATCTATATAATTACTGTGTGTAACAGAAGTACTTACCTAGGTAGGAGTCCATCACACAGCAGTCAGGTAAATCTATATAATTACTGTGTGACAGAAGCACTTACCTAGGTAGTAGTCCATCACACAGCAGTCAGGTGTATCTATATAATTACTGTGTGTAACAGAAGCACTTACCTAAGTAGGAGTCCATCACACAGCAGTCAGGTAAATCTATATAATTACTGTGTGACAGAAGCACTTACCTAGGTAGGAGTCCATCACACAGCAGTCAGGTGTATCTATATAATTACTGTGTGTAACAGAAGCACTTACCTAAGTAGGAGTCCATCACACAGCAGTCAGGTGTATCTATATAATTACTGTGTGTAACAGAAGCACTTATCTAAGTAGGAGTCCATCACACAGCAGTCAGGTGTATCTATATAATTATTGTGTGTAACAGAAGCACTTACCTAGGTAGTAGTCCATCACACAGAAGTCAGGTGTATCTATATAATTAGTGTGTGTAACAGAAGCACGTACCTTTGTAGTAGTCCATCATACAGCAGTCAGGTGTATCTATATAATTACTTTGTGTGACAGAAGCCCTTACCTAGGTAGGAGTCCATCATACAGGAGTCAGGTGTATCTATATAATTACTGTGTGTAACAGAAGTACTTACCTAAGTAAGAGTCCATCACACAGCAGTCAGGCGTATCTATATAATTACTGTGTGTAACAGAAGCACTTACCTAGGTAGGAGTCCATCATACAGCAGTCAGGTGTATATATATAATTACTGTGTGTAACAGAAGGACGTACCTAAGTAGGAGTCCATCACACAGCAGTCAGGTGTATCTATATAATTACTGTGTGTAACAGAAGTACATACCTAGGTAGGAGTCCATCACACAGCAGTCAGGTGTATCTATATAATTACTGTGTGTAACAGAAGTACATACCTAGGTAGTAGTCCATCATACAGTAGTCAGGTGTATCTATATAATTACTGTGTGTAACATAAGTACTTACCTAGGTAGGAATCCATCACACAGCAGTCAGGTGTATATCTATATAATTACTGTGTGTAACAGAAGCACTTACCTAGGTAGGAGTCCATCACACAGCAGTTAGGTGTATCTATATAATTACTGTGTGTAACAGAAGTACTTACCTAAGTAGGAGTCCATCACACAGCAGTCAGGTGTATCTATATAATTACTGTGTGTAACAGAAGCACTTACCTAAGTAGGAGTCCATCACACAGCAGTCAGGTGTATCTATATAATTATTGTGTGTAACAGAAGCACGTACCTAGGTAGGAGTCCATCACACAGAAGTCAGGTGTATCTATATAATTAGTGTGTGTAACAGAAGCACGTACCTAGGTAGTAGTCCATCATACAGCAGTCAGGTGTATCTATATAATTACTGTGTGTAACAGAAGCCCTTACCTAGGTAGGAGTCCATCATACAGCAGTCAGGTGTATCTATATAATTACTGTGTGTAACAGAAGCCCTTACCTAGGTAGGTAGAAGTCCATCACACAGCAGTCAGGTATATCTATATAATTACTGTGTGTAACAGAATCCCTTACCTAGGTAGGAGTCCATCATACAGCAGTCAGGTGTATCTATATAATTACTGTGTGTAACAGAAGTACTTACCTAAGTAGGAGTCCATCACACAGCAGTCAGGCGTATCTATATAATTACTGTGTGTAACAGAAGCACTTACCTAGGTAGGAGTCCATCATACAGCAGTCAGGTGTATCTATATAATTACTGTGTGTAACAGAAGCACTTACCTAGGTAGGAGTCCATCATACAGCAGTCAGGTGTATATATATAATTACTGTGTGTAACAGAAGGACGTACCTAAGTAGGAGTCCATCACACAGCAGTCAGGTGTATCTATATAATTAGTGTGTGTAACAGAAGTACATACCTAGGTAGGAGTCCATCACACAGCAGTCAGGTGTATCTATATAATTACTGTGTGTAACAGAAGTACATACCTAGGTAGTAGTCCATCATACAGCAGTCAGGTGTATCTATATAATTACTGTGTGTAACAGAAGTACTTACCTAGGTAGGAATCCATCACACAGCAGTCAGGTGTATATCTATATAATTACTGTGTGTAACAGAAGCACTTACCTAGGCAGGAGTCCATCACACAGCAGTCAGGTGTATATATATATATATAATTACTGTGTGTAACAGAAGGACGTACCTAGGTAGGAGTCCATCATACAGGAGTCAGGTGTATCTATATAATTACTGTGTGTAACAGAAGCACTTACCCAGGTAGTAGTCCATCATACAGCAGTCAGGTGTATCTATATAATTACTGTGTGTAACAGAACTACTTACTTATGTAGGAGTCCATCACACAGCAGTCAGGTGTATCTATATAATTACTGTGTGTAACAGAAGTACTTACCTAGGTAGGAGTCCATCACACAGCAGTCAGGTGTATCTATATAATTACTGTGTGTAACAGAAGCACTTACCTAAGTAGGAGTCCATCACACAGCAGTCAGGTAAATCTATATAATTACTGTGTGACAGAAGCACTTACCCAGGTAGTAGTCCATCATACAGCAGTCAGGTGTATCTATATAATTACTGTGTGTAACAGAAGCACTTATCTAAGTAGGAGTCCATCACACAGCAGTCAGGTGTATCTATATAATTATTGTGTGTAACAGAAGCACTTACCTAGGTAGGAGTCCATCACACAGAAGTCAGGTGTATCTATATAATTAGTGTGTGTAACAGAAGCACGTACCTTTGTAGTAGTCCATCATACAGCAGTCAGGTGTATCTATATAATTACTTTGTGTGACAGAAGCCCTTACCTAGGTAGGAGTCCATCATACAGGAGTCAGGTGTATCTATATAATTACTGTGTGTAACAGAAGTACTTACCTAAGTAAGAGTCCATCACACAGCAGTCAGGCGTATCTATATAATTACTGTGTGTAACAGAAGCACTTACCTAGGTAGGAGTCCATCATACAGCAGTCAGGTGTATATATATAATTACTGTGTGTAACAGAAGGACGTACCTAAGTAGGAGTCCATCACACAGCAGTCAGGTGTATCTATATAATTACTGTGTGTAACAGAAGTACATACCTAGGTAGGAGTCCATCACACAGCAGTCAGGTGTATCTATATAATTACTGTGTGTAACAGAAGTACATACCTAGGTAGTAGTCCATCATACAGTAGTCAGGTGTATCTATATAATTACTGTGTGTAACATAAGTACTTACCTAGGTAGGAATCCATCACACAGCAGTCAGGTGTATATCTATATAATTACTGTGTGTAACAGAAGCACTTACCTAGGTAGGAGTCCATCACACAGCAGTTAGGTGTATCTATATAATTACTGTGTGTAACAGAAGTACTTACCTAAGTAGGAGTCCATCACACAGCAGTCAGGTGTATCTATATAATTACTGTGTGTAACAGAAACACTTACCTAAGTAGGAGTCCATCACACAGCAGTCAGGTGTATCTATATAATTATTGTGTGTAACAGAAGCACGTACCTAGGTAGGAGTCCATCACACAGAAGTCAGGTGTATCTATATAATTAGTGTGTGTAACAGAAGCACGTACCTAGGTAGTAGTCCATCATACAGCAGTAAGGTGTATCTATATAATTACTGTGTGTAACAGAAGCCCTTACCTAGGTAGGAGTCCATCATACAGCAGTCAGGTGTATCTATATAATTACTGTGTGTAACAGAAGCCCTTACCTAGGTAGGTAGAAGTCCATCACACAGCAGTCAGGTATATCTATATAATTACTGTGTGTAACAGAATCCCTTACCTAGGTAGGAGTCCATCATACAGCAGTCAGGTGTATCTATATAATTACTGTGTGTAACAGAAGTACTTACCTAAGTAGGAGTCCATCACACAGCAGTCAGGCGTATCTATATAATTACTGTGTGTAACAGAAGCACTTACCTAGGTAGGAGTCCATCATACAGCAGTCAGGTGTATCTATATAATTACTGTGTGTAACAGAAGCACTTACCTAGGTAGGAGTCCATCATACAGCAGTCAGGTGTATATATATAATTACTGTGTGTAACAGAAGGACGTACCTAAGTAGGAGTCCATCACACAGCAGTCAGGTGTATCTATATAATTAGTGTGTGTAACAGAAGTACATACCTAGGTAGGAGTCCATCACACAGCAGTCAGGTGTATCTATATAATTACTGTGTGTAACAGAAGTACATACCTAGGTAGTAGTCCATCATACAGCAGTCAGGTGTATCTATATAATTACTGTGTGTAACAGAAGTACTTACCTAGGTAGGAATCCATCACACAGCAGTCAGGTGTATATCTATATAATTACTGTGTGTAACAGAAGCACTTACCTAGGCAGGAGTCCATCACACAGCAGTCAGGTGTATATATATATATATATATATAATTACTGTGTGTAACAGAAGGACGTACCTAGGTAGGAGTCCATCATACAGGAGTCAGGTGTATCTATATAATTACTGTGTGTAACAGAAGCACTTACCCAGGTAGTAGTCCATCATACAGCAGTCAGGTGTATCTATATAATTACTGTGTGTAACAGAACTACTTACTTATGTAGGAGTCCATCACACAGCAGTCAGGTGTATCTATATAATTACTGTGTGTAACAGAAGTACTTACCTAGGTAGGAGTCCATCACACAGCAGTCAGGTGTATCTATATAATTACTGTGTGTAACAGAAGCACTTACCTAAGTAGGAGTCCATCACACAGCAGTCAGGTAAATCTATATAATTACTGTGTGACAGAAGCACTTACCTAGGTAGGAGTCCATCACACAGCAGTCAGGTGTATCTATATAAAATACTGTGTGTAACAGAAACACTTACCTAAGTAGGAGTCCATCACACAGCAGTCAAGTGTATCTATATAATTACTGTGTGTAACAGAAGCACTTACCTAAGTAGGAGTCCAGGACACAGCAGTCAGGTGTATCTATATAATTATTGTGTGTAACAGAAGCACTTACCTAGGTAGGAGTCCATCACACAGAAGTCAGGTGTATCTATATAATTAGTGTGTGTAACAGAAGTACTTACCTAGGTAGTAGTCCATCATACAGCAGTCAGGTGTATCTATATAATTACTGTGTGTAACAGAAGCACTTACCTAGATAGGTAGAAGTCCATCACACAGCAGTCAGGTATATCTATATAATTACTGTGTGTAACAGAATCCCTTACCTAGGTAGGAGTCCATCATACAGCAGTCAGGTGTATCTATATAATTACTGTGTGTGACAGAAGGACGTACCTAAGTAGGAGTCCATCACACAGCAGTCACTTGTATTTCCTATCTACTACTTTTAGAAGCTTTTTTTCTGCTGGCATTTCTTCATAGTATAGTTAATTGAACATCTTACCATGCTTGGAAAAAGTGCCAGCAGGGGACATTTAAATTGAGGCCTTAGTTTGCCTGTGCTCTGCCTCCTTGAGTTAGACATTTTACCCTATGGTTCCTGTGTTCCACAAGGACTAACAGAAAATGGTTTATCTGTCGGTACACAGAAATCTCCTTTTATCATTTTCCCCATGTAGTGACATTTTCTTTAATCTGATTGATGATTTCTTCTGGCTGCTCTTTTTTTGTCTTAGACCAGCCTTCTTGCCGCCTCAAAATAAAACTAACTACCAGAGGCGTAGAGGAGGCCCCTGCAGTGTGGGGGCCCCCGCCAGCCTCAGGGGCCTCCAAAAAATGTTGTCCTGTTATATTGACTTGGAGACCCTGCCTTTTTGTGTCCCTTTTTATTGAATTGGAGGCCCCGTCAGTCATGGGGCCCCCAAAAGAAAATGGAAAAAGCCCCCCAGAAGTGAGAAGCACCAGTCAGTGCGCCGGGAGGCTTCACTTCTCACTTCTGCGTCCCAGTCCACTTCCTGTCACTCCTCCATACGAAGTTGCGGTGGTTACCTGCAGTGCTTCTAGCTGTGGTTGGCTGGCAGTGGCACATGATGTCTCCCCTCCTCCAGACTCCAGTCACTCTGTGGGTTTTCTGGAAAGGGGAAGGGCTGCATCTGACTGACACCATACCAAACATTTGGTGTCAGTCAGGGGCGTCGTTGGGGGGGGGCTAAGAGGGCTGGAGCCCCGAGTGTTTCATGGTCAGCCCCAAATCAAGACTGTGGCATACGAAAACTATAGCAAGGAACAGGGGCAGTGGTGTAGTGCCTGACTCAGGCCTCCTAGAAGGCACTGATCATAATTTATTTGGGCTCCATTAAAAAGGGGTCTCCAGTGAAGCTATGTTCTCACCTGTGGCCTGTGCTAGCTTGCTGTTACTTGCATGTTACTACAGACAGGGGGCGACGTGAGAGACAATAACGTGCGGATGCACGCTACCCCTAGTAATGAAGAGTAGCGCGGGCTGCTTTAAAAGTAAAGTTTCCAGTTACGCACTTACATTTGCAGGCGTGTGTAGCTGGCATTCAGCTGCCTTCACACAGCCAAAAGCCTGTCAGCCACTTAAAACTCCCAATCACTTCTGCTTCCATGAGGTTGGGATGGGCACGTGAGTTGTTTTTTTTAATTTTTTGTACAGTTACAAGTTCTCCCTGACCCTATCATCCTCTCCAGTAACTGTAATGCTTCAACCCTTTGAGTGCCAGAGAAGTATCCAACACAACGCATTGGATACCTTTGTGGCACTCAAAGGGTTAAATGCTATCTGACTGCAACTGTACATGATGCATCCTTTTTATTTCCAGCTGTCAGAGCACTGGTTTGTAACTTTCTCAGACAGCTGACAAAATAAAAAGGATGCACCCCAGAGGTTCTCATTGCAGTCCCCCACTTCTGGGACTGGTTACATGAGAACGGGGGACCACTGCAAAAGCTCCTGGCTTTCCAGGAGGGTCGTATAGTAACAGTACGTAAAGGGTTAAAATGCAGCAAGCCTGCAATTCAATTCTCCCAAGAAACATTTTTTATTTGTTTTTGCGGATCCTAGCTCACACTGGAGTGAGCAACAGAAAAGGCTGATAAGGATTCTATCCCAGACCTCCTTTAGAACTCCCTGTTATAAGACAAACACACAGCCCTTGCTATGTACATGTCGTCTCTACTGACACACATTGCACTGCTTCTAGTGATGATCCCTATACACACAATATTACGTATTTAACAGCAGAGGGGCAATCTGATCCCCAATATATCGCCACTAAAAGCAGTGCAAGGTTTGTCATTAGAGATGTCTTATGAAAAGCAAGGACTGTATGTTTCCTTATGATGGAGAGTGGTAAAGGGAGTACTGGGGAGATAATCCTTATCAGCCCTGTCTGCCTGCCCTCCATGCTGCTCACACCAAACTGGCCTCTAAGGGGTGAACTGCTGGCTGTTTGCTGTTCTTTAACCCTGAGTGCCAGACGGATGTCCAGTCCATTGGATACCTTGCTGATATTAACCCCTTGATTTCTAGACACTGGTCTACAAAAATGTGTGATTCAGAACATTGTTATAAATTATTTTAGCAACCACAATCCCTACCGCTGCCTTGATTTAATACTTCCATGTAACTTGTTTGTAGAGCAAGTAAAATCACTCGCTCTATTCCCTTCACATCTGTTAACTCTTCCTGTTACCGCTCAACAACTTGGAGCAGGGGAGGACATTGTGAGGCCCACCAGCAGCTGTTGAACAACAAGTACCATTGTCATCTGTAGTCCAACAGCTGGAGGCCCTCAGGTTGCCCAGGTTTGCCTTATAGGGAAAATGCAAAAAAAAAAAAAAAAAAATCTAAGGTGAAATTGGTTTAACAACAAACCCTTTGAATGACAGTGGACTAAGCAATATATTGCTTTCCAATTACCTCTCTCGCACTCAAAGGTTGGGTTTATTAACAAGTCAAAATATTTTAAATTAACTACTTTGTAAAAATAAATATTATTGGGGGCTGTTGGCCACCTAAATCCAATGGATATCTTATTTGCAGTTCTCACCTAGTAACACCAGGATTTTGCTACTTATGGCATATAATGGAGTATGGCACTGGTGGTGGCATAAAAAAACTATTGCTCTAGTGGTGGCATATAACTCTCGTGCATAATACTCACAATTTTGCCCCCTTCACCTTATGTGAAGTGGGGGGTGCATATTATACATAAAAAAAAATGCCACTGCCTCCTCTTCTGCTCTGTAGTTCAATTTTGTTATCCTGACAGGGTCCCTGTGGGCTGCATGTTTGCATCTGCCACCCTGCGAGGACCTCAAGGTCCATACCATATATATATGCTATATGCTTTGGATCTATGTATTCCCCTGCGAGGACCTTGAGGTCCTGACGGCAATGCTGGAAGTGGGCGGGAGATGCAAGCATGCCTTCCTCTGGGACCCTGTCAGGATAACTAAATTGGACTACAGAGGGAGGAGAGGAGGCCATGGGTAAGCGGGGTGGAAGGAAAGCAGTGCGGCAGTGACATTTTTTTGTTTGTTTGTACATAGGCACTCTTGTTTTCCCCGAAAATCTTGGGTATAATGTTCATCTGCGTATTATACACAGGTGAGTATTATACCTGAGATTTTACACTAACTGTATTGCTCTGATGGTGGCACAAAAGCCTGTATTGCTGTGTTGGTGACATAAAACTGTATTGCTCTGGTGGTCGCATATAACTCTGTTCCTCTGGTGGTGGCATATAAGTCTGTATTACTGTGCTGGTGGCATATAACTCTGTATTGCTCTGGTGGTGGTACATAACTCTCTGTATTGATATGCTGGTGACATAGAACTGTAATGCTCTAGTGGTGGCATATAACTGTAGTGCTCTTGTGGTGGGATAAAACACTAGTACTATTTTAATTGACTATATTGACCTTAGTGAACTACAGATGAATTGTATTGTTTAAAAGCACTTCCACTAGTCCCAGGGTCCCAGTTTTTTTGTTTATTGAGCCTGATTCAGGCTCTGCATTTGTGTAATATAGGTTGTGTCAGGAATGTGTTAATGTGTAAAATAAAACTTTTCTATATTAACTCCTTGGAGCTTTGAGAACTTCTCTAGCGCCCAAAGAGTTAATACAGACAAGTGGAATGTGTTTTATTTTGGGTTTGTTTTAGTTTGGTATCTGGATAATCCCTATGGCTGCTATGGTGCCCATCCATTTGAAAAGGGTGGGGTGGCAGGGGACTATGGCTGCTGTTTCCTCACTGTAGCTTCTCAGTTTGGTATGGCGCTCAGTAGCATTAAAGTCTTTGCGTGCCAGAGGGCTGAGCAACACACTGCTGTCTATATACGTGTAAAAGCATATATATGACCTGTCCTGAACATAGTCAGTGTAAATTTGTTTTAGAATGTGTGGGATATTCATTTTCTGTGTTTTTTTTTTTTTTTTGCTATTTGCTTAGAAAAGGTTTGGATTTCTCATCATTGGCATTTTGCCAATTTAGAGACTATGTAAGTAATTGTGTTGCACATCTGTACATATTTTTCATGTGTGCTAGGAACGTTTGGATAATGGTTACTCCTTATTTCTATTTGTTATTATGGGTGGGGTTTAATAGGGGTGGGGCTTAAATGGGGTGGAGTTTAATAGAGGCGGGGCTAAGGGGCTCCTTCTTCGAGTTTGCAGGGGGGCCCTGCATTTTGTGTTACGCTTCTGTGCTTCTGGCACACCTAAGGTAGGTCAGCTCTTACCATTGAGGTGTCATTTTTCTCCAAGGAGCACTAGCTAATGAATACATTTGGAAATTCCATGGTTTTCACAGATTTCAGTACATTTGAAGGGGCAGAAATGTAAGAAAATGCCTTTTTTTTTAATTAGCGCCACTTTCTGGAGGCATTTGTGCACTCCAGGCTTGGGGTAACAAGGCAAGTCACCCATCATTAGATGTGGCAGGGTGTCTTCTTTTCAAAATGGTATGGTTTGTGTACCGTTTCTTCACTTCTGTAGTTGTTATAACCATTTGTGTACAGACAAGTAATGTTTGAGAAAATGTTAGAAAAATTTGAGGTTGTAGTAGGTGTCGTTTTGCACTTCTAGCGCCCCCTGTGGTAGTTAAACTCATATCAATGGGGTGTAATTTTTCTCCTAAGAGCACTAGCTAATGAATACAGTTGGAAATGCCATGGTTTTCACAAATTTCAGTACATTTGAAGGGGCAGAAATGTAAGAAAATGCCTTTTTTTTTTTTCATTAGCGCCACATTCTGGAGGAATATATGCACTCCAGGCTTGTGTTAACAAGGCAAGTCACCCATCATTAGATGCAGCAGGTTGTCTACTTTCCAGAAATATATAGTTTTATAAAGTTATTCCACTGTTTTAGGGTAACTTTACCACAAAAAGCCCATATTATTTTATAAAGTTGAAAATGTCATTTTGCGCTGCTGGTGATTAGGGCTCTACGCTAGCCATGGACGTAGGTAAAACTATACAAACTTGGTATTTTTTTACTCAGGGGACTCGGGGTTTTTTCAGATAATTGAAACGTTTTCAATCAAGGTAAAAGTTTTTGATACATAGTATGTGATTTTAGCAAAATGAGTAAATTTTCATTTTTTTGTCATTATGACATCATAGCTTTTTGCACGATGTAACGTTCTCTTCATGTAAGGTACCACGAGAAAGCTCAATTCGTTCTGAAAAAAAACAATATATAGTTTTCCATATGTAACTAAAAATCACCAGAGTAAATGAAGCCTAAACGGAAGGATAGCAAAAATGCTGAAAAAGTGTCTGGCCTGCAGGGTACAGGAAATGGCCCAAGCCTCTGGCACTGAAGGGGTTAATAAAAAATTTAAGGTTGATATTGGTCCTCTTAGGACTGAGACAGGGAGAATTGATTAGAGATGATAAGGCTATGGCTGACACCCTAAATACATTCTTTGCGTCAGTATATAGAAAGGAAGCAGCAATGACAGGCTATGGGCAAACAGACAAAACCACAGAGTTTCCTCGATCATGTACAAGGCTTACAGAGGACAAGGTCCAAAAGAGACTGGAAAGGGTTATGATGAATAAAGTGCCTGGACCTGACGGTATACAGCCAAGGGTACTTAAGGAACTTAGTTCAGTTATTGCAAGACCATTATACTTCATATTTATGGATTCACTTTCATCAGGCATTGTGCTCTGTGATTGGAGGAAAGTTCCAAAAAGGGAGCAAGATCCAAACCAGAAAATTATAGAACTGTGAGCTTGACTTCCATAGTGGGTAAGATACTAGAAGGGTTACTAACTGATAGTATTCAGAACTATCTGCATAAATTAAAAGGTTTCGGTTTGGGTACTGTTATCTGTACATGGATTGATAATGGCAGAGAGTTGTTGTAAATGGAACCTTTTCAAATTGGTCTAAAATAATAAGAGGGGTGCTGCAGGGTTCAGTCCTGGGCCCAATGCTTTTTAATTTGTTTATTAATGATCTAGAAGTGGGAATTGAAAGTAGTGTCTCAATCTTTGCTGAAGACACTAAGCTATGTAAGGAAATACATACAGAGCTGGATGTTTTTTCTCTGCAGAAGGATTTAGATAAACAGAGTGAATGGGCAGAAAAGTGTCAGATTAAATTTAATGTCGATAAATGTAAGGTTATGCATTTGGGCTGTAGAAACAAACTTGCTACATATACTCTAAATGGGAAACAACTTGGGGAATCCTCATTAGAGAGAGATTTAGGAGTACTGATAGACTATAGACTTCACAGCAGTGTGCAGAGTCACTCAGCTGCTGCAAGAGCAAATAGGGTAGTAGCCTTCATAAAAAGACGTGTAGAAGCAAGGGATGCTAATATTATCCTACCTCTGTATAAATCCTTGGTTAGGCCTCATCTAGAATATGGAGTATTTTGGGCGACAGTTCTTAAACTGTGGCTTGAACTGTGACACAAAATAAACATTTTTGGTCCCTTTTAATGGCAGAGAGCTGTACAGATCATTGTAAGCAATGGGTTGTGCACCTCTCTGGAGCTTGGAGGGTTAAACCATACATTCTATAGTTTTAGCCATCTCTAGCTAAAGACAAATTCACTGGAGCATCACATTTAATACATCTTGTTTATTTTTTCTAGTCCACTTTAAAGAGTGTTTACTGGAGCCTGACTCATGATGTGCATGAGTGTTTTAAGCAATGGATTGTGTGTTATTCATCCTTCATTCTTATTATAGTCATACTATGTCCATTTTGCAAAAATGTTCCCCTACAGGTGTATCTTTTTAATTCATTTTAATGTTCATTTAAACTTATGCAAACTAATACATTTTCTTATTTTGTGCTTTCTTACCTACATATATTCCTGTGTTGGGAAATTTCACACATATGATTATTGGTTATTAGCTGATTCATGGAAACAGAAGACCCGGCTACATTCTTCAATGCATCCGTGTGTCTTGTGGGAGTGTAGCTGAGTCTTGTGCTTACATGAGTCATCTGATCTACTCATTCTCTGTTGGCCTGATTCAGATGTTAAGCCACCACACTTATGCCTTGAGGATTGGGTTGAGTCTTGTGTTTCCATGAATCTTCTTATCAGCAGGGAGTCCACTGTTTATATGTAACAGCTGATCTGGCCATGTGCACAAGTGTATGTACCACAGATAAGGTGTCCATACCACGTTCCCATCAAAAGAACAAGATTAAGGGCACATTCTCCTGCAAATAATTTGTCTATTCCATCATGTGTGTCAGATGTCCCAACACAGGATTATATGTAGGTCAGACAGGACAAACCACACCTTTGGGGTAGCCTTTTTGCAAAAATATACTTTATTGAAGATCTTAGGGTCACTGTACTATTAGGAAACATTCAGACACAGGGAGAAATCTAAACGGTGGCCTGAACCATTATTTGGGATTTGTCACATTATTCCACACAATGAACCTAGTTTACTCACAAATTGCAAACTCCCCAAAGCACACTGACCGATATTGAATGAATTAACACTTTAAAAAGGAGAGAATTCTTATTTCAGCTGGTCACACTTTGAGGTGTATTTTATTACAGACTATAAGATGCCCCAATTAAGACTAAAGTGTTATTTAGAGAGAGACTGGTGATAAGGTTTTCACATTCAATGGAATCCAAAGTATTCAAGGGTTTGTATTTCCCACTGTTATGAATGTGTGATGATTATCTACCGTTATGTAGTGCGTAGATGTGTATAAAATATACCTATTATATATGTAAATGAACAAAAGGTAGCATTCAAACGTCTCCTAGAAAAATAGCTAAATATTTAAAAGACTACCTTTGTCAAGAAAACCAGAACTCACCTGGAAGCAGTGCTTAAATACCCATCACCATCAAGAGACTGGAGAGGACAGGGACCTGCCGGTAGCCTAGAATTGGCCACCTAGCAACCATTGCATCATGTCCTGACAGCAAGGTGTAAATTAGAAATGGGGGGGGGGGGTGATGTGATACAACACAGGATGGGGAAGGTAGTTTAATTGAGGAAATGGGATTAGAAAAGGGGCATTCTGGTGGAGAGGGAGAATGGGATAGTTACAGCCTGATAAAAGGCAAATACATTTTACAAAAAATGTAATTTTTTAGGATGGCAATAAGATAAAATGTGTGCATGTAAATGCTCATAGTCTGGCTGGCAAGATGGGGGAACTAGAAATTATTGTAATGTATGAGCAGTATGATCTAATTGTTGTGTCTGAAACCTGGTTGATTATACCTATGAGTTGGCAGCCAATCTAGAGGGTTTTTCACTTTTTTTAGGCTGATAAAAGGGGAGGGTGGTATGCCTACACTGTGTGCACAATTATTAAGCAAGTTGTATTTTTGAGGATTAATTTTATTACAACTACAGTGCTCTCCGTCAATCCAAAATGTTAAGCCTTAAACCTAAATATTTAAGAAAGTAAAAGTGAGATTTTGGCTTTCTTAGGTGAATATCTATGTGTGCACAATTATTGGGCAACTTTTAGTATGCAGAATTATTATACAACTAAATGAAAAATGATAATTTTCCCATATTATGTGTTTATTTTCATCTATTAAAGTGAGAATACTAAACAAACAACTCAAAATTTACAAATAAACATTTATGACATTTCCAAAAAAAAATAAAAATCAGTGACCAATATAGCCACCCTTGTTTTCAATAACAGTCATAAGCCTTCCATTCATAGAGTCTGTCAGTTTCTTGATCTGTTGACGATCAACTTTTTGTGCAGCAGCAACCACAGATTCCCAGACACTGTTCCGCGTAAATCTGTCATTTAAGTAGGGCCCACAAGTTCTCAATAGGGTTTAGGTCAGGTGGGGAAGGGGACCATGTCATTATTTTATCATCTTTAAGGCCTTTAATGGCTAGCCATGCAGTGAAGTACTTCTATGCATGCGATGGAGCATGGTGGTCTTGAAAGATGCACCATGAAAAATCATGGTGGTCTTGAAAGATGCAGACTTTTTCCTGTACCACTGCTTGAAGAAAGTGTCTTCTAAAAACTAGCAGTAGGTTTGGGAGTTGAGTTTGAGTCCATCTTCAACCCGAAAAGGTTCAACTAGCTCATCTTTGATAATTCCAGCCCATACCAGTACCCCTCCTCCACCTTGCTGGCATCTGAGTCAAAGTGGAGCTCTGTGCCCATTACTGATACAGCCACGGGCCCATCCATCTGGACCATCAAGAGACACTCTCAACTCATCAGTCCATAAAACCATCGAAAAAATCTGTCTTCAGATATTTCTTTGCCCAGTCTTGACGTTTCAACTTATGTGTCTTGTTCAGTGGTGGTCTGGTTTCAGCCTTCGTTACCGTAGCCATGTCTCTGAGCACTGAACACCAGTACTTCTGGACACTCCAGGTAGGTTGCAGTTCTGGAATATGACAGCACTGGAGTATAATGGATTTCTGGTAGCCTCATGTTTGATTCTTCTCAAATCTCTGGCAGTTAATTTGCGTCTTTTTTTTTTCTTTTTCTCAACACACCCTTTTGACTATTTGCAACAAAACGTTTGATGGTTCAGTGATCACACCCCAATATCTTAGCAATTTCAAGAGTGCTGCATCCCTCTGAAAGACTTTTTACAATTTTTGACTTTACAGAGTCAGTTATCTTTTTCTGCCCATTTTGCCTGAGAAAATGAAGCTGCCTAATAATTATGCACACCTTGACATAGGGTGTTCATCTCCTTAGGCCATACCCTCTCTCATTACACAAATACACATCACCTGATATGCTTAAATGCAATAAGCATTCAAGTTTATACAGCTTGGAGTTGGAAAATATGCATAAAAATGATATGGTCAAAATACTCTCTTGCCTAATAATTATGCACACAGTGTATATGTAAAGCATGCCTTAAAATCTATAAGAGAATATATGCATAAATGTTTCAATGAAAATGTAAAGGCCCTCTTGGTTGAAATACACACTGGGGACATACATAATAAAAAGTGTTAATGCGGATTTGCTACAATCCAACTAATATTGGGGAGTTTGAGGCAGCCCAACTGTTAATGCAAATGGAAAGGGCTTCTTTGTCAGGAAATGTAATCATAATGGGAGATTTCAACTATCCTGAAATTGACTGGAGAAATATGACTTCCAGCACAACTAAGGGAAACTATTTTTTTAAGTGTAAGTAATGTCCCAAGTATTACAGGAGTCAACTAGAAAAGAGGCCTTGTTGACCTAGTGCTCTCAAACAATACTGACATGAAAGCATTAAAAGATATTCAGTGGGATGTAAACGTCAAAGATAAAAATGAACAAGATCATGAAATTTGTTTAAAATACTCTTAGACAAATTTATGCCTCAATACATACCTGTCACGGTTAGCAAGCAAAGACAGACGGTATAGTTAAAATCACCTTTATTAGAATCGTGTACAGAATAGCAATATATACAGTAAGTCCCAGGAAGGAGCAGAGGGTAACCAAAGAGGCAGGGACTCTATCAGAAATAGGGTGCTGCCTCCAAGTTCCCAGACTGCAGAGACTAGGCCGAAGCCAGTGGTAGTCTCATACACCAGAAGGCCAATCGTAGACCCAAACGGTCTCCCCCAGTGATGATAACTGGGGAGAAGACTGACTCACGCCTGCAGTCAGTCAGGAGAAGGCCGTCTCCCGAAAGGGAAGGCAACAAGGGAGACTACTGACTCATGCCTGCAGTCGGTAAAGCTAGAGTCTGCCAGAGCCACAGGTCTGCACCAGTTAGGATGTCCACTAAACAGGAGGCAACACTGAGGGTAGCTGGACAGAGCCCCAGGTCAGCACCAGGTTGGATAGTCAGACAGGCCAAGGTCATACACGGAGCGGGTAGTCAGCCAGAGCCACAGGTCTGCACCAGTTAGGATGTCCACTAATTAGGAGGCAACACAGAGAGTAGCTGGACAGAGCCCCAGGTCAGCACCAGGCTGGATAGTCAGACAAGAGGTATTGAAGCAAGAGTGGATAACATTATTTTGCCATTATACAAATCATTGGAAAGACCTCACCTTGAGTATGCAGTGCAACTTTGGGCACCGGTTCTGAAAAAGGATATACTAGAACTAGAGAGGGTACAGCGAAGAGCAACAAAATTAATTAAGGGAATGGAGGACTTGACATATGAGGAACGACTAGACAAACTTGGTTTATTTACTCTAGAGAAAAGATGACTAAGAGGAGACCTTATCACATTGTGCAAGTATATGAGAGGTCCGTACAAGGATCTCTGCGGTGAGCTGTTTATTCCCAGGCCTGATCAGGGGACACCCCTTGAGATTAGAGGAAAGGAGATTTAGACTTCAGCAGAGGAAGGGGTTTTTTACAGTAAGGTCTGTTAAATTGTGGAATTCATTGCCCAAGGAGGTGGTTATGGCAGATACAATGGATACATTTAAGAGAAGATTAGATACTTTTCTTTCAAAAGGGAACATACAGAGTTATGCTGTTTATCAGTAGACCGATCAGGAAGGTCTGACAAAGACTAACTTAATTGGTAGCATGAAAGCTATAAAATTATCAGTTACTGGGGTATGAGGAGAAGGTTGAACTTGATGGACTTATGTCTTTATTCAACCTAATTTACTATGTTACAAGCCAGGGTCATACACGGAGCGGGTATTCAGCCAGAGCCACAGGTCAGCACTAGATTGGATGTCCAAACAGATGGGGAGTGCACAGAGCAGAGTCAGACAGAGCCACAGGTCAGCACCAGGATGGATGGTCAGACAAGCCAGGGTCATACACAGGATATCAGGATACAAGCTAAATACAACTGCACTGGACAACAACGATAGGAATCCAGTTCCCTTAAATACCAAGAGCCAGGAAGTAGATAGGAGGAGACTGACCAGATCTTCCTGTATAACGTTGAGGCCTGCATGATAACGCAGCCTCGCTCCCGTAATTGACGCATCTAGCCTGCACCCATCCTGCGTCATCCAGAGCCACCGAACCGTCTATCCAGAGGACACGGGCGGCCACTACAGGCGCCAAGCACGCCCAGGCCCAATCCTTGGAGTAACGCATGGGATGACGCCGAATCGTCATTTCGAGCCATCCATTCTCTCCGTCAACCAAGGCGACGTCACTGGATCTAAGGTAGGCTGTGACAGTACCTCCCCTCAAAGACCCCTCCTCCTAGGGTCCAGTCAGGGTCTGTCAGGAAAACAAGCATGAAATCTGCATACCAAAACAGGAGCATGAACATCACTGGCAGGTATCCAGGAGCACTCCTCTGGACCATACCCTTTTCAGTGTATCAAATACTGAAGGCGCCCTCTAACCCACCTGGAGTCCAGAATGCTTTGAACCACAAATTCCTCATGATTATTGACCTTGACAGGAGCTGGCCGGACCGTACTTGTGGTATAATGGTTACTAATCAGAGGTTTAAGCAAGGAAACGTGGAACACATTGTGACTGCGCATGGAGGCAGGAAGCTCCAGAGCATAAGCCACAAGGTTAATTCTGTGCAGCACACAGAATGGACCAACGAATCGAGGAGCCAGCTTATTACAAGGAACCTGGAAGTTATTTCGGGATGACAGCCACATCCTCTCCCCAACCTGGAAGGTAGGTGCCAGCAAATGCCTACGGTCAGCCTGCCTCTTCTGCCACTGCACAGAACCACGTAGGGTATGCTGTACCCGAACCCAAGAGGAATGGAACACCCTTAAATGCTCATCAAGAGCCAGAATCTCCTGTGCCTGAAAGACCTTTGGAATGACAGAGGGTTGAAATCCATAGTTGATCAAGAACGGAGAACTCTGTGAGGAAGAGTTCATGGCACAATTCCGGGCAAACTACGCCCAAGGTAACAGAGTAGCCCAGTTATCTTGGTGGTCAGAGATATAGCAACGGAGAAATTGTTCTAAGGCTTGGTTAGACCTTTCTGCTGCACTGTTGGACTGAGGGTGGTATGTGGAGGAGAAAGCTAGATGGATCCCCATCTGGGCACAAAATCATCTCCAGAACCGAGGCATGAACTGGCTACCTCTGTCCGAGACAATAACCCTGGGTATGCCATGAAGTCAAAAGTCCTCTTTAGTGAATACCACCACCAATTCCTGCTCAGATGGTAGGCCTTTAAGTGGTACAAAGTTGGTCATCATTGAAAATTTGTCTACGATCATCAGGATGACCATGAAGCCTGAAGATGCCGGAAGATCAACCATAAAGTCTATGGACAGATGAGACCAGGGACATTCCCCGTTGGCCACCGGTTGAAAGAGACCGACAGGCAAACGTTGAGACAACTTATTCTGAGCACAAATACTGTATGCTGCGGTTAAAGCAGCACAATCTGATCGAAGGCTTGGCCACCAGAACAGTCTAGACAAGGACCAATTCAGTTGGTCTCGCCCAATGTGACAGGCAATTTTAGAAGCATGGTAAATCTCAAGCAGTTTAATGCGCAAATGAGCGGGGACAAAGCACTTCCCGTAAGGTCTCTCTGCCGGAGCGGATGTCTGAGCGGCCAATACCTCCTCTCCCAGAGGAGATGTCATACAGGTATGTATAGTGGCAAGAATCCAATCAGCCGGTATAATCAGTGTGGGAGGAACCTCCTTGGATAAATTGCAAAATTGGTGTGATAGGGCATCAGCCTTAACATTCTTAGAGCCCAGAAGGTTGGAAACCACGTAATTAAACCTGGATAGGAAGAGTGCACATCTAGCTAGACGGAACGACAAGTGTTTAGCCGCGGATAAGTATGTTAGGTTCTTATGATTCATAAGAATCAATATTGGGGAACTGGTACCTTGCAAGAGGTGTCACCCTTCTTTTAGTGCCAGTATGATGGCCAGTAATTCTCTATCCCCAATCTGATATACCATCTCAGCCTTAGATAGTTTTCTGGAAAAGTAGCCACATGGGCATAAGGCCTCCCCGGGGCTGAGTGCTGAGAAAGGAGGGCGCCTACTCCAATCTCAGACACATCGACTTCCAGGATAAAGGGATTAGGGTGCACCAAAATAGGAGCTGCTGTGAATGCTGCCTTGAGGTCTTCAAAGGCGAGCAACACACTGGGACCTTAGCACCTTTACGAATCATATCAGTGATTGGTTTGACAGTAGTCGAAAAATGTTTTATAAACTTCCGATAGTAATTGGCGAAGTCCAAAAATCTTTGAATAGATTTAATCCCCACAGGATGAGGCCATTGCAACACTGCAGATAATTTCTGGGGGTCCATGAACAACCTAGATGAGGAAATAATGTACCCTAGAAAGGTCACCTGAGATTTGTGAAATTCGCATTTCTCCAACTTGCAAAACAAGTTGTTCTCTCTCAATAGTTGCAGGACTTTTGATACATCAGAACAATGAATCTCCAGTGTAGGAGAATGAATAAGGATGTCATCCAGATAGACCACCACACAACTCTGTAAAAGGTGTCTCAGCACGTCATTGATAAATTCTTGGAAGACAGCAGGAGCATTGCAAAGGCCAAAGGGCATGACAAGGTACTCATAATGCCCACTCCGGGTGTTAAATGCTGTCTTCCATTCGTAGCCCTTCTTCATACTGACCAGACTGTAAGCCCCCCTCAAATCAAGCTTCGTGAATATCTTGAAACCTTTAAGACTGTCAAATAATTCTGTATTCAAAGGTATTGGATAAGCATTTTTAACCATCAATTTGTTTAATCCTCTGAAGTCAATGCATGGACGTAATTCTCCGTCGTCCTTTTTTTTTACAAAAAAGAATCCAGCGCCCGCAGGGGAAGAGGATTTTCGAATAATGCCCCTAGCTAAGGCATCAGAGATATACTCCTCCATGGCCTTGTTCTCCTCCACAGACAAGGGGTATATCCCCTAGAGTGCCAGGTGGGTACAATGTACGAATGGACATAGCTGTACCTGCTGTGCCACGCTCGTATATTGTACAGCTAAAAAGCAGTCACTGCATAAGCCGGTATAACCGGCTTGCAGTGGCTGCATTTCAGCTGAAATACAGCCTGGCACTCTTGGGGAGGCATGAGGATCACTCCTCATACCTCCCCAGTTATTGATCTCCCAGCCGATCGTGCTGGGAGATCAATAAACACAAAGGAGAAACAGAGTTTTTCCTTTTCCCTCTCTCCTAACTGATCTTCCGGGTAGGAGTGGGCGGGACCGGGGGAAGCCTCCCAATGACATGGTCACCGATGACGTTAGGAAAGTTTCCCCGGTCCCATTCACTCCTACTGGTGGTAGGAGAGAAGGGCAGGAGAGCTTTTGCTCTCCTGCGGTCGCCATATTGATATCCCAGCCGATCGGCTGGGAGATCAATAACTGAGGGGACACCAGTAGGGGGTCCTGATGTCCCCCACGAGGTCTGAATAAATAAAATAAATTAAAAAATTTTTTTTAAAAAGACCGCAAAGTAACCCTGTGAGTGCCGCAGGGGTCTCCAGCACATTGCTTTGCAATGTGCTGGAGACTCCTGTGGCACTCACAGGGTCACATCTTTTGGGGACATTTTTTTTTTTTTGCAAGACCTCATTGGGGGGATCAGGGGGGGTCCTGATGCCCCTCAATGAGGTCTATATTTAATTTTTTTTTTTTTTTAATGTAACCCTGTATGTGCCATGGGGGGGTCCAATGCACCCCCCCTGTGGCACACACAGGGATTTTATCATTACTTTGTAATCGGAGATTGTTGGGGGGGCCATCATGAGTGGTCCTGAGGGCCCCCCAACAAGCTCTGATTACAAAGTAGTGATGATCAAAAAAGTAACCCTCTGAGTGCCACAAGAGTTCAATGCATTGCTTTGCAATGCTCTGGAGATCCCTGTGGCACTCACAGGGACACTTATTTTGACGACTTAATTTTTTTTTTTAAGACCTCATTGGGGGTGAATAGGGGGGTCCTGATACCCCTCAATGAGGTCTATAATAAAAAAAAGTAAATAAATACAAAAATAACCCTGTGTGTGCCACGGGGGGGGGGGGGGGTCCAATGCAGCCCCTCCTCCTTTGGCACACACAGGGCTTTTATAACTACTTTGTTATCAGAGATTGTTGGGGGGCCATCAGGATTTTCCCTCTTTAGATGCAACAGGTTGTCTTCTTTTCAAAATGGTATGGTTTGTGTAGCCTTTCTTCACTTATGTAGTTGTTATAACCATTTTTGTACAGACAAGTAATGTTTGAGAAAATGTTAAAAAAATTAGAGGTTGCAATAGGTGTAGTTTGGTACTTGTAGCACCCCCTAAGGTAGGTGAACTCATACCAATGAGGTGTCATTTTTCTCCTAAGAGCACTAGTTAATGAATACAGTTGGAAATTCCATGGTTTTCACATATTTCAGTACAGTTGAAGGGGCAGAAATGTAAGAAAATGTTATATTTTTTCCTATAGTGCCACCTTCTGAAAGCATTTGGGCACAACAGGCTTGGGGCAAGAACCCTCATCAGATGCGGCAGGTTGCCTACTTTTCAGAAATATATAGTTTTATATAGTTATTCCACTTTTTTAGGGTAGTTTTACCACAAAAACCCTAGAATGCGCACATTGGTTTTTAAAGTTGAAAATGCCATTTTGCGGTCCTGGTGATTAGCGCTCTGTGCTAGCCATGGACATAGGTAAAACTATAAAGATTTGTTATTTTTTTTCTCTGAGGACTCGGGGCTTTTTAATAATTGAAACTTTCGCAATAAAGGTACTTTTTTTTGATACATAGTATGTGATTTTAACAAAATAAGTAAATTTTCACTTATTTTGTCATTATGACATCATAGTTTTTTGCACAATGCAAAATTATCTTCATGTAAGGTACCCCGAGAAAGCTCAATTCATTCTGAAAAACACAATATATAGTTTTCCATATGTAGCTAAAAATCCCCAGAGTAAATCAAGCCTAAACAGGAGGATAGCAAAAATGCTGAAAAAGTGTCTGGCCTGCAGGGTACAGGAAATGGCCCGAGCCTCTGGCACTGAAGAGTATATACGGCCCCTATGAGGGTTCGTACCAGGCATTAGCTTCACTGAGCAATCATAAGGCCTATTGAGGAGGTAATGCCCAGGCCTGGATTTTGTTAAACACGTCAGCGAAATCAGAATAGGCCTCAGGTAGGCCTGAAGGCTTGGCACAAGCCAGTCTAACTGAGAGCGACAGACAAGACTCGTCACACTGTGGACCCCAAGACAATATCTCTCAAGTCTTCCAATCAGTCTTGGGTTATGTGCCTGCAACCACGGAAACCCTAGGACGATGGCATAATGAGGAAAGTTGATCACCTGAAACTTCAGGGTTTCTTTATGGAGGGCTCACACCCTCAGTAATGTGTGATGGCAGAAGGGGTCTGCCATCAATGGCCTCAACTGCCAAAGGAGAGGTATGTGGCTGTAAAGCAATACAATTCTGAACTGCAAATTCAGCATCCATAAAGTACCCGGCCGCACCAGAGTCTATTATTGCAGAACCAGATATAGACTCATTGGCCCAAGTGAGAACCACTTCAAGTATGGGTTTATCCTGTATGGTCTCTGGGGACTGGAAGATACCACTAAGATCTCTCCCCGACAGGATCTTGGGTACGGGCATTTCCCGGACGTACTGGACATGACCACAATGAGTGTCCAGGTCTCCCACAGTACAGACACAGTCCCTCCCTCCTTCAAAAGGCCCTCTCCTCCACAGAAAGCCAGGTGACCCCTACCTGCATCGGTTCACCACCCCCTGAGTCGGAACCAGGAGGTGTGGGAGTACTGGGTGTCGTTCTGGAAGAATGTCTCCGCAGTACTGGGTGTCATTCTGGAAGAATGCCTCCGCAGTACTGGGTGTCGTTCTGGAAGAATGCCTCCGCAGGCGCTCCTTAAATGAGGGTCTCTCCTGGACCCGAGTGTCTATTAGGATGATAAATTATATTAATTAATCCAAACCCTTAGGTAAATCATAAGCAGCAATCTCATCCTTCATGTAGTCACCAAGCCCTTTGGAAAAGGCGGCTACAAGAGCCTTATTATTCTACCTGACCTCGGCTGCCAGGGTCCGGAATTCAGTTGCATACTCTGCCACTGTATGAATGCCCTGGTGGATGGTCATAAGTTGTTTCAAAGTCGAGGTTGCGTGACCTGGCACATCAAAGACACGTTTAAAGGAGGCCGCAAATTCATTATAGTTGTAGATTATGGGTTTGTCCGTCTCCCATAAAGGACTTGCCCATGCCAATGCCTTGCCAAACGAGCGAAATCATCAGGTGGACCCTACTGCGCTTACTAGGGAAGCCATGCGTAATCATTTCTAGGTATATGCCCACTTGGTTCAAAAAGCCGCAACACAACTCAGGATCCCCACTGTAACGCTGTGGGAGTGGAGCAGATCCAGACAACCCTCTGACCACACCTGCATCAGAGGCCTTCTGAACAGCCGGTGCCAAGGAATGAGCTGGGGTGGCCACCAGTTGCGGTTTAGAGCTTTCTAAGTGTGAGGTACGGCTGAGCAAGGTCTGCACAGCCAAGGACAAATGATCAATGCGTTGTCCAGTATGATATGAAAAGGTGAATCACTATTACCGTCTGTTGTCGTGACCCTTACGTACTGTCACTGTTAGCAAGCAAAGACAAGAGTCAGACGGTATAGTTAAAATCACCTTTATTAGAATCGTGTACAGAATAGCAATATATAGAGTAAGTCTCAGGAAGGAGCCGAGGGGAACCAAAGAGGCAGGGACTCTGTCAGAAATAGGAGGCTGCCTTCAAGTTCCCAGACTGCAGAGACTAGGCCGAAGCCAATGGTAGTCTCATATGCCAGAAGGCTAAGCGTAGATGGTAATGATGATGGTAACCGGGGAGAAGACAGACTCACGCCTGCAGTCAGTCAGGAGACGGCCGTCTCCCGAAAGGGAAGGCAACAAGGGAGACTACTGACTCACGCCTGCAGTCAGTAAAGCTAGAGTCTGCCAGAGCCACAGGTCTGCACCAGTTAGGATGTCCACTAAACAGGAGGCAACACTGAGGGTAGCTGGACAGAGCCCCAGGTCAGCACCAGGTTGGATAGTCAGACAGGCCAAGGTCATAAACGGAGAGGGTAGTCAGCCAGAGCTACAGGTCTGCACCAGATTGGATGTCCAAACAGATAGGGAGCGCACAGAGAAGAGTCAGACAGAGCCACAGGTCAGCACCAGGATTGGATAATCAGACAAGCAAGGGTCATACATGGGATATCAGGATACAAGCTAAATACAACTGCAGTGGACAACAACGTAAGGGTAACTGGATAGGAATCCAGTTCCCTGAAATACTAAGAGCCAGGAAGTAGATAGGAGGAGACTGACCAGATCTTCCTGAATAAAGCTGAGGCCTGCGTGATAACGCACTCGTAATTGACCCATCTAGCCGAGGTGCGTCAAACACCTGCACCTATCCTGCATCATCTAGAGCCACCAAACAGCCTACCCAGAGGACATGGGTCACCACTACAGAGGCCAAGCGCGCCCAGGCCCAATCCTCGGAGTGACACATGGGATGACACCGAAGTGTCATTTCAGGCCATCCATTCCCTGTGTCAACCAAGGCGGCGGCGCTGGATCTAAGGTAGGCTGTGACAATACCATTAGGGGAATAAATGCAAAAGGAGCAAATTAAGACCAATGTGGCTAAATAATGAGGTTTGCAGGGAATGAGAAATAAGAATCAGGCTTTTAAAGTGTTGAAGTGAGACAGGTTAGGTGCATAATTTAAAAAATATAAAGAATGTAATAAAATCTGCAAACAAGCAATTATGTTAGCTAACATTGAAAATGAGGGAAGTATTGCAAAAGAGAGCAAGAAAAATCCTAAACAATTTTACAAATATATTAATAACCAAAAGATTAAGGTTGATATTGGTCCTCTTAAGGCTAAGACAGGTGAATTTATTAGTGAGGATAAGGCTATGTCTCACACCATAACTTATTGTCTTCTATATACACAAAGGGAGTAACGATGACAGGCTAGGGGCAAACAGACAAAGCCATAGAATTTCCTCCATCATGTGGCTTGCTAAGTACACAGTCCAAAAGAAACTGGAAAATGTTATGGTTAATAAAGCACCTGGGCCTGATGGTTTACACCCAAGGGACGTTAAGGAACTTAGGGCTCAATCCAAATGTTGGCGTTAAAACCAGCGTGAAGAAAAAACTGCCTTCGCGAGTTAAACAAGACTGGGTAACGTGAGATTCAAATGTTCCTTACCCAGAAGAGTTAACACGCGACGGCCTACAAAACACACGAAAACTACAAAACTGGAGTCGCCTACAATTTGACCTCATCGTCGACGCAAAACACACGATAAACGCGAGAAATGCCTCCAAAAAAAAAAAAGCAAAACGTTACCAAGTGCCCCAGCCAATCACAGCACCCCAAAGTATCAAGCTGAGTTGAATAAACTATAGACAGACCCAAAATCACCTATGTACCTTTGTCTGTTATTGAGTTCCCAACATCTAGATATCAGGACCCAGGAGCGGAGGTTTTTTTAAAGAGAGAAAGGGAGTTGAGGCGCGCACACCACAGGTAGAAGGAGAGTTTGACAGCACACAAAGCGACACATAATACACTTTTGTACATACCAATTACATGCATCCAAACACACATACACACACAGCCCATATTTTTTTTTAGTAAAACACACACTTTTATATTTTTTTTGACAGTGTGAGTCTGTGAGTGCAAGTGACAGAGAGTATGTTGGAATATCTTCATGACTCCATATTTCTGTGCTGGATGGTTTTTAATTGAATTGATGTATTCACTTAATTAATTTTGTATTGCCTGATAAAGCTTTGGTTTGGTATACTCCTGTAGTGTGAGGGGGGGCACTGCTTGGTGCTTCTCCTCCGGTTGGTTAACCCCTTCCTTTCTTTCCCTTTTTTCTGTATGATGTGGTCATAATAGACTAATGGTAAGGTGTGTGTTATCCAGGTAATTGTTTTCTGGTGTGTCTGTGGATAGTGGTGTGATTATTTGTACTTGGTATGTACCTGTCAGGTGTGTTTTTTGTCTCCATGGACTGCTGAGGTTACAAAGGTGAGCTTGATTTGTTGTTGGAGTGACAGGTGTGCATGTCATGTTGTTTATTAACCACTGTTGTTCAAAGGTGTGTTTGGATGGCTTATGTTGTGCTGCTTTGTGTTCCCCTTGTCCCTGTGGGGTTGCTGGATTCTTGTTGTTTGTCTGTGACTTGTTTGTATGGTGTAGGCCAGTGGTTCACAACCAGGGTGTCATGTGATGTTGATGCGCCATGTGCACCAGCTCAGGGTGCGTCACTTTTCCCATGTTGCTAAGTTCTGCATTGGTGATTGATAATATTGATTTTACACATTTTTTGGGGAGATGCGTGTATGGGACATTTGAGGCACTATATTCTACTTATTGCCATTGACCCAGTGGGACCTGATGTTGGGCATATGTTATTTTTATTTGGGTATTCCCTTGTGCATGTTAGGGGTGTCTTAGGTGGAGGGGTTGTGAAGCACTGTTGTAGGCCTTGTTGTTGTATTTGCTAGGCATTGCAGGGGTTAATATCTGACCTCTGTATGCTTGGCTTATGTCCTTGGATGACCTGCTTCTCTGTTTTATTTTCCCTGACGGTGGTTTTCTACTCTGAGTTGTGTGATGTTCCCCCAAAAAAATTGGCGTTAGATTTCTGGACAGAAATGTTGCAATTTAACTTGCGTTAGCCCTAACTCCAACATTTGAATGGCTCTTGGCTTCGCTTCTACATTGTCCTCTATGGGCGAGATCTTGCTGTTCTGGCGATGGCGACGTGTGTTTCAGAACTGCCGTTATTTCTTACTTGTGGGAACATTTGCATTGATTACTGGCATTACAAAACCACCGTTGCCAGTTTTTTCTGCCGACGCCAACATTTGGATCGAGCCCTTAGTTCAGTAATGGTAAGACCATTATACTTAGTATATATTTATTTACTTTCATCAGGCATGGTACCCTGTGACTGGTCTGATGTAGTATCATTGTTCAAAAAGTTGGTCAAGATCCAAAGCAGGAAATATAGACCTGTAAGCTTGACTTCCATAGTGGGTAGGATATTAGAAAGATTACTAATTGACAGTATTCAGAGCTACAGTATGTGAAGACCAGCAATATTATTAGTAGGGGCCAGCATGGTTTTATGAAATATAGATCATGTCAAAATAATTTAATTTCATTTTGCTAAATATTAATTAGCAATTTAGACATGTAGTATACTTGGATTTTACAAAAGCCTTCGATACAGTGCCTCACAACTGGTTACTGCATAAATTAATAGGTTTCGGTTTGGGAGGTGATATATGTACATGGATTGACACTGGTTAAATTATAGATGGCAAAGAACTGTTGTAAATGGAACCTTTTCAATTTGGTGAAAAGTTATAAGTGGGGTTCCACAGGGTTCAGTCCTGTGCCCAATGCTTTTTAATTTGTTTATTAATTATTTAGATTTAGAAGTGGGAATTGAAAGTAGTGTCTCAATCTTTGCTGATGACACTATGCTGTGTAAGGAAATACATACAGGACTAGATATTTTGTCTCTGCAGAAGAAGTTAGATAAACTGAATGAATGGGCAGAGAGAGATTTAGGAGTACTGATAAATGATATGCTTCACGGCAGTGTGCAGTCGCTCAGCTGCTGCAACAGCAAATAGGGTACTATCCTGCACAGAAAGAGAGATAGATGATAAGGATGTAAATATAATTCTACCTCTATATAAATCCTTAAGTGTCACAGTACCTTGTTTCCAGCTCGGCATCTTCCACGCGTCATCTGCAGGCAAGAGGCTTCAAGCATGCTGAAGGCCTCTGTTTTATGTGTGTTTGTTTCCTGTAGTCTCCTCCTACCTACTTCCTCCCTCTAGCTGCTCCTTCTAACTACTTCCTGTGGAGGGGTTTAAAGGGCAGACTGAGTCCTGACTCAGTCACCCTTACGTTGTTGTTCTGAGCAGTTAATTTTCTAGTATTCCTGATTCCTGTGTATGATCTGGCTTGTCTGTCCATCCATTCTGGTGTTGACATGTGGCTCTGTCTGATTATTCTCCTTGGCATTCCGATTTGGCACAGATATACTTTCTTGTGCAAACCTGTAGCTCTGACTGACTACCCTCTCCGTGTATGACCTAGGCTTGTCTGACTGCCCACTCTGGTGTTGACCTGGGGCTCTATCCACTGCGCATCCAGCATACATACTCTCCAGTGGATATCCTATCTGATGCAAACCTATGGGTCTGGCTGACTACCCGCTCTTTGTATGACCTAGGCTTGTCTGACTACCCACTCTGGTGTTGACCTGGGGCAATTAATTATATTAACTATAAACTATATTAACTATACCGTCTGACTCCTGGTTTTGCTTACCAACAGTAACAGTACGTAAGGGTCATGACAACAGATGGTGATAGCGATCCTCCTTTACAGAGAATATTTGACAGAATGCAGGATCAGGATCAACATATTGATCAGCTGGCAGGTGCCTTGCAGACCCTGCTTGGCAGAACCGCTCACTGGGAATGCTATAATCCACAGCAGGTGGCCACCCCAGTTTCTCCTTCGGCACCTACAGCTGCTACCGTCTCTGATGCAGGACTGGTCAGAGGGTTAACTGGATCCGCTCCACTCCCACAACACTATAGTGGGGAACCTGAGTTATGTTGCGGATTCCTTAATCAGTTGGGCATATACCTCGAGATGCTTCCTCATGCCTTCCCTACTGAGCACAGTAGGGTTGGACTTATAATTCCTCTCCTGGCTGTTAAGGCATTGGCTTGGGCGAATCCATTATGGGAGACGGAGAGACCCATAATATATGATTTTACTCAATTTGTGGCCTCGTTTAGAAGCGTATTTGATGTGCCAGATCACGGGACCTTGGCTTCCAAACATCTGATGACTATCCAACAGGGTAACCGCACGGAGGCGGAATACGCAATCAAGTTTCGAACCCTAGCAGCCGAAATAGGGTGGAACAATGAGGCCCTGATAGCTGCATTCTCCCAAGGGCTTTGCGATTACATGAAGGACGAGATTGCTGCTTGTGACCTTCCTAATGGTCTGGATGAGATGATATCCTTTGTCATCCACATAGATACACAGGTCCGGGAGAGACCTTCGTTTAAGGAGCGCCTGCGGAGGCATCCTACCAGCATGTCATACAGCTTTTCTGGCCCACCCTGTCCTCCCTCACCTCCCATGCCTCCTGGTTCTGACACTACGGGTGGTAAACCCATGCAGGTGGGGGCTACCTGACTCTCTGTGGCAGAGAGGGCCCATAGGCGGAGGGAGTGACTATGTCTGTACTGTGGTAAAAATGGTCACCTACTAAGATCATGCCCGGTACATCCGGGAAAATGCTCGCACCTAGAATCCTGTTGGGGACAGATCTTAGGTGGCATCGGACAGTCCCCTGAAGCCTCTCAGGCTAAATCCTTGCTGGACATACTCCTATCTTGGGCTAAAGAGTATATTCCTGTACCTGCCTTGATAGACTCTGGTGCGGCAGGTTATTTTGTGGACGCTGCATTTGCTGAGCTTTTTGGGATTCCTTTAGTGCCTCGTGATTCTCCTTTGGCAGTTGAAGCAATTGATGGCAGACCCCTGCTGCCAGCACACATTACTGTCACGGTTCGTACTGTTTGTTAAAGAACACTCAGACAGTTAGGTAAGGTTAAAAGCTTTACTGAAAATAATGCACAGCAGACCCACTCAGGTCCAGATATGGTCCGTACCATGTACTTTCCGGATCTGACGCAGGTCAGGGCGAAAATACACACACAGTAGTAGTAAGCAAAATAAGTGTGATGATCTTGGACTTGAAGGCAGATTCTGGCAAGGTACAGGAACAAGAATATCCTCGACAGTCCCACACCGCAATAGGTGACACTGGTGATGGGTAACCAAAGGGCAATTCCCTAGTGGACTATGGATAACGAAGGCAGCACGGTTAGTGTACAGGCAGACATTAGGCCCTAGACTTCTAGGGTTAACGGAGGCAACACTGGCAACACACTGGCAGAGAACTGACCCTAGGAGATTAGGGTAAACAGAGGCAACATGGACAGGACTCTGGCAGTGACTGGACCCTAGAATGCTACGGTTAATCAAGGCAACACAGACAGTACTCTGCCAACGGCTTGACCCTAGAACACTAGGGTTAACAGAGGCAAGACAGAATGGATTCTGGCAGCAACTTGACCCTAGCACGGTAGGGTTAACAGAGGCAACACGGCTGTGGCACTGGTAGTGACTGAACCCTAGAACAATAGGGTTAATGGAAGCAAGACAGACGGGGTTCTGGCAGTGACGGGGCCCTAGCACGCTAGGGTTAACTGAGGCAACAGTCACCAGATGCTGGCAATATAACGACCCTAAGCCAATAGGGTGAACTGAAGCAACACGGGCAAACGTGTGGTACAGACTGGACCCAGATATTATAGGGTTACCGGAGGCAACACAGACACTGGTGAGTGCAGGGACTCCCACAGGCTCCAGGAGACTATAGGAGCAATCAGCAAGCGGGAGAGAGATGGGTACGTAACGTAACCAGTCCGCAACCAGTATCTCCCTGCTCAGTACACGGAGGGAATAAACCGGTCCCGTGAGCGACGGAACTAGAAGCACAACCAGGTCGGCATACACGGACTTACAGCCAGTCAGGAGAACCACCAGACACTAGCCCAGCCAGATCGGTGCTAATGGATTGTCAGCCAGTCCTAGTCAGTAATGGAATCAGACACTCAGCTAAGCCAGTTCGGTACCCAAGGAGATAGTCAGCCAGTACTTGTTGGTAACGAAATCAGATACTCAGCCAAGCCAGTTCGGTACACAAAGGAGTTAGTCAGCCAGTCCAAAGTCAGCAACGGAATCGGATCACAGGAGCGTCAGGCACTAAGCGTAGTCAGGTGGGCCGGGTCATACACGGAAACAGGAAACAAGAGCTACTAGTCGCTAGATACGGGTACACCACAAAAGGGCACCAGTATAGTGACAGGAGGGCGTATATGTCAGAGTGGTTCACCCATGAGCGTTCCTCTGGGCCATATCCCTTCCAGTGCACCAGGTATTGGATCTGACCACAAAATCTACAAGAGTCTATGATGCTCGGAACTTCATATTCATCGTGATCCTCAATACGCACTGGAGCAGGAACTGCCGGAGAGGTGGTATAATGGTTACACACCAGAGGTTTGAGGAGGGATACATGGAACTTTGCGGAGCACCCGGAATGGATTCACAAATCGGGGGGCCAACTTGCAACACAGAACCTGCAACTTTAAGTTTTTGGGAGGACAACCATACCTGGTCCCCCACTTGGAACACGGGGGCTGGCAGACGCTGAACTCGTTGAAATGAGTCCCTGAGAGAAGTCTGGACTTGTGCCCAAGTGGCGTGGAGTTGCCTAATGTGCTCATCTAGAGCCTGAATCTGCTGTGCTTGAAATGTCTCTGGAAGCAAGCACGGTTGGAACCTATAGTTGATGAGAAAGGGTGAGCTCCCGAAGGCAGAACACACTGCACAATTTCTGGAGAACTCAGCCCATGGCAACAAGTCCGCCCAGTTATTGTGATGGTTGGAGATAAAACATCGTAAAAACTGCTCCAACCCCTGGTTGGAGCGTTCAGCGGCCCCATTCGTCTGGAGGTGGTAAGCAGAGGAAAATGACAACTGGATGCCCATTTGGTCACAGAATGCCCTCCAAAACCTGGATACAAACTGACTCCCACGATCAGAGGCAAGGACCTTGGGTACCCCATGAAGCCGAAACACTTCTCTAGCAAAAACCATGGCCATTGTCTTAGCCAAGGGCAAGGCGGGGAGTGGCACAAAATGAGCCATCTTCGAGAATCTATCAACGACCATAAGAATGACTGTGTATCCATTAGAGGCAGGCAGTTCTCCCATAAAATCGATTGACACGTGACCATGGGCGATCGCCATTAGGAACAGCTTGCACTGGGAGGTGCCTTGGGGACTTGGAGCGGGCACAAACTGTACAAGCTGCCGTGAATGCTGCACAATCCGCCCTTACCGTAGGCCACCAGAACATTCGGGACAATGACCATATTAGTTGGTTCTTGCCTACATGGCCGGCAGCACGGAATGCGTGATAAGTCTCCATTAACTTAGCCCGAAAGGATTCATGCACAAAGCACTTCCCCATGGGTTTCTCTGGAGGGGAATTGGCCCTCAATGGGGATATGATACTGGTACATAGAGTGGCAAGGATGCGATCCAGAGGTAAAATAGGCACAGGCGCCGACTCGGACTCTGGATCTGTACCAAATTGTCTGGATAAGGCGTCTGCCTTAATATTCTTAGTGCCCGGTAATTATGATACTATGAAATTGAAACATGACAGGAGCAAGGCCCATCTGGCTTGTCTAGGGAATAACCTTTTGGCCTCCGAGATGTAGGTAAGGTTTTTGTGGTCTGTAAGAATCAGAATCGGCACCCTAGTGCCCTCTAACAGATGTCGCCACTCACGAAGTGCCAAAATGATTGCCAATAATTTGCGATTCCCAATGTCGTAGACACTCTGGGCCTTAGTCATTTTCTTAGAAAAAAATCCACATGGCATTAAGGTCTTCCCAGGACCCTCAGACCAGTGGTAAAATAAAACACAGTTTTATTAAAAGAAAAATAAGGTAAACGATCGCCCTCTACAGGCAACACAAAATAATAGCAGAATATAGACAGATATGCCCTCACAGGCCCAGTATACAGAATCAGAGTATCACATATACTGTCTCAGGACAGGCACATAGTAGAGATACATATAAGGGTTAAATGCATAGACAGACAGTCTCTGTTGTGGAGTTTGGCACGACCAAGGTGTTGATTGGGAGTAGTAAGTGTAGCTGGAATCACACTTAGAGTTCTTGAGACAGGAATGCTGCTAGACCCTGTGTAACCAGAGGTAAAATCAGCAGAACAGTTACCCAGAACAGCCCCTACGGGCGTAACCAAGGTTGCAACTGGATCTGCAAGTGCCTGAGTAGTTAGCCCCCACGGGCGTCACCACGGTACAGCTTGAACTGCAAGAGCTGGCTAATAGCCCCCACTGGTGTACTAACGGAGACCAACGGAACAGAGGTAGTGAGCCAATAGCCCCCACGGGCATATACCTAAGTCAACCTACAAGAGCTTTGAGCCAGTAGCCCCCATGGGTGTAACAACGGAGACCACACTATGCTGCAAGCGGAGAAGCCAATAGCCTTCCACTGAAACCTTCCCTTAGCTATAGTAGCTTGAGCCTTCAGCCCCAACGGCGTGATCGTATGAGCCAGAGCCAAATGGCGCCCTACCTGGATCATTACCGAACAGCACTACTCTGCAGTAGGTAGAATGAGCCACCGACCAACCAGAGCATAAGCGACCGACTCAGCAGATGTAGTGCAATAAGGCTAGGCTCTATACCAGAGAGAGGAGGCTCAGTAAATGATAATGCGGCACAGCTAGGGTTAAAATGCAGCTTTACGGATCGGAGGCTCAGAGAAGTGCGATAGCTCTGCAAGTAACACGGAGGCTCATAGACAGCAGCACAGCTCTGCGAATAAGCACGGAACTCAGCACTGGGAACAAGCAACACAGGGCAGGAGCAGGTGACACACGACCAGCCTGGCAAGTGGCAGTAGCGGAAGTCAGAATGTCGCTACGGCGACAACTGGAGAGGAGAGCAGGAACTAGCAAGTCACTGGAGCAGGCTGATACTGGTCACGTAGCAGGAAGTCAGCCAAGCCGGGTCGGATCACGGAGGGTGGTACTCAGACAAGCCGGGTCAATCACGAACAAGAATGTTAGCCAAACCGGATCGGATCACAGAGATGGTTCTCAGACAAGCTGGGTCAATCACGAGCAGGAACACAGGAACGTAGTCAGGACAGGCCAATTCGATACACAGGAATCCGGAACACAGGAACTAAGCAACAGCAACACTGGCTCTGAAACACCACAAAAGGGCACCAGACAGGTGTCACGGCCAGGCATAAAAAGGTCACCAGGGGCGGGCCAAACCAGTACAGCAAATCAGCGTACAGTACAAGCGAGAGTGATAGAGGAGGATCACAGGCACTGTGATACCTACACCAGTCTCGGAGGTGTCCACTTCCAGAGTAAATGGCAAACTAGGTATAGGATGTGACAGAACTGGTGCAGAGGAGAATGCAGATTTCAGGGAATCAAATGCCTTGACCGCTTCAGGGGACCATACTGAAGCATTAGTACCCTTGTGCATCATGTCAGTCAATGGCTTTACAATCATAGAGTAGTCATGGATAAATTTTCTATAATAATTTGCAAAGCCCAAGAACCGCTGCAAGGGCTTCAGGCCAATGGGACTTGGCCACTGCAACAGAAAGTTTGTCTTCGTCCATGGCATTGCCATCTTTGCCAGTCACGTAGCCTAGGAACGGCACCATGGATCTATGGAATTCGCATTTATCCAGTTTGCAAAATAACTTATTTTCTCTCAACTTCTGTAGTACTGTTTTAACAGTAGACTCCAGGTCAGCGGAATAAATCGGAATATCGTCCAGGTAAACCACTACGCAGGACTGTAACATGTCCCTAAGGACATCGTTGATAAACTCTTGGAATACCGCCGGGGCATTGCATAGCCCAAAGGGCATCACTAGATACTCATAATGCTCTGTTCGAGTGTTAAAGGCGGATTTCCACTTGTCACCTTCTTTCATTCTGACTAAATTATATGACGCCCTTAAGTCAAGTTTGGTGAAAATGGAAGCGCCCTTGAGTCGATCAAACAATTCTTTTATGAGCGGAATGGGGTAGGCATTCTTTATCATTATCTTGTTCAGATCCCTGTAATCAATACAGGGTCTGAGTTCCCCATTTTTCTTTTTCACAAAAAATAATCCAGCCTCCGCGGGCGAGGAAGACTTACGAATTATGCCCTGGGCCAGGGCATCAGAGATATGCCTGATTTTCCTCACAGGACAATGGGTAGGTTCTACCCTTAGGCGGCATTGAACCGGGGACAATATTAATAGCACAGTCATATGGGCGATGCTGTGGCAAAGTGCTAGTCTCTCCCTTACTGAATACATCGCTGAATGATTGGTATTCAAGCGGTAAGGAGGGAAAGGTACACAGAATCTTGCTAGGTTGGTGTAAACACTGTGTCATACAGAACTCAGACCAGGCCAGAATCTCGCAGGATCTCCAGTCTATTCTGGGGTTGTGTGTTTGCAGCCATGGGCTGGGCCGGATTTTCCATAAGGCAGAGTAGGCATCCGCCTACAGGTGCACCCTACAGAGGGGAGCCTGCCACTACAATTTTTTTTTTTTTTTGACTTGGCACGGCTTGACATGCCGCTCTGAGCCGCCAGCCTCCACATTGTAAACTGTGAGCTCTCAGCGCTCTGCATTACTAAAGGGAAGGCCATGCGGGCGCTCCAACAGCTCCATGTCTGTGCAGAAGCACAGATCTCTCCAGCCGCTGGACCATCAGAGAGGTAGGAAACGGATGTGGGGGAGAAAATGAGGCTTAACCCTTTGAGTGCCAGAGTGGTACACAACGAATTGCAAAGCAATGCATTGTGTACCACTCTGACAGTCAAAAGGTTAATTTGGATATAATGGGAGCAATGTGAGGTCAATATGGGGATGATGGAGCAAGCGATGTGGAGCTGATGTGGAGCAATGTGGAGCTGATGGGGTCAATGTGGAGCTGATGGTGATGGGGTCAGTGTGGAGCTGATGGGGCTCAATGTGGAGCTGATGGTGATGGGGTCAATGTGGAGCTGATGGGGGCAATGTGAAGGTGATGGGGGGCAATGTGAGGGCAATATGGAGATTTGGAGCATTGTGGAGATGGTGGGTGGGGGCGCTTCAGATATATGTGCCTACAGGCTCCTGAGATATAAATCCAGCCCTGGCCGTGGGAGGCCCAGAATAATTGCATAGTGTGGAGACTGAATGATCTGGAATTTCAGGGTTCCTGTGTGGAGGCCACCGATACGAATAACCAAGGGACAGGTCTCCTGGGTGACCTGAGGAGCCACCAAAGGTCTCCCATCAATGGCCTCAATATTCAGCGGAGATTCCATCTCAACCAATGGGATATTCTGATGGCTAGCAAAGTCTTCATCCATAAAGTAACCGACCGTGCCGGAATCAATCAAGGCGGAAGCAACAAAGGAAGACTCTGCCCAGGATGCCAGGACCTCCACCACCGGTTTATTCTGGGTGCCCTCTGGGGACTGGTATACTCCACCTAGGATTTGTCCCCTACAAGATCCTAGGTGCGTTCGTTTCCCGGCCGTACTGGACAAGAGCGTAAAATGTGGCCAGGCTTGCCACAATACAGACACAAGCCTTCCCTGCGTCGGAACAATCGTTCCTCTTTGGATAGACGGGTGAACCCCAACTGCATAGGTTCACTACTACAGCTCGTGGTGCCCAGAGGCATGGGAGGAGAGGGAGGTATGGGTGTGCAATTAAGATTAGGCAACCCAGCAGTGGTTGGCCTCTGCTTGTGGTCTTTATAAAGACTCCTCTCCCTTATGCGAGTATCAATTAATGTAGTATAATCTATGAATCTGTCCAGCCCATCTGGCAACTCACATGCGGCTCTCTCATTCTTTATTTTGTCAATGAGGCCTTGTGCAAATGCTGCCACAAGGGCCTCATCATTCCAACCAACCTCTGTAGCGAGTGTGCGAAATTCTATAGCATAATCCGCAACCGTACGTGCGCCCTGCTGGTTTCTCGTCAAACATTTTGCTGCAGAGGTGGCGCGCCCAGGAACCTCAAATACATTACGGAAGGCCCTTACGAACTCCTTAAAGTTTCTAGTGATAGGTTTGCCTGTTTCCCATATTGGGTTTGCCCAGGCTAGCGCTCGACCAGTCAACAACAAAATCATGAATCCCACCTTACTTCTCTCGCTCGGAAAAGCCTGGGGTACCAGTTCCAAAAAAATTTCTAGCTGATTTAGGAACCCCCGGCATAAGGTGGGATCCCCATCATATCTCAATGGGAGGGGAGCCGTGGCTGACAACCCTCTATTCGGCATACTGGGGGTCAAGGATTGTGACATTGGTGCCAAAACTGGGGTGGCCACCAATGCCTGCACAGGTTTGTCTAGGTGAGCAATACGCTACAGAATAGTTTGCACAGCCAGCGACAACTGATCCAAACATTGCTCATTCACATCCTTTCTCCAATGGATGTTCTGAGAGCTACCTTCACCTGAATTGTCTGAGGTCATTGGCCCTTTCATACTGTCACTGTTCGTACTGTTTGTTAAAGAACACTCAGGGCTACATGTTATTTAGAAAAGATAGGTCAAACAAAAGAGGTGGTGGGGTCTGTCTGTATGTCAAACCAGCATTATTGCCTCAATTGCGGGAAGATATATGTGATGACAGTAGTGAACATGTGGAATCCCTGTGGGTTGAAATAGTCACTGGGGGTAAAACTGCCCAAAAAATATTAGTGGGTATTTGTTATAAACCACCAAACATTGGTGACCTTGAAGAGTCAAAGCTATTAATGCAAATAGAAAAGGCTTCTCAAATAGGGAGAACTTTAATTATGGGGGATTTTAATTATCCATAAATAGACTGGAAAAATGGAACAGCTAATTCTGCTAAAAGCAGCAAGTTTCTGAACTTGTTGAATGACATTTTTTTGTCTCAACTAGTGCAGACCTCAACCAGAGGGAATGCGTGTCTGGATCTGGTAATAACTGACAATGAAGAACTTATCTCTAACATCCAAGTTAGGGAGCACTTGGGGAATAGTGACCATAACATGGTATCGTTTGAGATAAATTCAAAAAAGCAATTTAGTATGGGTCCCACCAAAACACTGAATTTTAAAAAGGCTAACTTTAGCAGGTTTAATTCATCCCTTGGTCTCGTTGACTGGGATAAAATATTTTCAGGAAAAAACACAGAAGGTAAGTGGAATGCATTCAAAATAACATTGCAAAAATACACATATAAATTTATCCCTGTTGGAAACAAATACAAAAGAAGCAAATTAAAGCCAATGTGGCTAACCAGTAAAGTAATTCATGAAATAAATAACAAGAAAGCGGCATTTAAACATTACAAAGCTGAGGGATCAGCAGAGGCATTTGCACAATACAAAAATGTCAACAAAACCTGCAAAAAGGCTATTAAATTAGCTAAACTGGAGAATGAAAAAAATATTGCTAAGGAGAGCAAGAGCAACCCAAAGAAATTCTTTAAATACATTAATGACAAAAAATTAAAGTCTGATAATGTTGGGTCCTTGTTATCTGAAACGGATGAGTTGGTCAAGGGGGACAGAGAGAAGGCAGATATTTTAAATAATTTATTTTCTTCTGTTTTTACCAAGGAAGACCCAATGGACAAGAATCTGCAGACTATTTTTACAGAACAGTCACAGCAAGCATGGGACTGGCTAACACAAGAAAAAGTGTTAAAAACAATTGAATAGTGTTAAGGTAGACAAAGCTCCGGGGCCAGATGGTATACACCCACGGGTACTTAAAGAGCTATGCCAGACCCTGGCCAGACCGTTATATTTGATTTTCAGGGATTCTTTTATTTCAAGTATGGTGCCCATGGATTGGCGTAAAGCAGATGTGGTGCCCATATTTAAAAAGGAATCAAAGTCACAGCCAGAAAATTACAGACCTGTAAGCTTGACATCTGTGGTAGTGAAGCTGTTTGAAAGGTTGCTAAGGGAATATATTCAAGAATTCTGCTGGAACAGGAATATCATTAGCAATAGCCAACATGGCTTTGTGAAAGACAGGTCTCGTCAAACTAACTTGATCGCATTTTATGAAAAAGTGAGTAATAATACAGATGCAGAAGCGGCGGTTGATGTGATCTATTTAGACTTTGCCAAAGCATTTGATACAGTTCCACACAAGAGGTTACTGTACAAATTGAATGAAAAAGGCCTAGGGGAAAATGTTTGTGTGTGGATTGGAAATTGGCTGAAAGATAGAATGCAAAGAGTGGTAGTAAATGGCAAGTTCTCAAGTTGGATAAACTTGGTAAGTGGAGTACCTCAGGGAACTGTCCTGGGTCCTCTTCTTTTTAATTTGTTTATTAATGACCTCCCTGAGGGCATAGGGAGTCATGTATCAGTGTTTGCCGATGACACAAAATTAAGTAAGGTAATAAAGTCTGAACTGGATGTGTCTTCATTACAAGAGGATTTGGAGAAATTGAGTAACTGGGCAGGCAAGTGGCAAATGAGATTCAATATAGACAAGTGTAAAGTTATGCATTTTGGGTATAATAATAATAAAAATGCAACATATAGTTTAAATGGTGTTTCTCTGGGGAAATCTACAAATGAAAAGGATTTTGGAGTAATGGTAGACAGCAGACTTAGCAGTAGCATGCAGTGCCAACTGGCAGCTGCAAAGGCCAATAAGATATTGGCATGTATTAAAAGGGGTATTGACTCAAGGGAGGAAGATATAATTATGCCTCTTTACAGGTCCATGGTAAGACCCCACTTAGAATATGCTGTTCAATTCTGGGCGCCCTTTCTGAAAAAGGACATTATGGAACTAGAAAGAGTGCAGAGGAGGGCTAAAAAACTAGTAAGGGGAATGGAAAGTTTTAGTTATGAAGAGAGGCTAGAAAAGTTAAACTTGTACACACTAGAGAAACGGCATCTTAGAGGGGATATGATAACACTATATATATATATATATATATATATATATGTTCAGGGCCCATACAAAGGGCTCTCCAAAGACCTGTTCATTAACAGAACAGTACACAGGACAAGGGGCCACCCGCTTAGACTTGAGGAAAGGAGATTTAATCTACAACAGCGGAAGGGTTTCTTTACAGTAAGGACAGTAAAGATATGGAATTCACTGCCTGAGGAGGTGGTGCTATCGAAAACATTAGATGCCTTTAAAAGGGGCCTGGATACTTATTTAAAAGAGCATAAGATAGAGGGCTATGTACGTTAGTATTGGGATGAATATTTAGTTGGGGCTTGTTGATCCAGGGAGAAATCTGATTGCCATTTGGAATCAAGAAGGATTTTTTTCCCCCCATTCAAGGCAGATTTTTAAATTGCTAATTGAGGGGTTTTTTTTGTTTTTTTTTGGCCTTCTTTTGGAACAACGATGGTAAAAAGGAATAGGAAAAGGTTGAACTAGATGGACGCAAGTCTTTTTTTCGACCTAAATAACTATGTTACTATGTTACTATGTTACTCAGACAGTTAGGTAAGGTTAAAAGCTTTATTGAAAATAATGCACAGCAGACCCACTCAGGTCCAGATAAGTACCATGTACTTTCCAGATCTGACGCAGGCCAGGGTGAAAATACACACATAGTAGTAGTAAGCAAAATAAGTGTGATGATCTTGGACTTGAAGGCGGGTTCTGGCAAGGTACAGGAACAAGAATATCATCGACAGTCCCACACCGCAATAGGTGGCACTGGCGATGGGTAACTGAAGGGCAATTCCCTAGTGGACTAGGAATAATGAAGGCAGCACAGATAGATAGTGTACAGGCAGACACTAGGCCCTAGACTTCTAGGGTTAATGGAGGCAACACTGGCAAAACACTGGCAGAGAACTGACCCTAGGAGATTAGGGTAAATGGAGGCAACACGGACAAGACTCAGACAGACAGGGTCATGGCAGTGACGGGGCCCTAGCACTCTAGGGTTAACGGAGGCAACAGACACCAGATGCTGGCAATATAATGACCCTAAGCTAATAGGGTAAACTGAGGCAACACAGGCAAATGTGTGGTATAGACTGGACCCAGATATTATAGGGTTACCGGAAGCAACACAGACACTGGTGAGTGCAGGGATTCCCACAGGCTCCAGGAGACTATAGGAGCAATCAGTGAGCGGGAGAGAGATGGGTATGTAACGTAACCGGTCCACAACCGGTATCTCCCTGCTCGGTACACGGACAGAATAAATTGGTCCTGTGAACGGCGGAACTAGAAGCACAACCAGGTCGGCACACAGGGACTTACAGCCAGTCATGAGAACCACCAGACACTAGCCCAGCCAGATCGGTGCTAACGGATCATCAGCCAGTCCTAGTCAGTAACGGAATCAGATACTCAGCCAAGCCAGTTCGGTACACAAAGGAGTTAGTCAGCCAGTCCAAGGTCAGGTGGGCCGGGTCATACACGGAAACAGGAAACAAGAGCTACTAGTCGCTATATAAGGGTACACCACGAAAGGGCACTGGTATAGTGACATGAGGGCATATATAAAGGCAAACCCAGGGAGGAGTCATAGCGCAGGACCAATAAGAATACAGCTAGGGTAAACCCGGAAGTAACAATGTCGCTAGGCAGAATCACAGCACCGTGATAATTACCCATGATACGGCCCCACTTACCCTAAGTGTGGGAGCCCTGCATAAGGAAACCCTGAAGTTTCAGGTGATAAACTCTCCTCACTATGCTATTGTGTTAGGGTTCCCGTGGTTACAAGTGCATAACCCTAAAATTGACTGAAGCACGTGTGAGATATTGTCCTGGGGATCTCACTGTGAGGAGGCTTGTCTTTCACATCCCATCAGACTTGCCTGTGCCGAGTCTCAAGGCCTACCTGAGGCTTATTCACAGTTTTCCAAGTTATTTAACAAAGTCCAGGCAGGAGCTTTACCTCCCCATAGACCATACGTTTGCATGATTGAGCTCTTGCCTGGGACTACCCCTCTGCGGGGTCGTACGTATCCGCTGTCTGTGGAGGAGAATAAGGTCATGGAGGAGTATGTTGCTGATGCCTTGGAGAGGGGGATCATTCGGAAATCCTCATCTCCCGCGGGTGCTGGATTTTTTTTATGAAAAAGAAGGACGGAGAATTACGCCCTTGTATCGAGGCCTAAACAAATTGATGGTAAAAAAATGCATATCCCATACCATTGATTACCGAGCTCTTTGACTGCCTCAAAGGTTCTACTATATTTACCATGCTCGATTTGAGGGCGGCTTACAATTTGGTCAGGATCAAACAAGGGCATGAATGGAAGACAGCGTTCAACACCTGGAGCAGGCAATATGAATATCTGGTCATGCCATTTAGCCTGTGCAACGCTCCTGCTGTCTTCCAAGAAATCATAAATGACATCCTGAGAGAACTTTTGCAAAGCAGCATTGTTTCATATCTGGATGACATCCTTATCCATTCTCCAGTGGTGGAGGCCCACTATGCAGATGTATCCAGGGTCCTTTCACTCCTGAGAGAAAACAACTTGTTCTGCAAGTTGGAAAAGTGTGAGTTTCACAAGACCCAAGTTACCTTTCTTGGGTATGTTTTCTCCGCATCTGGGTTCGCTATGGACCCAAAAAAACTGTCGGCTGTGGTTCAGTGGCCTCGTCCGGATGGACTGAAGGCAATTCAAAGATTTTTGGGCTTTGCAAACTATTACTGTAAATTTATAAAAAATTTCTCCACCATTGTAATACCCATCACGGACATGATGCGGAAAGGAGCCAAAGTGTTAGAATGGTCTTCTGATGCACTTTCTGCCTTTGACAATCTCAAAGCAGCATTTACTGCAGCTCCGATCCTGGTACATCCCAATCCCGCCCTGCCCTTTACCCTGGAGGTTGATGCATCAGAGATTGGAGTAGGCGCCCTCCTTTCTCAATGGTCAGCTCCTGGAGAGGCTTTGCGCCTTTGTGGCTACTTCTCAAAAAACTACCTAAGGCGGAAAGATTTTATCAGATTGGCGACAGGGAGTTGCTGGCTATAATTTTGGCATTGAAAGAGTGGCGTCATTTGTTGGAGGGTACCAGTTCCCCCATTTTGATTCTTACAGACCATAAAAATCTGACATACTTGTCTGAAGCCAAGCAGCTGTCCTCCTGGCAGGCCAGATGGGCACTATTCCTATCCAGATTTAATTTCGTGGTTTCCTACCTTCCGGGCTCGAAAAATGTTAAGGTTGATGCCCTGTCACGCCAATTTTGTAGTAGATCCAAGGAGGAGGTTCATCCCGCTCCGATCATTCCTGCTGGCCACGATTCGTACCTGTATTACATCTCCTCTTGCAGAGGAGATACTGGCCGCCCAAGCATCTGCCCCACCAGAGACTCCTAGTGGGATATGTTTTGTACCAGCTCAATTCTGCATTAAAATCCTGGCGATATACCATACTTCCAAAATCACTGGCCATATTGGGCGCGACCAGTTAATCTGATCCTTGTCTAGACTATTTTGGTGGCCGAGCCTCCGCTCTGATTGTGCCGCCTTTACCGCTGCCTGCACCATGTGTGCTCAAAATAAGTCTCCCCGACATCTGACGGCGATCTTACTCCAGCCTGTGGTCAACGGGGAACGCCCCTGGTCTCACTTATCCATTGATTTTATGCTCGACCTTCCTAGGTCCATGGACTTTACTGCAATACTTATGATTTTGGACAAATTCTCAAAGATGGCTCACTTTGTGCCACTCAGGGGCTTGCCATCCACACAGGAATTGGCGGTGGTATTCGCAAAGGAGTTGTTCCGACTCCATGGTATCCCCAAGGTGATCGTGTCTTACAGAGAAAGCCAGTTTGTGTTCCGCTTCTGGAGGTGTTTCTGTGAACAAATGGGAATTCAATTGGCATTCTCCTCCGCATACCATCCGCAATCCAACGGTGCGGCAGAAAGATCGAACCAAGCCTTGGAGCAATTTCTCCGCTGCTATGTCTCTGACCACCATGACAATTGGGCTACCCTGTTGCCCTGGGCGGAGTTTGCCAGAAATTGTGTGGTGAACTCTTCCACTCAGAGTTCTCCTTTCTTGTTTCAACCCTCTGTTCTTCCTGAAACCTTAGTGCACAAGCTATTCCAGCTCTGGATGAGCATTTACCAGGCACTTCATTCCTCATGGGTTCGGCTACAGCATACCCTACGTGGTTCAGTTGAGCGACAAAAAAGACAGGCTGACCGTAGATGTCTGCCAGCACCGACCTTCCAGGTTGGAGATAGAGTGTGGTTGTTGTCCCGAAATTTGCACCTCCAGGTCCCCTGCAATAAACTGGCTCCTCGTTTTGTTGGTCCCTTCAAGGTGTTGTGCAAGATCAACCCAGTGGCTTACGCGTTGGAACTGCCTGCCAATATGCGGATTCATAATGTCTTTCATCTCTCCCTGTTAAAGCCTTTGGTTTGCAACTGGTATACCTCCACTCCTGTCCGTCCTGCTCCCGTGATAGTTGCAGATCCCGAGGAATATGAGGTTCACAGTGTTCTAGACTCCCGTATGGTTAGAGGACGTTTACAGTATTTTATCCATTGGAAGGGATATGGTCTGGAGGAGCGCTCCTGGATCCCTGCTGCTGATGTTCAAGCTCCTCTCCTGGTACGCAGATTCCATGCATGTTTCCCTGACAAACCTGGTCTGGTCCCTCGGAGGAGGGGTCTTTGAAGGGAGGGTACTGTCACAGTACCTTGTTTCCGGTGCCACCACTTCAGTGGCGCTCGGCATCTTTCCACGCGTCATCTGCAGGCAAGAGGCTTCAAGCATGCTGCAGGCCTCTGTTTTATGTGTATTTGTTTCCTGTAGTCTCCTCCTACCTACTTCCTCCCTCTAGCTGCTCGTCCTACCTACTTCCTGTGGAGGGGTTTAAAGGGCAGACTGAGTCCTGACTCAGTCACCCTTACGTTGTTGTTCTGAGCAGTTAATTTTCTAGTATTCCTGATTCCTGTGTATGATCTGGCTTGTCTGTCCATCCATTCTGGTGTTGACCTGTGGCTTTGTCTGGCTATTCTCCTTGGCGTTCTGATTTGGCACAGATATCCTTTCTGGTGCAAACCTATGGCTCCGGCTGACTACCCTCTCCGTGTATGTCCTACGCTTGTCTGACTACCCACTCTGGTGTTGACCTGGGGCTCTATCCACTGCGCATCCAGCATACATACGCTTCAGTAGATATCCTATCTGGTGAAAACCTGTGGATCTGGCTGACTACCCACTCCGTGTATGACCTAGGCTTGTCTGACTACCCACTCTGTTGTTGACCTGGGGCTCTATCCACTGCGCATCCAGCATTCCATTGCTTCAGTGGATATCCTTTCTGGTGCAAACCAATGGCTCTGGCTGACTACCCGCTCAGTGTATGACTTTGGCTCGTCTGACTATCTGGTGCTTACTAGAAGGCTTTGTCTGTTTGCTCAGTTTGTTGGTTCTGTTATTCAGATATCCTTCCTAGTACTGACCTGGGGCTCTAGCAGACTCCTAGCTACTGACTGCAGGCTGAGTCAGTATCTCTTGGGCGTTACCTTCCACGAGACTCCAGTGGGCTGAGGCCTAGTCTCGAACAGTGTGGTGCAGAGATTGGGAGACTGCTATTCCTGATACAGTGCTCACTGTTTCAATCACCCACTGTGTGTATTTTTATATATTGCATTACTGTCATTATTCTCATAATAAAGGTTCTATTAACTATACTGTCTGACTCCTGTTTTTGCTTGCTAACTGTAACAATAAGAAATAGTATGGCTCTATTGCACATACGCTGCATATAATATGAAATAATATGAGATCTAGAGATACTAGAGGCTGATACAATCCAAGGGCCCTATAGTGCAAAGAACCTTTCTCTATCATCTAATATAGCTTACAGGTACCATGGGGTGGTGACAGCTCCTCCCAGTAGGCTGGAACAATTCTTCAAAGAAGTGCATGGGTGGAGCCTCCCTCTCCTTCATAGCAGGCTACCCAGCCACTCGCCTTCAGTTAAAATTTGTTTCATCATCCTGGAAAGAAGGCTGTGAACAATTCTGCTTAGTTTTTAGTTGTTTATTATTTTTTTCGTAGATACGGGTGTCAAAATCCCTCCATTACCATTACTGGCTTCCCCTGGTGTATTCGCCAGTTCACAGGTGCTGTTGTGCAACCCATGTCTCTCTCTCCAGAGGGAGTCTCTCTGAGGCTTCTTCCTTGCAATGGTACTCTAAAGAAAGAAGACCTGCAGAAAAGTTGAGCAACCCTTTGAATGTCATGGTCCACTTGTCCCACAGTCCCACCTCCACTTTCTGGAATTGCTTCATGCCTCCTGCACTCATGTTGGGTATATTCTATGTTGTCTGTTTGAGCCTTTGGAGCATTTGGGCTGTTTGGTGTGTTTTAACCCCTTCCATGCTTTATTGCACTGCGTTGGGATTCTTATCCACATTTTCATTTTGGTGTTATGTGTTCCCTATGCTTTATTGGGGTCCGAATAGTGTTTTGGCACGTCTTAAAAATGGTTTGCTTTAAACGTTTTATTTAAATCCCATGCCTTTAAGGGTGTGCTTTACCACATAGCCACAATGCTCTCTGTGGAACAGACTGTTTGGGTCATATCTCTGCAACCGCTCTGTGTACCGAGTTGTGAGAGATGGCTCTTTCTTCTTGTCTCCCCTTACCTAACATTCTGGTGGACGTCCTCATTGTACCATTGATTGGGTAATAATAACACCTATTATTTCAGCTGCCTATTTGGTTAATTCCGAGAGCGCGCGCTGACAGCGCTTTGAGTCCCACTGGGAGAAAGGCGCTATATAAATACTAGCTATTATTATTGTCTTGGGGGCTTAGGGGGGATTTGGTTCTAATTTGGTACTCTGTATTGGGAAAACTACATTTCCCATAATTGCCCGTTTCACGAGCCGTTTCTTGATTGGTTCCCTATGCGGCTGCCATTTTATTTTCTCTCTACACGAGTATCATACGCAGGGCTTGGTCTCCTCTGCTCTCCACCTCAGGTTAACCCTTTGCTTGCCAGATAAGTACATTCTAGGCTTTCTGGGGTGAAATCTTTAATCTGGGTGACAGTATTTGAGTCTTCCTTTACTGTTTTGACACTTCTCTCCTGTTAGGCTGTTTGATCCATTAGGTCATAGGGCTAGGCCTAAGGCTAAGGACTCAGGGGCATCTTTGACCCCCTTCTTGCTTACTTTTGCTCATGCCAATCAGGGCTTCCCAGAGCTAAGCTCACTTATGCACTTCATGTGCTGTGGCCCCTGCATCTCCGCCAGGGCCTTCCAGCCATGATCAAGAGCCACCTTGGGTCAAGGCACAGTTTTGTCTTTCTATTCAGGGGGTTCTTCAGTCCTGGAGGCCTCCTACTTCCTTCTGGTTTTTGGCTCCTGGTATTCCTGATATCTCGGACTCCTCTGTGGAGGTTTCAGCTGGTGAATCTGAGGATGGCATGTGTTCTGAAGGGGCTTCTTCACAATTTTATGGGGACCCCTTTGAAGCTGACCCTGAACCCTCTGCTGAGGGTCTCAGTAAGGCGACCTTAACTATTTTGAACATTCCCCCTACTCCTGTAGAGCCACAGTGTACTTCCGACGTCTTTCAAAGGTGCAGGAAGTCCTGTACTTCCCACTCTGGATCAGATCATTTTGGATGAGTGGAAGACTCCTGACAAGTGCCTTTTTCTGTCTAAGAGATTCTCTAAGCTGTATTCCTTTTCTGAAGCTACCTTGTCTCAGAGGGCTATGCCGCCTCAAGTTGATTCTCCCATTTCCATGCTTTCTAGGTCCACTGCTTTGGCAGTTGCAGATGCTTCAGTTCTTAAGGACTTGAGAGATAGGAAGCTTGATGCTGAAGGCTATTTCACCGCCATTGGAGCATCCTTGAGACCTACGTTTGCTTCGGCCTGGGTCAGTAGGGCTGTTGCTGTTTGGACTGAACAGTTGACTGATGCTGTCCATAAGGGTGCCCCTAAGGCTGACTTTTTATCCCTTTCAGCCAACATTTCTGAGGCTCAGCACTATGTTACTGATGCTCTCTTTGATGCCGTTCTGCTTGAAGCTAAGGCCTTGGCCTTCTCTGTGACTTCTAGGCATGTGCTGTGGCTGAAGATCTGGTATGCTGACCTAATTTCCAAGAAATCACTGATTTCTCTTCCCTTTCAGGGTACCTCTCTTTTTGGGCCTGAATTGAAGAACCTCATCAGTGAGGCCACTGGAGGCGAGAGCACCTTGTTGCCTCAGGTTCTTATGCGCAACCCTCACACGAGGAGGCATCATCTTTTTTCATCCCCGCCAAAGCAAAGCACATAGGGTGAACCACGGTGGTGCCTCAGGCCCCACATTCCAAACCCAAGCAGCAGTGGATGTCTAAACATACCTCCACCAAACCCAAACCTCCTTCTGCATTACTCACTGAACCCCGCACCGGTGTGTTTGGACAGGCTTTGTTGCAGATTCGTGGGTATTACAGGTGGTTTCCGAAGGTTACAGGATTCCCTTAAAATCAATCATTCAGGTTCTTCCATTCTTGCTCCCCACAGGGACAGGAAAAGCTCAGGCTTTTCAATGGGGCGGTCCAGTCTCTCTCAGACAAGGGAGTTATGACCCCCGTTCCTGAGCCGGAGATAGGATCAGGCTTTTATTTCAACTTCTTTGTCATCTCCAAGAAGGATGTCGGCTGCTGTCCTATCCTGGACCTCAGGGCTCTCAACAAGTTTGTGGTCAAGACCCACTACAAGATGGAGCCCTTGCATTGCAGTGATGTGTCCAGGGGAATATCTAGCATCCTTGGAACTTCAGAATGCGTATCTGCACATTACTATCCATCCGGACAGTCAACAGTACCTCAGGTTTGCCTGCGACATGGGGCATTTCCAGTTCACTGCTCTCCCCATTGGGCTCACCACAGCTCCTCAGGTATTCACTCGGGTTTTAGGTGCATTGATTGCCTTCCTGCACACCAAGGGGATTCAGGTGCACCTTATATGGATGGCCTTCTCCTCAAGGCTCCTTGCAGGGATCTTTGGGACCGCCAGGTTCAGGAATGTGCTCAGATCCTTCTCCAGCACGGTTGGATCCTGAATATGACAAGTCCACCCTGGTTCCCTCCTAGAACCTGATGTTCCTCAGTCTCCGGTTCGACACTCTGCGAGTATGGTTTATCTGAAGGAGGATTTGATTCAGCAGCTCACCTCCAAGGTGTCTTCCGCCCTGTCATGGACATCGGCTCCAGCAAGGAAGTTCTCCTCTCTGGTGGGGAAGATGATATCCACCATGGAAGTGGTACCATATGCCATTGCCCATGCCAGAGTGCTTCAGTGGTTTGTGATCCAAGTTTGCAGGGGGGACCCGGATCTTCTGGATCATCCTATCTCTCTACCTGCAGAAGTGGAACAGAGCCTTTACTGGTGATTGAACCTCTCCAACCTGGAGAAAGGGAGGTCATTCGTGATTCCCTACTCGACTGCTCAGTTGGGGCGCAATCTTGGGTCACCTGAGTGTTCAGGGCCATTGGTCAGCAGAGGAGACCCTTCTTCTCATCAACATCTTGGAGCTCAGTGCAGTATCCGATGCATTGAGGTATTGGTCCTCTCATCTGATGCCCGGTTCAAGTCCAGTCCAACAACTCCACAGCTGCGGCTTACATCAGCAAGCAAAGAGGCACCAGAAGTTCTGCTGCTTGGTACAAAGTCAAGGCTATTTTGTCTTGGGCAGAAGACCATGTGCCTGCTATCTCCGACGCATAGACAATGCTATCACCCAGGCATAGAAAATGTCCAGCTGACTTCCTCATTCACCACACAGTGGATCCGGGGGAGTGGGAGCTTCAACTGGATGTGTTCCACCTCCTAGTGCAGCTGTGGGGTCTTCCCTCGATAGACCTGATAGCCACCAGGGACAACCGGACGGTTCAGATGTTTTGTTCTCGCTGGAGGGATCCCTTAGTGTTTGCGGCAGAGGTTTTGTCAATTTCATAGCGATTTCAACTGGCCTATATCTTCCCTACTCTTCCTAGATTTGGATGGATGGAGCATCAGTCATTCTGATAGCACCTTATTGGACCAGACAGCTTGGGTTCCCAGAACTACTGGTCTTGTCCGCTCAGGGACTGTTTCCGCTGCCATGCAGACCGGATCTCCTTCTTCAGGGTTACCTGTGGAAGGAGGATGTGGACCATCTGGCTTTGACGGCATGGCTGTTGAGGCCTCCACCGTAAGGAAGAAGGGCTATTCTGAAGTGGTTTCCACCATAATTCAGGCTAGGAAACCAGTTTATTCTAAATCCTATGACAGGGTTTGACATTCTAGGGTTGGCTGACACCGGTTTTAGCAGGAAGGCCCTTGAAGTGGCTTTGCCTTTCTAGGACTTTCTTTTTCTGTCCCTTATTGCTTTTTATTCTTTGGCTCTTGTTCTAGTGTGCTGTGTTAGTTTTTCCTGTCTGTTAACACTTTGTTAGTTTGTGCTGTTCTGTGTCCTGGATAGTCTTTTGGGAGCTCTGGTATCATGGGGACCGGTGCTTGGCCCTTTCCGATTTTTCCCACCCTGGGAACTCAGTGTTGGTACATCCCCATGGTACCTGTAAGCTATATTAGACGATAGAGAAAAGTGGATTTTAGTCTTACCTGTTAAATCCTTTTGTCTTAGTCCATATAGCTTACAGGTCTCCCACCCAGTGAAAGAGACCATGCTTGGTTCCTGTGGCTGGAAGTGGGAGTCATATTGGGTCCATGCTCACAGGAGATTTCCTCTTCTTCTTCTCGTTAACTAGCTCAGTAGGTTTAGTGTCACACATCAAACTGGAGGGGAGTGACTGTATCACCTACTATGGAGGAGAGGGAGGCTCCATCCCTGAACTTATTTGAAGAATTGTTCCAGCTTACTGGGAGGAGCTGTCATCTACCGGTACCTGTAAGCTATATGGAATAAGAGAAAAGGATTTAACTGGTAAGACTAAAATCCTCTTATTACAAATAGATACCAAAAAACAGTTATAACAGAGAGACCTTCTATATCTCCAACTATAGAAATTAATAATTACAATGCAAATGCAAAATACACTTATACAAAATTATAACTCTAGAAAAAGATTCTAGAAAAACAAATTAAAAATAGTTCATCAAATTAAATTTTGTAATAGAAGCCCAATATTGGGTAAAGCTCACGATTGATGGAATGTGTGCAGGCAGGTTCTCCAGCCGAATGGAAACAGATACTTGTTGTTTCACAGCAATGATGATATTGGAGGACTCCAGCAAATAAAGGGTACTATTTAAACTTTGACTTCCCCCATCTTTAAGCTCCTATAGCGGGACGAGTGTTACTACTTCCAGATATTTGTGTACATTCTCCAATTCAAAGATATGAAGAGAGATCCAGTATAAAAGATGGACCCTTGGCTTCTATTCTCCAACCATCCTTTATGACTGATTGCTGGTAGACTAAAGCCTGTGTAATGCGTCTGTCCTCTGTCAGTGTTCAACACCAATAGATCACCTGTTCATAAGGAGGTTAATTTTGCTCATCTTACTTTATCCCATAACAATGGAAAATAACTGAGACAAAAGAGTATCAAGCGCTCCAGACCAAGGAATATGCAGAAGGAAAGAACAAAAGATAATAAAAAAAGTCTAAGTGTAGTATTTAGAATAATTATGTTGAAAAACATACACCTCAATTAAAACATATTTTATTACTAAAAAATGTCTTCAAAGAAAATACAAAACTACTATTTGATAAAACAGGAATAATAAAACTAAGGCATAAGCCTTAAATTTGCATATAAAAACTATAATCACTATTGTGACACGTAATCTAAGGGTCTACAATCCCTTGGTATATGAAAGAAAGGCTACACTGCGGGGAAATGCCAGTTAGAGCCGATAAATGGGCTGGGGTAAAGGTGGATAATTACCCTCAGTTATATGGAGAATAACCATCAACAGTGAAGTCCATACATAAGCTGTAACGTTCCCCCCTTCTTATAGTCTGCTTACTTGGTAGTGGCTTATTTGAAAGCACTTCTTAAATATATTCCGAGTCGTGCTGGTATCCAGTCCACCGATCCCGGTCTGCGGTCACACCAATATGATAAATATAATAAATGTTTCCAGCGCGTTTTGGGACTCCGTTACTGTCCCTTCTTCAGGGAAAAGGAATAATTGGCTTTTGTAAAAGGGCGCGTGCCCCATCCTGCGTCTATTTACGCAAGAGATAATGTCACTCAAAATGGAAAGTGGGAGGTGTTAATGACAACGATACAAAGTTGCAAAGGTGTTGGCAACATAGTTATAGGGCTAAAAAATACATAACCAATCTATGTGCACGTTATCTGCGATTAGTTACTCCCTGATGTTGTACATTTTTGCTCCAAATATAGAAATAGTTTATACAAATAAGTTCAAGTGAGAACAAATTCCATCATATAGCAATACAATAGAAGAACGATTTTAACATCAATCGCATTGTAAGATAAAAGAACCACAGTTTCAAAAACTTTGGAATACATGCATTTATATTACTAAAATCAATCTGTTCAGGAATCCCTCAACTTGAACAACACTAAGGAATATTCTAAATTACTATATGTGAGGTGAAAATGATTATTCTGATAAACTCGCTTGAATTATAATTAGCTAATTCTGTGTTACTATGAGTTGATATAATGATGTACTACATAGTAGGTGGTAATGTGGCGCACCATTATTGTAAAAACTGCAAGATCCCTAAAGTCTCCATATTAATATTACCTAGTCTAAAGAGATGGACATGATAATTATAAATAAACTCTGACAAATTCCTGGAGCAGATATTTTCCTGCTGGGATTATGTGGATGGCATGATGAAAATACTCCGACATATTGATAGCCTTTAAAGGGAAAATTGATCCTATTTTGTAGAGTCTTGTGAACTTAATACTTATGTTCCTAAGCTAGAAAAGCTTGATGGATAAACATATTCCGACATATTGATAGCCTTTGAAGGAAAAATGATCCTATTTTGTGGAGTCTTGTGAATTTAATACTATTGTTCCTAAGTTAAAAAACCATGTCATCAATGGGACTAAAAACACCATAGATCCATTTCTTCATTTAGGCCTAGTGGAGCCATAGTTTGTAATTTAAATATCCAATATGTCTCTTTTTGGGCCAATCTGCGGAATCCAGGGGATCCTGGTGCATTGATAGCAGTCCGACAAGGAATTATCATATCCATCTCTTTCATCATCCATTCATCTCATCTTAGATCATCCTAACATCCATTCATCATCCTCATTTTCATTTCAACGTTTGAACTAACATTCTATAAGGAACTCAAGTACTGTATTGTATATTTATTGTGGTTTTACTATGGAATTGACATATTGTATAATGCTCTCATCAACCTTTTGTTACAAGACTTATGATTTATGTTTTGAATCACCCATTGATTTAGTTCATTCATTCACCATCTTCACCTTCAGTTCTATTATGTAATTAACATACTACTAGGAACTCAAGCACTGTATTGTATATTTATTTAGCGCATACATTCCAATCAACCAATATATTGCACTAATCAATAGACGGCATCCATTGTCGATCACCTTTGATTATTAGGATTTAGGGCTCGATTTAAAGGCAGCCGTTAGTAAAAAAAATCACTAATGGGTGCGTTAAGTGTCATGTTGCAATTCAAAGATCCGTCTAAAGAACAGCTAACGGCAGTTTCACAATCCTTACGGCCGATACACTTACGTGCATTCAGACGCATGGAACAACATACCCCAGAGCTATTCAAAGGCTTGCGGTACTGCTAATGGCTGAAAAAAAGACACACCTAACGGCTAAAAGTTAAGGCCCACTTTTCTCACACGTTAGACACTTAACGGCCAAAACAAAACACCCGTTACATAGGAAAACACACAAAATGCTTACCGCACAACCATGTAAATGGGAAAATTAACCCGTGCAATGCCAAAACAACACAAAAACATGCATACACAACACAAATCACTACACACACAACAACAACCAACACCACAGGGACAACGACACACAAAAAAACAACAACACAGCATGGCACGGAACAATGGGGGTTATCACACAAAGCGGACACCTGCAAATACAAGCTCACCTGGGCAACATCAACACGCGACCTGCACCCCACAAATGCACACCCGCAAATGGCACACACAGAACAAGCACAACACACCACATCTTATAACACACACACACCTGCTAACACTTACCTGGACAAAAACAACTCACCATTGGTCAGCACTCACCTCATCACCACACCTACACAACGCCCTAGCAAGTACTTAAAGGGACAACTCAACACACTCACTTGTGGCTTGTTTTCCACTCAGGGAGGGAGAGAGAGAGAGAGAGAGATAGATAGAGAGAGAGAGAGAAAGATAGAGACAGATAGAGAGAGCAAACAGTATGTTGGGTTACATATTGTTGCGAAGGCTGCGGAGAAGGCGTGCAAGGGAGAGAGCTGGGGAACATCAGCAACCTCCAAGCACGCCTGATCAACAGCCTCCACCTGTTGCAAGTGAGGAGGCTCTGGCTCAGCAGCCACACAGGAGCCCATCCCCACCCGGAGGACACCTGCCTGCAGATGCACAGCTGAAGCAACAGGATGCTCCCTAGCTGCCACAGGGACCCCTGCAGCAGCCCAGGATGCATAGACGACCACCAAGGCCCAGGGTATACCGCCCAAGGGTCACTCTCTTTGGAATGACCGATGACGAGGTTATTGATCGCTACAGGTTGAGGCCACACAGCATCATAGCCCTGTGTGATGTCATCAAGGAGCAGGTGGATCCCATATGCACCCATAACCATGCTCTAACTGGACTTCAAAAACTCCTGTGTGCCATACACTTCATGGCAAGTGGCGCCTTTCAGTGGACAGAGGGTTACGCATCTGGCATGTCCCAGGCCACATTCTCCAGGGTGCTGGCCCAGGTCTTGCCAGCCCTCAAAGCCAAGGCCAGTACCTACATACATTTCCCCATCACCGATATGGAGTGGACACATCTGAAGCAGGGCTTCTATGCAAGGGGAGGCATGCCCAGGGTCATGGGTGCAATAGATTGCACCCATGTCCGTATCAAAGCACCAGAACGTCAGGGACATATGTTCCTGAACCGCAAAAACTTCCACTCCATGAATGTGCAGATGGTGTGTGACAGCAACCTGGCCATCATGAATGTCTGTGCGAAATTTCCCGGGAGCTGTCACGATTAACATATACTCAGAAATTCATCTGTGCAGAGGGATTTCGAAAATGGGACCTATACTGGCGGATAGCTTCTGGGTGAGTTAACAGCACCAAATGACACCACATACACATGTGCTAGTACGTTCACCACAGAAAACATTATTCACACAATATGTGCTCCTTGTCACACCATGTCACTCACTTTCCACAGGTGATGCTGGCTATGGATGCAAGCCATGGCTCCTCACCCCGGTCGCCAATCCCCAAAACGATGCCCAGGAACGATATAACCAGGCTCATGCCAGAACACGGAATGCCATTGAGCGGACCTTCGGCCTCCTCAAGTCCCGATTCCGATGTCTGGACCAATCGGGGGGAGCATTGCAGTATGCACCAGGCAAGGTCTGCGACATCATCGTGGCATGTGCCATCCTACATAATATCTCGGTGGACACCAGACTCATCGACGATGTCCATCCCCCACCCAGACCTGAAGACCCTGTGGATATCGTTGAGTGTGAGGAAACCCCAACAGGGATGCAGACAAGGGACAGATTGATCAGGGATCACTTCTGCTGTGAATATAATACATGTATGCACACAATCCATGCATACACACCCACCACAACACACATGTTCTTTTTCACCCCACAGGATCAGTGACACAGCACTGACACTGGCTGCAGTATGGACCACCAGCATCAACTATTCTGTGGACCAGTCAGATTGGGCCTAGAGATTCCAAATACATCTGACAACCTGTCGTCCATGTTGATACTGCTACCTCAAGGATATCATGCATGCCCCCCTGGAAACCAAGGTACAACACTTTAACCTTGTTCAGCATATCCCACAGCTCCCTAGGCACCAACTAAAGTGTTCTGCTTGGATCAGACCCATAGCAACCATGGTACCCCTGTAGCGAGGGAGTCTCATCCAAACCAATGCATCGGATAGCACTCTGTCATATAAGGGGTTCAGGGGGCATTCGTGGGGACATGGGACCAGTAGCTTGCTACAGTCGAAGAAAGCAGCAGAGGGGTGGATCGACAGTAATAGTGTGTTACACAACATGGAGCTCATGAAATGTGGATCACATCTCCATGGACACCATGCTGCCGTGCGTGCGTGCGTGCGTGCGTGCGTGCGTGCGTGCGTGCGTGCAGTGATATGTGCCCCAGTAAGAAATACACACATTAACAAATATGTCCTACTAGCTCCATGAACCAAACATATTTGGCCTGTCTCTGACAGTGGCAGCCCAAATATATTGTTGTCAGGAAGCTATTAGGACATATTTGTTGATGTGTGTAACCATGTCAGGGGCAAATATCCCTAAGGATGGTTAACATCCCCTTAGTTCCCACCATGATGGTTCATAGATCAGTACACAACACATTACAAAGCAGTGGTTTGTGTAGACTTATGTAACGGGAAAGATTAAGAGGATCATGATGTTGTAGCTGTTGCATGATGATCACTTCGAGGGTGATGTTCCAAATCCTGTCCTCTTGTCCCACAGGCATCCATAGCACGATCCATCCTTGAACAGAGGAGTTTCCATATGACTGGACTGAAGTCTGGACAACACTTCCATGAAGCTCACCCCTTGGTGTTTCAAGTGATTGTGTTGGTGATGCAATGTTTGACCTGATGTTCATAGCAACCTCTACTGGAACATTCACATATGGACACAAATTAATGTGTGTACTAACATCCAGGTATCAGACCTGTACAGTAAGACTGCTCATACACAGATGCCAAACTATGTGGACAACACATGATCAGTTCACTAGCATTTCTAATGTATTCCTATTTAGTTCAGATGTACCTTTTTATGCTCATACAAGTGTTTAATGCATATTGGCTAAATACACAAGAATCATCACTACTCAATCCGTGTCTGTATGAATGAATGTTGGATCAAACACGTGTCAATGTGGAACCGTACCCAAGGCCAGAGTATCCCTCATACAAAGGAAGGCATGATTTACATCACAGGAGTCCACTAGTTGCCTGACCATGAGTGGACTTTGTGATGTATACATGCAATGACATGATGGCAGTGATACACTGATGTGTGTTGTGAGTGATTAGCTGGTGATACAGGGGACACACTTCCACTGTGATGTGATGTCCACGGTTTGTGTGTTGCTCAATATAATCAATGTCCTGAGATTGCTGTAGGTTGTCATATCTCAGTACATGGGCTACATCAACAAAAACAACCATGTGGACAAGTGTTATTACTGGTGAAGTGTGTTATAACCTTAGTTAAACAACAACACAACTTAAAGGGATAGTAAACCTGGAAAATAAGTTTATTTCACATTGTAGCCCTTTAAAAAACATGAAAAATTATATAAGTCTTATCTACCAAACATATATGGTTTGGGAGATAAGACTTATATCATTTTACATGTTTTTTTAAGGGCTACAATATAGAATGAACTTATTTTCAAGGTTTACTATCCCTTTAATACATAAGCCAATGCTCAGCCTAAGGTTCCAATGTGCGTGCTACACAATGAAATCTTAGGAAGATCATTGGGTTATGCAGTAAGTTAGGCTGTGATTCAAACTCCTGTTGTGCAACTGACTTGCTGGAGAACACAATGCTCACCCTAGGATCACAATGTGTAACACACACATTGAGATCCTAGGGTGTACATTGTGTTCCCCAGTATGTCAGCTGCACAATAGAATTTTGATTTAAAGACCATATTGATGCATGTTCCATCTGTCATGCTTGTTATTTCCCTGCTAAGTCGCATAGCTGTTTGTTTGGTTTTCCCCTCAAACACAACAATTGATGCAGACGAATGTTCAGTGTTGCACCAGTTGTTGTGCTAAGGGGTATGTTCTGATCAAATCTGACACACATCATGGCCATGTAACACTGTCGTGTTACATGGCTACAGGGATGGGTTGCCAGGTGAATTTGGACAACGGTGTGGGTGTGTGTGAACCCATGTTGTAACATCACACAAACATTTCCCCCAGGCAGGAGTTGAGTTCACTGCATTGTTTGGCAATGCATTGGAGACAACCCTGCCACCCAATCTATAAGTGAATACACAGCAGATCAGACAGGATTCAAAAGCACAATTTTCATTTATTGAGGGGGCAGATGGCCTTCCATTTTTTTTTTTTTGGGGGGGGGGCCTTAGACTTGGTGCCAGAGGTGGATGCCCTGGCTGATTGCCTTGTCACCCTCTGTCCCCTAGGTGTGGCTTCTGGGGTAACACTGGAAGGGGTGGTGGGTGCAGTGGACCCCTCTGTGGAATGCAGGTTCTCCCTCTCCATCCGCAGGTTCTCCCTCTCCATCCTCAGGTTCTCCCTGCGGTTAATCTCTCGCAACTCCACGAGCACCTGTGCAAACATGTCCACCATCCCCGTATGTATCTGGTGGAGTTGTGTGTTCCCCCTGGCAACCTCTGACTCCAGAGCTTGGATTCTGGTCTCCAACCTGTTCGTGTTCCTCCGGGATTCCCTCCGGTTCCTCGTGAGGTTGTCGTTGGTGGCGTGGGTTGCCCGGAGCTGTCCTCTTTGAAGGGCCATGCACTCAGCCTCCAGATCTGTGGTGCGTTGACTGCTGGAGATGGGAGTGGCCGGTGACACATGTTCTGTTTCCCCAGCTTCAGCTGTCTCCTCAGCCTCTGCTTCCACAGGTTCAGCTGTCTCCTCAGCCTCTGCTTCCACAGGTTCAGCTGTCTCCTCAGCCTCTGCTTCCACAGGTTCAGCTGTCTCCTCAGCCTCTGCTTCCACAGGTTCAGCTGTCTCCTCAGCCTCTATCTCCCCAGCCTCTGCTGTCTCCTCTGCTGGTACTGGGTGTGCTGTGGCTTCTACTGCTGTTTGTGTTGGTGGAGTGGCTTGCACGGACGGTGTGTGGGTGCCCACCACATCAAAGGACCCACTGCTGCCCACTGATGTCTGTGCTAGTTGAGGTGGTGGGGTGAACAAGTCCCTTGGCTGAGGGCGCTGGGGCTCCCCAATCAGGCCCAGGTGTTGGTAGTCAAGTGGCCAAGGGTCATACCTTGGCCAGTGGTAGGTGCTTGGCCCCCACCTGGGATCATACCTGGGGCCATGCTGGGGAGCCATCCAGGAGGGTAGATCCATCTCGGTGGAATATGGCACATAATGGCTGGTGGCCACATTCCCGGGCAGCCATTGCCTCCCTGGTGGTGGTGCTGCTGCTGCTGGAGGGTAATAGCTCCCGGTGGTAGTGGGATGCATCCATCTCTCCCCTGAATCCAGCCACTGTACATTTGTGGAGCATCCTGTGGTGGGGCAGGCAGTTGAGATGCAGCCAGTTGAGAGGCAGCCAGTTGAGAGGCAGCCAGTTGAGAGGCAGCCAGTTGAGAGGCAGCCAGTTGAGGGGCAGCCAGTTGAGGGGCAGCCAGTTGAGGGGCAGCCAGTTGAGGGGCAGCCAGTTGAGGGGCAGCCAGTTGAGGGGCAGCCAGTTGAGAGGCAGCCAGCAGCCAGTTGAGAGGCAGCCAGTTGAGAGGCAGGCAGTGGTGATGCAGCCAGTTGGGGAGGAGGTGTGGTAGTTGTAGACGGTTCCCAGTGGCTAGTCCCCTCCTCTGTATACTCCTCACTGGGTGGTGTGGTCGGCTCCTCCACGGGCTCCTGCTGCGATGGAGGCCCATAAGCTGTGTGGAGAATTGAGATTGTGTGATTAGTAAACGTAGCCATGATGGGATTAATGGGATACTAATACATAAAATGCAGAAAGGGAAATATATGTTTTGTGGTTTATCACCCTGAGTGAAACAAGGGTACTCCCACTGCTGGAGGGGGTTTTTGTTCAAAAAGTCTCCCAGCTCAGAATATAATTGCTTTGGTGCTATATCCCAGTGGCCTGAAGTTGTACATTGGCACTGTTGCTACATTATCCTATGAGAATTTATTGCGTCTGGACGTAAGCTGTCCATAGGATGGTCTAGCAACATCGCCATTGTAGAGTTCCAGGCCACTGTGATATTGCCCCTGGAGTAGTCAACTATGAGCTGTGCTACATTTTGAATGAAACACCTTTCAGCAGTGGGAATACCCTTGTTTTGCTCGGGGGATGAACCCTGCAATATATTTTTCTTTTCACATGTTAGGTATTACTATCCCTTTAATGGAATAGCAATGGTTAATTTCACCATGATGTAATATTGTAGGCATTGTAAGAGATAGATGTGGATCGATGTTAGTCCTATCCCTCCAACCCACATGGTTAGACAGATATTGCTCTATTTGACAGTCATTTTGACATGTTTGACAGTCATTTCACCACACAGAGGCTCTTCAGCAGAGCCTAAATTGCCCCATTTAGAGATGTAAACCTCATTGGAATGGTGAACAGAGTGTGCTTGCAAACCTGGCACACTTTGTTGACCATCTCAAAGATGTCTCCATCTCTGAATGGGGCAATTTAGGCTCTGCTGAAGAGCCTCCGTGTGTTCTAATGACTGAAATCTCCATCTGTCAAATAGAGCGATATCTGTCTAACCATGAGGGTTGGAGGGATAGGACTAACATGGATCCACATGTTGGTGAAATTAACAATTGCTATGCCATTACAGTTACATACAAGGAGAAATGGTCATATATGCATGTGGATGTGTACCTTTCATATGGATATGAATATATCCTTTCCAGATATGAAGCCAGAGATCATTTCAGTAGGTGTGATTGCCTTACTGGCTATATATGTGCACCCATCAAAATATACATTGGATTGATATGATGGATATGAACATACCTCGTATATCCCATCTACGTAGAGTGGGATATACTAGGTATGTGTATTTGGATGGTATCAATGTAAGTTAGTTTCTAATGGATGCACATATCTGGCTAGTAGGGCAATCACAGGCAGTGAGATGATCTCTGGGTTCACATCGTGTTGGGACAAATTTTGAGCCATTTGAAAGGTACATATCTGACCATTTTCCTTTGTGTGCATATCTTTTTTTGAACAGATGTGCAGTGGGAATCAAGTGTTATTCAACCCTATCTTCTTAGCTGATCCCGTCCAATTCACAATTTTTCATTACTTGACAGGTGGCTCTCTGGTTGTCAGGATCATATCCTAGGCATTGCATTGTAGGGCATGGGATACCACCCTGTCAATCAGAGATTGATGAACTGGACAGGATCCTGTCCATGTCGTGTGTTCCAGTTGAATCCTGAAGGGCAACAATCACGCCAGTAGTGAGGGATATCTCTGATTGAGGCCTGTTTTTCTTTGAGTATGAGCCCATCCATCCTTCTGAGTGAGGCAACCGTACTGAATCCAAGATATCTATCATTCATGGCCTGTTGGTGACCAAGGTACAATGGGTGATATTTGGTTCCCATGTGTATCCTGCAAACAGTGTCTGGTGTACCATCCATCCATGGCATCAGCACCCCTGAGGATCCATGTGGGAATCAGATGTGAGATATGTCATTTGAAGTTAGAGTAAATGATTGCAGACACAACACCAAGGCCTACTTTTTCCCCCTTTAATTCTGGGGTATTGTTTGAGGCCTGTGTGTTGCACATACAAGCAGTTATTCTCAGTCACACTGTGATGTGTGACCTGCTCCATCCTTTTTGTGATTCAGTAAGCGGTGTTGTCGACATGATGGAGTGTACATGATGCTGACTTCTCCAGTGATCTCATTTCCCCATTTCCAGTGTTTTCTATGGAGTGTATACGATGGGACCTTAGCAACTTGATTCATGTTATTGCATATTCTCCATAGGCTAACACTGGTATTGGTGAAATGAGGATGTGTAAGGGTGAATTTCTCTCCACCATCTGTTTGTCACCGCTTAGTGAATGTCCCCTGTGTAGCATGTGATCGTTGGCCTATTGACTTGATTGTTGTCTGGTTAACCCTTTGAGTCCCAGAGGGGTTGCCAAAGCATTGTTGATCGATGCATTGATGATCCCTCTAGCACTCAAGGGGTTAAGTGCTGACATCCCAGCGGGGACATGGGTGACATTGTGTGTGAACAGTGATGATCTATGACAGTCGACATTTTGAACAGCATGGTTTGTGTATTGTGTGTGATGAGCACAGCGACAGGAGGGTTGAAGTAGGACTTGGACAGGTTTGTTCCAAGTTGGACCTTGATATTTGTCCTTGTGTTGTGTGCTGTTTTTAACCCTCAGGGTGCTGTGTTGGTGCAGTTGTGTGCATGAATGATGGGCATGTGTTGAGGTGTGACTGTGTGTGCAGCTGGTGTTGGTTGCTGTAGTGTGTTGTTCTGTAGTGTTGTACTTACCGGTAGTGTGGAGGCTCCTCTCATCTCCAGTGTCAGCTCCTCCAACAACCCCCTCGATCAGGGTTGGGGACATATTCTGCTGCACCATCTCCTCCCAGCCGCAGAAGGTGATAGGGACTGCTGGTCCACCTCCAGTGCCTCGGGCGTGCTTGGCGAGCTCTGTCATAGTGTTTTTGACGACCCTCCGGCAGTCGCCCCATCTCTTTTTGATGGACTCCACGTCCCGCCTGCATGGAGCCACCGCGTTGACCCGGCTGCAGATCTGGTTCCAGGCTGCTTTCCTCCTCGCTGACAGGCCAGGGACCTTCGCTGTCGGGTGGAGAACACACTGCCTCTCCAGGACAGCCTCCACGAGAGCCGTGTTCTCCTGCTCTGTGTATTTGGGGTCCCTGATCCTGCCCTCGTCAGCTCCGGTATGGGATGACTCAGAGCCGGAGTGCCCTGCCTGGTCTGACCCTGACTGTGTGGGGTGCTCCCCAGCAACTACCCCTTGTCCCACTGCAGGTTCTGTCCCTGTCCTGCGTGTGCCTGCTCTTGTGGGCCGGGTCCCCCTCCACCCTGCAGATCTCCCTCTCCCACTCCTGCTCTGCTGAGGGATACCCTCCTGAGCTTCCTCCTCCTCCACTACTCTCCCCATCCCTCTCTCCTGTCCTCCTCTCCTCGCCATCACTCACCCAGTCACACCCAGGCACTCCCACAGGCCCTCACAGACACACTCGATCCAGTCACTCTCTGTCACACATTTTCACTCCCAGATTCACACTGTCAAAATAAAAAGTAAAATGTGTAAGGTATTATGAAAAAAAAAGGACTATGTGTATGTATGTGTATGTGTTTGTGTTTGTATGTGTGTATGTAATATGTGCAAAAGTGTAATATGTGTCTAGTAAGTGCACCTCTCTCCAAACTCCAAACTCAAAAATCTCCTTCTACCTCCAATGACTGCTCCTTTCTCCCTCTCTCTGATCGCTATCCTCCGCTCCTGGGTCCTGATATCTAGCTCTGAAGAACTCGATAACAGACAGTGTGTGACGGTTATTTTGGGGTATATATAGGTGTATTTGAACTTATTTGATACATTGGGGCTTTGTGATTGGCTGTGTGTTTGAATTTGTTTTGGCATCAATCATGGTTGCTTGACAACGGCAGCCGTTATATTACATGTTGTTTTGAGCGCAGTTATCGTGTGATTTGGCCGCCCGTTGTGCATTAACATGAGCGACAACGGCTTTTGTGTTACGTGTTTTTTGTGTGCCTACGCTTGATAGCTATTCTTGTAGAGTACCTATTGAATCTGCGTAACTCCTGTATTATTTGCGAGCGATGTGCCTTTTTCACTTAGCGGCTGGTTTAACGGCTGCCTTTAAATCTGGCCCTTAGAGTACCGAGCTACCAACAATATCATTACCATTGTTGGGGATCAGTGTTGAGTACATTACTTTCCATCATTTTAATCTAGCGATTCCTCGTAATTACCTACATACCATTCCTTCTATACATTTTTTTTCTAGTTGAGCGCCAGTAACTTTTCCTTTCTTGTCTACAATTGTATCTCTCTAATGGAAAATAACTACCAAGACATAAAACCTACCCATGTAAATAATTACCTACACTACACAAGCTGTTACCATAAGGTATGGAAAAATAGCATACCAAAATGACCGTTTAAAAGATTAAAAAGAAACTATAGTGATAAGGTAGATTTAAGTCTAAAAAAGAGGATCAAAAAGAAAATTTAAGGATAATATCCCCTTGCCAGGAACTACATGGAGGAGCACAATAAAAATAAGTAGGATACAGTACTTATACCCCTTGAACAGAGCACCAATTATTCATCAGAGGGTGAAAGATTTGAAAGAGTATGTCAGTGTGAATCATACTGGATATTTAAGTTCAGTATCACAGTGCCCATGCTATGCTGGTGACATTCTGTCAGTCTCACTCACAGTTAACTCTGATTGGTTGCAGTGGCCTTGGCCCGCCCAGTATTTGTCCTTAAATACTGGGTCCTGTCACTTCGCTGTTGCCCTTTCTTGGTGTTTCTGTACCAGCGCTTGTTCCAGTTTCTCGTGTGATCTCAGTGTATGACCCGGACTGCCTGACTACTCTGCTGAATCTGTTCCTGCTCTGTGTATCGACTCGGATTGGCTGACGTTCCTGCTCCGTGTACCGACCCGACCTAGCTGACATTCCTGCTCCGTGTACCGACCCGACCTGGCTGACGTTCCTGCTCCGTGTACCGACCCGACCTGGCTGACGTTCCTGCTCCGTGTACCGACCCGGCCTGGCTGACGTTCCTGCTCTGTGTACCGACTCGGATTGGCTGACGTTCCTACTCTGTGTACCAACCCGGTCCTGCTGACGTTCCTGCTCTGTGTACCGATTCAGATTGGCTGTTGTTCCTGCTCTGTGTACCGACCTGTTGGGCCTCCGTTCCCTATTTGTCCAGGATTGCCTGCGGCTCTCTCCGTTGCTCTCGTTGGGCTTGGCATCCGGGCAGTGTTGCTATTACCGCATTATCATTCCTGTAGCCTAGTCTCTGTTACGGTCTGTGTTGTGCCGGCAACACTCCAGTGTGAGCCTTCCATTCTGAGCCCACGGTACGCTAGGCCCTATTTCCTGGCATCATTTGAGGTTGGTCTTCCTTGGGTGCCTCAGGCTACTATCCACCTCGGGCAGTCGACATTGGTCTGAGTGTTCATTTTACCCTTCGGGGAAAAGGCCATTCTCCACCGGTTGTTTGCATTGCACTCTCTGTTGGGTACCCTCTGGGCATACAGTCAGTCTTCCGTTACTGCTACGGCAGTCCATAAGCTTATTAAGGGCCTCCGCTTTATTCTGTGGCATTACTCGCTATTTATGCTCTCCCTCCCAAGTGAGAGTCTTAACCTCACGCTATTAGGGCCTGTCAGTCTTCCTGGCCTAATAGTGACCCATTCACTGCTGCCTCGTTTGAGTATCACACGAACTACCTGACCTGTGTCAGTATATTGTTATTACTGTATTGTACAATTGCTGGACCCGTGTGGGTATTTACTACTATAACCTATCCTGTGTCAGTACTATATTGTGTATATACATTACTGGACCCGTGAGGGTTATTGCCATTTTAAGTTTGTTCAATAAAACTATGTTTTACCTAACTTACTGTGTCTGAGTGTCAAATAAACAGTTACATTCAGCACTTTATTTCCCCAAAATGAAAAGATGTTCATATTTTTATTTAATGTTTATAGCAAAGTATTTTTCAAGAACTTCACACAGGCTTATCTTTCATTATTAGATTTATCTACGCATTTTAGAGACACCAGTTCTTTAAAAAAAATAAAATAAAATAAAAATACAAGACATTATTGATCCGGAAAAAATGCAAAGACATGCAAAACTGGTAAAGAGACTGGAGAATCTGAGTTCTAAAGAGAGACTAGCCAAACTGGGTTTGTTTACGTTAGATAACATGGTAACATAGTTGGTGAGGCTGAAAAAAGATGTGTTCATCAAGTCCAGCCCATGCCAAAAACACTCCTTTAGATCCAGAGGAAGGCAAAAAAAACCCCTCTGGAGCAATTTCTCATTTAGCCCCAAGTGGGTAAAAAATTCCTTCCTGACTCCAAATGGCAGTCATATATTTATCTGGATCAACATCCTATCTGCTTTGAAGCCATTTGCCATAATTTTCAATATTGTTCTGTGCTAGATAGGCATCCATTGCTTTTTTGAAAGCAGTTGCATTATCTACAAATACAACATGCCGAGGCAAAGAATTCCATAGCTTTACAGTCCTTACTGTTAAGAATCCCTGTCTTTGCTTTAGTCGAAAGCACCTTTCCTCTAGTCTTAATGGATAACCTCTTGTTCTTAGCTCCGCTCTTTGTGTAAATAATTTATTGGCTATTTCTTTGTATTGATCTTGAATGTATTTGTAAATGGTAATCATATCACCCCTTAGACGTCTCTTCTCTAACGTAAACAAACCCAGTTTGACTAGTCTCTCTTTATAACTCAGATCCTCCAATCCCTTTATCAGTTTTGTTGCACATCTCTGCACCTTTTCCAGTTCAACAATGTCTTTAAGAATTGGCGCCCAAAATTGTACTCTATATTGTAGATGAGACCTAAAAAAGGATTTATACAAAGGTAGGATAATGTTAGCATCCCCTGCATCTACACCTCTTTTTATGCTGGCTAGTACCCTATTTGCTCTTGCAGCAGCTGAATGACTCTGCACACTGCTGTGAAGTCTATTGTCTATCAGCACTTCTAAATATTTCTCTAATGAGGATTCCCCAAGTTGTTTCCCATTTACTGTATATGTAGCAAGTTTGTTTCTACAGCCTAAATGCATAACCTTACATTTATCTACAATTAAATTTCATCTGCCACTTTTCTGACCACTCACTCAGTTTATCTAAATCCTTCTGCAGAGAAGAAAACATCCATCTCTGTATGTATTGCCTTACATAGCGTAGTGTCATCAGCAAAGATTGAGATGCTACTTTCAATTCCCACTTCTAGATCATTAATAAACAAATTAAAAGCATTGGGCCCAGGACTGAACCCTGCGGAACCCCACTTATAACTTTAGACCAATTTGAAAAGGTTCCATTTACAACAACTCTCTGCCATCTATCATTTAACCAGTTCTCAATCCATGTACAGATAACACCGCCCAAACTGAAGCCTTATAATTTATACAATAACCTGTTGTGATGCGCTGTATCAAAGGCTTTGCAAAATCCAAGTATACTACATCTACAGCAATTCCCCTGTCCAAATTACTACTTACTCTTTCTTAAAATGCAAATAAATTAGTCTGATATGAGCTATTCTTCATGAAACCATGCAGATTCCTGCTAATAATAGTGTTTATATTCATATAGTTCTGAATAGCAGGTAGTATGTGGGGTTAGTGGTGAAGACGGTGGAGTTGTAGATAAGGAGCAACAGGTAGGCAGCTGGGTAACAGTAAGGAGGGGAGGTAGTGGGCAGAGGAAGAGGAAGGCAAGTTCTGAGTTGACTCAGTCCAACAGATTTGCAAGATTGTGTGAAGATGTGGATTAGGATAGCTCAGAATTGGCAACACTGGAGAGAGAGCTAGTTCCTCTAGCAGCCAGGGTAACAGTCCTCCTTCCAGGCTAGATGGGCTGCAGAGTAGGAAGAAACCAAGGCAGGTGGTGGTAATTGGGGACTCTGTTATTAGGAGGGTAGATAGGGTAATCTGCCGCCAGGAACATGAATGCCGAACAGTATGTTGTCTCCCAGGTGCTCAGGTTCGGCATATTACGGACAGGGCTGACAGATTATTGGGAGGGGCTGGAAGCGATCCAGCTGTCTTGATACATATTGGTACCAATGACAAAGTAGGAGGAAGATGGAGGTCCCTAAAGAATGATTTCAGGGATTTAGGATGCAAGCTCAAGGCAAGGACATCTAAGGTAGTGTTTTCTGAAATACTACCTGTGCCATGCGCCAGTGCAGGTAGGCAGAGGGTGCTCAGGGAGCTTAATGCATGGCTCAAGCAATGGTGTAGGAAGGAAGGTTTTGTGTTGTTAGAACACTGGGCAGACTTTGCTCTTGGGTACAATCTATATGGAAATGATGGATTGCACCTAGGGGAGAGAATGCTAGGAAGCTTGGAGGAGCTTTTAAACTAGGAAAGGGAGGTAGGGTATAGATAGCAAAAATGGGGTAGATTGAGCAGATAGGAACCGAGATTAATAGAAAAGGGGGAGGTGTCTGCTTATATTTGAAAACAGAGCTAAATCCAGTTTTGCGGGGTGATATTAGTGAGGAAACTGGCCAAACTGTGGAGTCCATGTGGGTAGAAATCGAGACTAAATGTGGTGTAAAAGGTAAAAAAAAAGTTGTTGGCGGGCATATGCTACAAACCACCAAATATCGATGACAATGTTGAGGCCCAACTGCTATTACAAATGAGGAAAGCTGCCCAGTTTGGGCATACTATAATTATGGGAGATTTTAATTATCCAGATATCAACTGGAAAAATGAGACCTGTCAGAGTGCTAAGGGAGGCAGGTTTGTGAGCATGCTTCAGGAAAACTACATGTCACAAATGGTGGAAGTGCCTACAAGAAATAACAATGTATTGGAACATTTGGGAAACAGTGATCTCAACATGGTTATTTTTGAGATTAGTCTGGCAAAGCAAAACTGTATAGGTTCAACCAAAAAAAAAAAAAAAGAAGCTTACTTCAAATTGTTAAGGGACTCAATGCAACACATAGACTGGGATATTTTATTTAAAGGCAAAAATACTGAGGAAAATGGTCATAATTCAAATTTAGGTTGCAGAAATGTACCCAACAGTATATACCAATGAGGAACAAATGCAAAAGAAGTAAGTCGCAGCCAATGTGGTTAACTGCACATGTAAAGAAAGAAATGGCAAGGAAAAAAAGTGCATTCAAATGATTTAAGTCTGAAGGAACTGAACAATCTTTCTTAAAATACAGGGAGTGAAACAAAGATTGCAAAAAGGCAATTAGGGTAGCAAAGGTAGATAATGAAACTCGAATTGCAAGGAAAAGCCAGACTAATCCAAAAAAGTTTTTCAAATATATAAATAGCAAAAAACTTAAGAGGGAGTGCATTGGACCATTCAAAAATGAGATTGGTGAGTTGGTTAGTGAGGATAAGGAAAAGGCCAAGGTTTTAAACACTTTGTTTGCATCAGTATATACAAGGGAGCAAGGAATGGTAGAAGAACCTCCGCAAGTAACAAATAAAACAATACAATTATCAGATATTGGGTTAACTCACGAAGATGTCATGGTAAGACTGAACAAAATTAAAACTGACAAAGCACTGGGTCCTGATGGTATACATCCAAGGGTTCTTCAGGAACTTAGCGCAGTGTTAGCAAAACCCCTATATTTACTCTTTAAAGATTATATCACCACAGGCTCAGTGCCACAGGATTGGCAAAGAGCTAACATAGTGCCTCTATTTAAGAAGGGAATTAAAACAGAACCTGGGAATTATAGACCTGTGAGTTTGACCTCTGTAGTGTGAAAACTGCTAGAAGGGATAATAAGCGACTATATTCAGGATTTCAACACAAAAACTAAGAACATTAGCACAAATCAACATGGTTTTATGAAGAATAGATCATGCCAAACTAATCTTTTCAGCTTCTATGAGGAAGTAAGCAGCAACCTTGACAATGGCAATGCAGTAGATTTAGTATATCTAGACTTTGCAAAGGCATTTGATACAGTGCCACACAGAAGGCTGGTGTATAAAATAAGGAAATTGGGGCTAGGAGAAAACCTTTGCAATTGGATACAAAACTGGTTGAAGGATAGGGAACAGTGTGTGGTTGTAAATGGAAAATTCGCCAATGTAGTGGAGAGTGGAGTACCTCAGGGTTCAGTACTGGGTCCGCTGCTTTTTAACATGTTTATAATTGACCTGGAAATAGCTGTAGAAAGCAACTAAATTATGCAAGGTCATTAATTCAGAACAGGATATTTTCACTCTACAGAGGGACTTACATACAATGTCAGATTGGGCAAACATATGGAATATGAAGTTTAATGTGGGGAAGTGTAAAGTCATGCATTTGGGAGGAAAAAATCCCAAAGCTACTTATGAAGTTATTGGAATCATTTTAGGGGATTCATTGCTAGAGAAAGACCTGGGTATCCTTGTCAACTACAAACTTGGAAACAGTGACCAGTGTCAAACAACAGTAGCAAAGGCAAACAAAACCCTGTCTTGCATAAAAAGAGGTATTGAAGCAAGAGTGGATAACATTATTTTGCCATTATACAAATCATTGGTAAGACCTCACCTTGAGTATGCAGTGCAATTTTGGGCACCGGTTCTGAAAAAGGATATACTAGAACTAGAGAGGGTATAGCGAAGAGCAACAAAATTAATTAAGGGAATGGAGGACTTGACATATGAGGAACAACTAGACAAACTTGGTTTATTTACTCTAGAGAAAAGAAGACTAAGAGGAGACCTTATCACATTGTACAAATATGTGAGAGGTCAATACAAGGATCTCTGCGGTGAGCTATTTATTCCAAGGTCTGATCTGGTGACCAGGCTACACCCCTTGAGATTAGAGGAAAGGAGGTTTAGACTTCAGCAGAGGAAGGGTTTTTTTTACAGTAAGGTCTGTTAAATTGTGGAATTCATTGCCCAAGGAGGTGGTTATGGCAGATACAATGGATACATTTAAGAGCAGATTAGACACATTTCTTTAAAACGGGAACATACAGAGTTATACTGTTTCAGTAGGCAGATCAGGAAGGTCGGATAAAGACTAACTTAATTGGTAGCAGGAAAGCTATAAAATTCTCAGTTACTTGAGGTATGAGGAGAAGGTTGAACTTGATGGACTTGTGTCTTTATTCAACCTAATTTACTATGTTACTATGAATAGTGTCAGTCAGTAACCCTTCTAGTATCTTACCCACTATAGAAGTCAAGCTCACAGGTCTATAATTTCCTGGTTTGGAGTTGGCTCCCTTTTTAAACAATGGAATTACATCAGCTTTCCTCCAATCACAGGGCACTATGCCTGATAAAGCTGAATCAATAAATATTCAGTATAATGGTCTTGCTAATACTGAACTAAGTTCCTTAAGTACCCTTGGGTGTATGCTGTCAGGTCCAGGTGCTTTATTCACTATAACCCTCTCCAGTCTCTTTTAGACCTTGTCTTCAGTAAGCCATGTAAATAATGGAGGAAATGCCATTGTTTTGTCAGTTTGCCCATAGCCTGTCATTGCTGCTTCCTTTGTATATACTGAAGCAAAGAATGTATTTAGGATGTCAGCCATAGCCTTATCCTCACTAATCAGTTCTCCCATTTCAGTCCTTAGAGGACCAATATCAACCTTAACTTGTTTGTTATTAATATACTTGTAGATAAGAGACGTCTAAGGGGTATTATATTAACGATTTACAAATATATTTTAGAACAATACAAAGAACTATCCAATTAATTATTTACTCAAAGAGCTGAGCTAAGAACAAGAGGTCATCAATTTAAGCTAGAGGAAAGGTGCTTTCAACTAAAATAAAGTCGGGGTTTTTGTTTTTTTTTATACAGTAAGGGTGGAAAAGCTATGGAATTCTTTGCCTTTTTTTAAAAAAAAAGTAATGGATACCTATCTAGCACAAAACAATATTGAGAATTATGACAGCTGACCATTTGGATTGAGGAAGGATTTTTTTTTACCCACATGGGGCTTAATTGGAAATGGCTTCAACGTCTTTTTTTTTTTTTTTTTTTTTTCTGTCATCTGGATCAAAGGGATGATTTGGCAGGGGCTGGACTTGATCAGATGCCACTCAATAGCCAAAAATAGAAAAAACTACATGGATGACACGCATGACACAACCGCTTGCATAATATATCCGGCATCTTCAACTGGTCTTCATCCCTTACATACATACATAAATCCCTTAACACATTCATCAAAGAAAAGGATAACTAGGATCACATCAACCATTTATTATGTGTCAACTAAACTAATAACATCACTCACATTGATCTTTCACAATAATAAATTATTTTTTGGTCACTGTACACTCAGGCCAGTAGAAAGCCATGCACAATTCACTCCTGTATCAATAGCTCATACAGGATGCCTTAAAGGAAATATACATAGATTTGTGCCTCATTCAGCCCACATTGGGTCTCTAGTAGTCAGGGAAATGGCTCAGTTGCTTAACTCACCAGCTGTTGAATCTGTTTAAAACTCAGGGTCACAGGTTCTAGTCCTGGCAAGGACAACTCAGCCTTTCACCTTTCTGAGGTAGATCAAATGAGTACCAAGGACATACTTGAAAAGGAGAGGCAAGTTCAATGTATCCTTCCTGGTAAAATACTTCCATAAAAAAAAAAAAAGTAAATCCACTGTGTTTTCTATTATTAGATATTTTTTGAGTGGCATTCTTTTTGATTTTCTTACTTTAGTAATTGTAACAATGTTATTTTATTTTTTTTAGATTGAGCTTACCTGATCCTTATAGTGTACTTCACCTTTTCTTTTTTTTTTACTGTGTTGTTTATGAGGATCCATGTTGGTGGCAGTTTCATGATGGATGTTTAAGCAATGCTTTGAGGTTCATTTGGGTTCACATAATGAAGGTAGTTTGCATAGTGAAACTTTGTTGATGCACTTTTTGTGCTTCCTTCCTAATGAAACCAAAATATTGTGTATTCATCATTGAGCCCAGTGAACATCACTGCAGGTGAATCTACATGGGGGAATACCCAACCATTGTTTGCTAGCACAGAAGTGTCTTGGTTCATTGACATGTGTTCAAACAGGGAATTTCCAAAACCATTTGAAAACAAGTGGCCCTTGTTTAACAAAATAATTATCAAAGGAACAAACAAAGGAGTACTGTGCAAAGCTTTACAATCCACTCTGACTTAAAGGAGCAGTAAACTTTTTTTTTTATGAAAACACATATTTTACAGAGCATTTACTGCTGAATAAAACAAGGTCACTCCCATCGCTGTCAGATGTTTTATTAAAAAAATTATAGCAGTTTAAATAATCAGGAAGTGAATTTACTGTGTTTACTTCCTGATAGTTCTAACTGACAGGAAGTGACAGGCAGTTTCTATCACATTCTATGGAGAACTGTATGTCTCTGACTTTTCTGACTTTCCTCTCCACTAGAATCTAACAGGAAATCTAATTAGAATTTGACTGCTAGAGGGCACTGCTAATGTAAAAAAAACATGGGTTTAAACTGTAATAATATAAATCTCTCGGCAGTGGGAGTACCCTTATTTTACTCAATAGGAAAAATCCTATAATATATAATTTTTCATAAAAAAAGTTTACTTTAAGGTACTGTATTTACATACATGGAGAACTTCCTGTCCCAAGTCTCTGGAGGTCCAGTAAGGTCTGGAGGGTTTGAGTGTCCAAGCACACTTTTTAGACCATTCCAAAGAAGTATTTATTTTTAAATTGCGTTATTGCGGCCGACACGGATCTCCTCCTGTCAGCTTTACAGCTGACATCAGGAGAAGGGGAACTTTAGAACGCTAAAGGTTTGAGAGATAGGAATTGCATTGATGGATTTCTTATTTTATGCTCTACAATATTACTTTTCAAATAAATTAAGATATTACTTTCCCAGTGCGGACTGACAGCACCCTAGGCCCCTGGGATAATGGAGGTTATGGGCCCCTTTCATCTTGCCTCAGTTATGTCCCACCCACATTTTTGTCCCATGCCCAAATTATTGCTCCAGCCTACCGTCCCAGCCAATACCTTTTTTTCTAACTTTATAATTGGCATTTATTCTAAAATAAGGCAAGTGAGGCCACAGAACTAACAACTGAAACTGAGCAACATGATGCCATGGAGCTTACTGTTGAATAGGAGCATTAACTGTACTGTAGCTCCATTTTAACTGTAAGGTATAAAAGTGGACTAGTACCCAACACAAATGCTACTGACAATCATAGGGGCAATGCACAATAATCCTGTGAATGCCAGAGAGTTGGGGTCCCCTCTAGCATTCAAAGACTTACTTCTCTACATAAGGAGTGTTCAACCTGCAGCTCTCTAGCAGCTGGTGATCTACAGCTCCTATCATCCTGAGGATGAGAAAAGTGGTAGTCCAACAGTTGCTAAAGAGTCAAAGGTTGACCATCCATTGTGTAGCAAAGTTACTCTGAATGCCAAATAAGGCAATTACTCTCTGGCATTAACAGTGCTAACACCTCTTTCAATTTTCATAGTCCTTCACTGTATTCAGATTCAACACGTCCTCGCTACCTAACCACTCAGTACAATGTCCAAAAACAAGATCTCTCACACACATCCAACCTAAATGCCTTCCTTACCGCCCACCAACACACATGCCACCTAAACGCCATCCTTTCCACCTACTTGATAGCTACTCAAACACCTTTGTCCAAACTCACCCATCACACAACAATTGAATTACGTTGTCACATCACAGTGCACAACAATTCATCCACACAGCGGGCCTTTGTGGATTGTCTGTTGTCACACAGCACCTACGTCCATTACGTACATAGAGGGCCTGCACCTGATGGAGCCTGTCAGACCTGGTTTTGCCTCAACTAGGACACACAGTTCTCTGGAGGCAGTAGCCTCTCCTTTGCTGTGCCATCAGGTGCTGTGGAGCTGTGCACTGAGGTAGTGGACAGTGGCCACGACAGGGAAGAAACAAAGAATTTTTTTTTGTCCCCAGGAATATTAATCATCTTCCCCCAGACCTACACCAGGCCACAATTGATACCCATTAATTCCCCAGTTTTAGTACAGATACAGTACTAACAACAGTACAGTACCTGATGATTTAGTTAACAAGCTTGCTTGAAGTTGCTTCTGATCTGACAGACTTGATTATCATGATCAAAGTACTTTAAGTATAAATATAGTTCATGTTTAGTTTACTCACTTTTATGCAGTTTCTGCTTTTAACAGACAGCCTAGACAGGTCAGCAGGACAGGTCAACTCACACAGGATGGATTGAGCAGGCAGTCAATGACTGTCTGCCTGTGCTCAGGTGCTGACACACACAGTGCTCGGGTCATGTCACAGGTGCTGAGCTCAGCTGAGTGAGCCTGAGGGCAGGGGTACGTACCCCTTGTAGGCAGCCACAGGGCTCAACAGGGCAGCGACAAGTCTCTTTCTTAACTCTCTTGTAGACACGCCTAGAGGTCTGTCTACAGGCCTCTCGCACCATGTCCTTCTTGCTTGCTTTCAAGTTGCAATGCTGCTGGCAGTGGCACCAGCTCTTCACGAGCGACAACATGCGCTGCTCCGCCTCCAGAGTACAGCCTGTGTAGCTGCGTCATCACACATCACTGGTGGTGCTACCTCCCACCTCTGTCAGATGGTCTTCTTATAGGGCATCTGGGCTGCTGCTGGGCATGATGACTCAAGAGCAGCATGATCAGATGACTCTGAAGTTGAAATTGAGTCTTAAAGGGCAACTGGTAAGGCAGCAAAATCCTGCACCGGTTAACCCCTCTAAAAAGTGCCACCCGGTGCAGAACCCCCCTTAGTACGCCACTGGGCCATGAGCTATTCACACTGAGGCTTCTCAATGCCTCACGGACCACAATGCGGCCGGCGCAACCGCTTGAAATTTGCGTGGGTGGGCCCCTACAGGCAAGAAGACATAAGGTCTGACATTAACTTAATAATTGGGAATTTGGCTGTGGCGGGCCCCCCTCGGTCGCAGGCCCTCGGTCCGTGACCGAATGCCCGTATGGTCAGTCTGCCCCTGTACTTTCCCTTTAACTTTTGATATATAAAGCTGCGCAAATACTGTTGGAGACTGGAGATCAATTATAGCTCACATGTTTGAATGTAGTTAAAATTAGTTTAAAATAGAAAAGACTTGTTACTTTCATACTTACTGCAATATGCACAAATTAGAAGTGAATTTAATTGGGCATGCATAAGCATTTCCACATATGGTGGAGCTCTAGTATTGCTGGTGTTATAAGCTATTCTTAAACTGATGCCACTTTTCTTTGTGCATATAGCTCAAAGCAGCTTTTGGCTGTTTGGGGATGATCTCTGATATATCCCTAACCCGGTAGGAGCAAGAGATATTATCAGCGTCTTGTAACAATAAGAGCTTCTTGGTCTCAATGATGATGATAATGCAGTGCCAGATCAGCTGCAAATTGTTTCAAAATGTTAATACATTTTGAAACAGTTTGCTGCTAAGGGAAATGGGCCTAAAGAAATCTGGGGTATCCACTTTACCTTCGATTATAAGACCACAGTGAAGAGGTCTTGTAATTGGAGTAGCGTGGTGAAATACAGATATAAGACTGAACAAAATATTGCATAATTTGCAGGCAGAAGGAGGAACTATGATCAGATATCCTCACATCCCTCCAGTGAAGATAGTATTCTTCTGGCTGGGAAAGATAGTCACTCTAGGAATGTATCTCTCAATCATTGACCAAATAAAGAGATTAGAAAGCCTTCATATATCTGGAGGACTGAAGTTCTGGAAGACATTAGGTAGATAATCTCAAGAAGGGGGAAGCATCTTGTGGCTTGGCTCTAGACTGTCCATACTCAGGTAATACTGTAATAGGGCTTCTTTATTTCGAGACTCCTCTGGGAAGCATGGGTACTGACTAATGTCATCTTCTTTTCATTGTCACTCTTTTAAAATAAAAAAATGAACTTACCTGGAGGCTTACCTACTGCTATCTTTTAGGCTCTTTGTTCGGAGAAGAGGGAGAAGACTCCATACTAAAATCCCTGGCTCGCTTAAAAGGAAAGCGGACACCAAAAACACTAGGCCTAGAAGGGTTGCCAAAGGAACATCCCCAACTAGGGGGCATAAACCCCAAAACTGGGTAAAAAGGAAACATCAATACCAACCTCTAAGAGACTTATTGTGTCACAAAAGGTGCCCAAATGACAACCACCGCTCCCCTGAGCCTAAAAGCAACAGTACACGGCAGAGCCTAAAAAAAATGCATAGACCAGCACACACATCATGCAGCAATAGCTTGACGAAACCAGAGTGCGGAAGCAGTGCAGAAGCACCACTGAGCAGCCGACAGTACATGATCAAGACCTAGAATCCAAAGAGTAAAACCGGCAAACATTACTAGTGCAAAAAACTAGACAACTACCACCACACTAGACAAAAGCATCTAGATCTCTAATAAAGTATCCCCTAGTATATCCAACGTGTGTATATACCAAAAGCAGATTATAAATACACAGAGGTAACCTCTTTGAAGTGTACCCCAAAATAAGAGACACAGCCTATCGAACAGTCCACCAAGGAGCTGCACCAAATGGCAGATGCGAACACAGAAGAGCATCTCGGCAATTCATAGCATAAACACATGGGCATACCACAATGCCTCCAAACTATACATGTGGAAATAAAGATAGCCAACATGGCAAGGCAACTTGCACCAGAGCATTATAGTGCTCCCAAAATTCATGTACATAGGTGCATTGCAGCCCCCCCTGCAAGGCACAGTCTTGTGTGTGCAAGTTCTCCCTTCAAGCAGCAAATATCAAGTATATGCTCTTCAGTAACCTGATAGAGAATACTCTACCAAGAGTCTACAGAGTATGCAATCATGGTCTTCCAGTCAGAGCATGATCACACAAAATACTACATAGACTGAAAATAAGAATCATAGTGCAGAAGCATGAGACTACACATGCATACCTGAACTATAAATGAGCACACCAGCAAGCCTAGACCATAGTGTGAACCCATATGCATCATGGAACAGCTAAAGCGCACACACAAAGATAGGCAGCTATAAGAAGCAATACTGCCCAAACAGGCACGCACCCAAGTGGGGCACCAGGGATTGCATATACACATGCCTCGCAGTGGGTCAACCAAGCTTGCGTACACATGAGCACAGCCAAAGTGGCCACCGCACTGCTCACAATGTGACAGCTCTGACACAGAGAGCTTGCACACTAGTGGAGCACAGCACACCCACACTACCAAAACAAGGCAACAGCATATGAACAGAAGCACCTCCGAGCCACGACATACAATAACACCACAGCAAAGACTAAAAATACAAGAGTGCACCAGCAGCATGGTGCTGCCATGGCACGAGCACTATAATGCAGAATATAATTGTAAAATACACATGTACCCAAAGGCAGGCCTATGATAGCACCTTATAGCAGGAACAGATGTAAGTAAATGTGAACAAAGCACTAACCTAGGCGTGGCCACAGTCAGCCCACTCCTGCAAACAGGACTGGTCATAGCTGGCACACCCATGCCACAGAAAGTACCCACGCCCCAAAATGTAGCCATAGCATGAAGGCAGAGAAAGCCTGAAGGCAGGACTCCTGCAGACATAGCACGTACACATGCATCCAAGGTCCCTCACAGACATGGCAGTATAGAGCTTACATAGCAGGAACTCATGCAGACATGGCATGCATAAAGCATACCTAGCATGAACACATGCAGACATGGCATGCATACACTGCATGAACCCATGCAGACAAGGCATGCATAGTGCAACTATGCATGAAACACATGTCTGCTAGGCCCAGTGCACTGCATGAAACACACCTGCTATAGCATGAAACATATGCATGTTAGGCCCAGTGCCTACATAACATGAAACACCCCCAGTGCCCACATAGCATGAAGCACATACATGCTAGGCCCAGTGCCCACATAGCATGAAGCACATGCATGCTAGGCCAAGAAACACACGCATGCTAAGCCCAGTGCCTACATAGTATGAAACACACGCATGCTAGGCCCCTTGCATACATAGCCTGAAACACACATATGCTAGGCCCCTTGCATACATAGCACGAAACACACACACACACACACCTGCTAGGCCAAGTGCACACATAGTATGAAACACATGCCTGCTAGGCTCAATACACACATAGCATGAAACACATGCCTGCTAGGCTTAGTGCACACATAGCATGAAACACATGCCTGCTAGGCTCAGTGCACACATAGCATGAAACACATGCCTGCTAGGCTCAGTGCACACATAGCATGAAACACATGCCTGCTAGGCTCAGTGCACACATAGCATGAAACACATGCCTGCTAGGCTCAGTGCACACATAGCATGAAACACATGCCTGCTAGGCTCAGTGCACACATAGCATGAAACACATGCCTGCTAGGCTCAGTGCACACATAGCATGAAACACATGCCTGCTAGGCTCAGTGCACACATAGCATGAAACACATGCCTGCTAGGCTCAGTGCACACATAGCATGAAACACATGCCTGCTAGGCTCAGTGCACACATAGCATGAAACACATGCCTGCTAGGCTCAGTGCACACATAGCATGAAACACATGCCTGCTAGGCTCAGTGCACACATAGCATGAAACACATGCCTGCTAGGCTCAGTGCACACATAACATGAAACACACGCCTGCTAGGCTGAGTGCACGCATAGTATGAGGCACACGCCTGCTAGATCTAATGTAAACATAGCATGCAACACACACATGCTAGGACCAGTGCATACATAGCATGAAAAACACGCTTGCTAGCTCCACTGCATACACAGAAAGAAACACACCCATGCTAGGTCCAGTGCATACACAGCATGAGGCACACACATGCTAGGACCAGTGCATACATAGCATGAGACACACACACATACATACACACGCTGGTTCAGTTCATACATAGCATGAGACATCTGTATGCTAGGCCCAGTGCATACATGGGATGAGACACACATATGCTAGGCCCAGAGCACAGATAGCATGAAACACATGCATCATGGAACCAGAGCTGACACAGCATGAACACATGCATCCAAGATCCAGTGCAAACATAGCATGAATAAATGCAGCCAAAAGCAGGAAGAGCATGAATTGCAGATATAGCAAGAACACATACACCCAAGGCCCAGTGCAGACACAGCATGTACACATGCATCCAAGGCCAAGAGCAGCCCTAGTATAAACGCATGCATCAAACCAAGTGCAGAAATAGAATGTACACGTAGTAAAAGAAACTCAAGGCACCTGCACACAGTGCATCCACAATGAAAAAGCAGCAGACATTGAAGCAGTAGAACTAGAAGAAGCATTGAATGCTGCAAGTACAAGGCCCAAAACTATCCATAAAACACAAACCCCACTGAAACACTAAATTAGAATGGAATGGCTTCAGCAGGCTCCCTCACAGGTGAGCATGGTTAAGCAATTAAAACACCTGGGACTACACCCAGCATCAGCATACAGAGGAAACAGGTAAAAGTGGAACAGAGGCCTAGAATGGAGGACTACAAACATACCTGAAGGCAGGAAAAATGCAGGAAGTCCAATTGTCCTGAGTACTGATAGTTATGGCAACCCTTGAGCAGGTGGCATAGACAATCCATCCCTGCATATAGCTCCAGGAACTTCCAAATCAGAAAGGGCAGAAAATTCTTCAGATAAGCCCACAACAGCAAGTACTCAATGCCAGGATCTGCAATAATGCTACTGGAAGAAACAGCATTCCCAGCACTCCCTCTTTTACATCTGCTGCCGCAGGGAAACCCTGGCCTCTACAGGGTCTCCAACCTGCCGACCCTTGCAAGGGTGGATTGAGTTGGAGCTTCAGAAGGAGAGAGGAGGAAAACTCCAACTGACAAGGGGCTAAGGGTGAGCCCTATCCCGGTAAGCCTCAAAAGAAAAATACAGCTCTCAAAAGAGCTCCAGCCTCACAAGTCCTACCAGCTTCAGAGGACAGAGAAAAAAGACATCTTGTGAAGGGGGAGGGGGTCTCTTATACTGTTTGATTTTTTTTTTTTTTACTTTTCTCTGTCCTATCAGCTGAAAGGGGAGGAGCTAACCCATCTATTGAATGCTGCCATGGATGTCCAGGAAAAGAGATTTAGTAGTCTGCACGTATACACCAGTGTTATGGATATTGAGGGGTAAGGCTAACGGAGGGTAGTAGGAATGTTGGAAAGGGAAAGAATAAAATATTTAAGGTCGTATTGGAGGGGGTAATGGAAGAAAAAGAAGAAAGAGGGATTAGGGCTTGTGTCCATCACTAGTGGGTGATTTGTAAAACTAGGAGAACCTAGATATATTAAACAGGGCAGGGAGAGGGGTGCTGATCCTCTGGGGGAGGAGCAGTGGGGGGGGTTTTGGTGGCTTGTCCACATGTTCACCGTCCTCTTGCCAGGTCCCGGTTGCTGGGGGGACGCGCCTTGGGGCGCTCCCAGTGTGGGCGGTGTTTGTCTCTATGCTTTCCTTATACTACAATACAACGTATAATGGCACTAAATATTATTTATCCTAAGAATAGATCTTGCTGCTATAAATCCACTGTGACCTAGAGGTTAATGTTCACTATATATATAGACAAATGGATAAAAGGTTAAGTGGACAAAAGCGCTAAGATCTATAGCAAATATATATGAATGGCTCACAGATAGCTATAACAATATACTAATATTTATATTAAAACATTTATTGATGCTAAATAATTCTGCAGATTCAAAAAAACAAACAGTATTAATACACAATATTAAAATATAACTTCAAAGTCCCATATATTATTTAAATGGAGCGTCTTAGATGATATAGCCTGCGGGTAGGGTACGTCTCCTCCCGTCTAATGCACCAAAATTCTTTGTATCTTCAGATATATCTACCTCCTTTTATATAGCGTCCGGTATAACACTGATTCAAACTTATATATAGTATTGATGAACAAGGTGTATATTCCACCACTTACAGTTTCTCTGTGCAGGTGAATGAGATTTTCTCTTCTGAATTCAATACTTGAAATCCTGTACTGACATTAGCGGGCAGAGTGTGTTATCTCCCAACTTGCAGTTGTTCTATGCACGTGGGCAGGATTTTCTCTCCTCCCGACTCTTTGGCCTAGATTTAAAGGCAGCCGTTAAACCATCCGCTAAGTAAAAAAGGCACGTCGGCAGCAAAGAACACATGGTTTACGGCAGATTCAAAGGTAAGCGTTCAAGAATAGCTATCGGGCGTAGGCACTACAAAAACACGTTAAACAAAAACCAGCGTCGCACCTGATTTTGCATCACCGTGCGTCCCAAACACCCGTTAAAACACAACTTAAGTCAAAATGTTACATTACGGCTGCCGTTGTCTAGCAACCCTGATAGATGCACAAACAAAATTCAAACCTACAGCCAATCCCAAGGCCCCAAAGTATCAAAAATGTTCAAATACACCTATATATACCTCAAAATAACGGTTACACCCTGTCTGTGTTTCGAGTTTCATCAAGCTAGAGCACAGGACCCAGGAGTGGAGGATAGCATTTAGAGAGAGAGAGAGAGATAGAGAGAGAAGCATACAGAGGAGTAAGGTAGAAGGATTTTGGAGAGGAGAGAGTTACATTTAAATAGACACATAGCACACTTTTGCACATAGCACATACATCCATACAAACACATACACATACATACACATAGTCTTTTTTTTTTTCATCACACCTTACACATTTTAAACTTTATTTTCACAGTGTGACTCCGTGAGTGAAAGTGTGTGACAGAGAGTGAGTGGGATCGAGTGTGTCTGTGAGGGCGTGTGAGAGTGCCTGGGTGTGAGTGGGTGAATGATGGCCAGGAGAGGAGGACAGGAGAGAGGGATGGGGAGACTAGTGGAGGAGGAGGAGGAAGGTCAGGAGGGGATCCCGCAGCAGAGCAGGGGTGGGAGAGGGAGATACGCAGGGCTGAGGGGGACCAGGCCCACAAGAACAGGCACACTAAGAAGAAGAGGGACAGATCCTGCAGTGGGACAAGGGTAGTGCCTGGGGACCACCACACACAGGCAGGGGCAGAGCAGGCAGGACACTCCGGGTCTGACTCCTCGCATGCCGGAGCTGAGGGGGACAGGGTCAGGGATCCCCGATATACCGATGAAGAAAACACGACCCTCGTGGAGGCTGTGCTGGAGAGGGAGAGTGTCCTCTTCCCGGGGGACAGACTCCCTGGCCTGTCTGCGAGGAGGAGAGCTGCCTGGAGTCAAATCTGCAGCAGAGTCAATGCGGTGGCCACCTGCAGACGGGATGTGGACTCAATCAAGAAGAGATGGGGCGACTGCAAAAGGCAGGTGAAGAGGAAGATGGGGGATGCCGCCCTGCACGCCCGAGCCACCGGAGGTGGGCCACCTGTCCCCATCACCTTCAGCGCATGGGAGGAGAGGCTGCGGCAGACACTGTCGTCTACCCTAATTGAGGGGGTCCCTGGAGGATCAGACACTGGGGATGACAGGAGCCTCCACACCACCGGTAAGTGCATCACCCCAAAACCACACACACCACCTCAAACCACACACCCATCACAAACAAGCACTCACATCCCAACATCTGCACTTCATTCAACCACACAATTGCACCAACACAGCACCCTGAGGGTTTAAACAGGAAGCAAGACAAGGACAAATGTCAATGTTCAACAAGGCCAAAACCTGTCCAACTCCCTGGTTAACCCTCATGTTGCTGTGCTGATCACACACAATACACACAAACCATGCTCAGTAAAGTGTTGTATGTCAAACATCACAATTGTTGTCACACAGTGTTACCCATGTTCCCACAGGGAATCCAGCACATAACCCCATGAGTGCCAGAGGGATCATCAATGCATCGATCAACAATGCTTTGGCAACCCCTCTGGTACTCAAAGGGTTAACCAGACAAAAAACACATGTCGATAGGTTAACAATTACATGACACATAGGGGACATTCACTAAGCGGTGAAAAAGAGCTGATGTAGAGAATTTGACACTTACATACCCTCATTTACCAATTACAATGTTAGTCTATGGAGAACATCCAATAACAGGATTCAAGCTGCACAGGCCCCATTGTGTGGACTCCATAGAAAACATTGCAGATGGGGAAATGAGGTCAGCGGAGAAGTCAGCATCATAATCAGTTCATCAGGTCCACTTAACCGCTTACTGAATCACCAACAGGATGGATTAGGTCACAAATCACAGTGCCACTGAGAATAAATGCTTGTATGTGCAACACACAGGCCAAAAACAATCACACATAACTAAAGGTGAAAAAGTTGGCCTTGGTGTTGTGTATGCAATCATTTACGCTAACTTCAATTTACATAGCTCACATTTGATTCACATATAGATCCTCAGGAGTGCTGATGCCATGGATGAATGGTACACCAGACACTATTTGCAGGATACATATGGGAACCAAATATGAACCATTGAGGTTTGGTCAATAACAGGCCAGGGATTATGGCTATCTATGATCGGGTCTGGCTGCCTCACACAGAAGGATGGATGGGCTGATCCAGGAAAAAAAAGGCCTCAATCAATGATATCCTTCAATACTGGCTTGATTGTTGCCCCTCAGGATTCAACTTCAACAGACCTCATGGACAGAATCCTGTAATGTACATCAATCCCTGATTGCCACGGTGGTATCCCATACATCACAATGCAATGCATAGGATACCATCATGACAACCAGAGAGGGACATGTCTAATCTGACAAAATCCAGCACTGTACGGGATGAACTGATAACATAGGGATGAATACTACTTGAATCACACTGCAGATCTAGTCAAAAAAGATATGTACAGAAAGAAAAACAACCAGATTTGTATGTGGATATGTCCCTTTCAAATGGGTACAAATAGGTCCCAACAAGATGTAAACCCAGAGTTCGGTTCAGTACGTGTGATTGTCCAACTGCCCATATATGTGCACCCTCAACAAAATAACTCATATTGATATAATCATCAGAGTACATATACCCAGTATATTACACCTACTTGGATGGGTATCACTTGTATCTATGAAAGTTCATTTGTGATGGCTGTACATATATAGGCAGTTAGACAATCACATGTTCTGAACAGATCTCTGGGTTCATATCTATCAAGGATATGTTTGTACCCGTATGAAAGGTACATATACACACATATCAGACCATATTCCTCACTGTGTACCTTGGCATGGCAATGGTTAATTTCACTTGATGTAACCTTGCAGGCATCATAAAGAGATGTTTAGAAAGATGTTACTGTATGTGACAGCTGGAGATGTCAGTCGTATGACCACACGGAGGCTCTTCAGCAGACCCAAAATTGAACCAATTGGAGATGGATCCATCATTGATATGGTCCACAGAGCGTGCTTACAAACCAGGAACACTTAGTAGACAATGGCAAAGATGTAGTTATCTCCAAATGGGTCAATGTGGAGTCTGCTGAAGAGCCTCCGTGTGGTCAAATGACTGACATCTCCAGCTGTCACATACAGCAACATATTTCTAAACATCTCTCTATGATGCCTGCAATGTTACGTCAAGGTGAAATTAACCATTGCTATCCCGTTAAAGAGATAGTAATACCTAAAATGTGAAAGGAAAAATACATGTCATAGGATTGATCCACCGGGTAATGCAAGGGTATTCCCACTACTGAAAGGTGTTTCATCACAAGAGTATAACAGCTCAAAGTTGAATATTCCATGGACAATATCAGTGTGGCCTGAAAATGTACTATGCCAATGTTGCCAGACCATCCTCTGGCTAGCTTTGGTCCAGGGAGCAGATATCCACAAAGGATGATGTGGAAACAGCGCAAATGTACAATTTCAGGCCACTGGGATGTGGCACCAAAGGAATTCAACTCTGAGCTGCAATACATGTAGAATACAACACCCATCACCAGTAGGAGTACCGTTGTTTCACACAGGGGGATACACCATACAACATATATGTTCCTTTACACATTTCAAGTATTAATATCAATTTGACACCATCATGGCTAAGTTTACTGATCACACAATCTCAATCCTCCACACAGGTTATGTGTCTCCAGCACATCAGGAGCCCATGGAGGAGGCCACCTCACCACCCAGTGAGGAGTATTTGGAGGAGGGGACCAGCCAGTGGGCACCGTACCCAACGACATCCACACCTCTTGGCCAGCTGGATGCACCAACCCTGCCTGCATCAACTCTGCCTGCATCAACTCTGCCTGCATCAACTCTGCCTGCACCAACTCTGCCTGCACCAACTCTGCCTGCACCGACTTATTACAGTGACTGGATGCCCCCCACCACCTCCAGGAGCTATTATCCCCCAGCAGCAGCAGCAGCACCACCACCACCAGGGAGGCAATGGCTGCCCGGTGATGTGGCCACCACCCAATACGGGCCATACCCACAGATTGACCTACCCTCCTGGATGGCTCCCCAGCATGGCCCCAGGTATGATCCTAGGTGGGGGCCAAGCACATACCAGTGGCCAAGGTTTGACCCTTGGCCACTCGACTACCAACACCTGGGCCTGCTTGGGGAGCCCCAACAGCCTATGCGAAGGGACGTGTTTACCCCACCACCTCCACCAGCACAGACATCGGTGGGCAGCAGTGGGTCAATTGATGTGGTGGGCACATACCCATCTACAGAGGAGGACACAGCAGCAGCAGAGGAGGACACAGCAGCAGCAGAGGAGGATACAGCACCAGCAGAGGAGGATACAGCACCAGCAGAGGAGGACACAGCAGCAGCTGATTCACCAGGCACAAGCATCACCAGCAGTGAACGGCCCACGGGGATGGAAGCTGAGTGTATGGCTCTGCAAAGGAGACTACTCAGGTCAAGCCTCCGCACCAATGACAACATCACCAGGAGCCGTAGGGAATCCCGTATAAACACTAACAGGATAGAGGCAAGGATCCATGCCCTGGAGTCGGAGGTCATGAGGATCAACACTCAACTCCATCAGCTACACACGGGGGTGATGGACCTGCTTGCACAGCTACTGGTGGAGTTGAGAGAGCTGAACCGCAGGGAGGACTTACGTTTGGAGAGGGAAAACCTGCGCTCCACAGAGGGATCCACTGCCCCCACCACCCCCTCTAATGTGACCCCCGAAGCCACACCTAGGGGGCAAAGGGTGACCAGGAGATCATCCAGGTTATCCACTTCTGCCACACAGTCTAAGCCCCCCCCCCAAGAAAAAAAAATAAAATGCCCAACATGTTAAATTTCCCCTGAATAAAGAAACATTGTGCTTTTGAATCCTGTCTGATCTGCTTTGAATTTGGTCATAGATTTGGGTGGCAGAGTTGTCTCCAATGCATTGCCAAACAATTCAGTGAATACAACTCCTGCCTAGGTAAGATGTTTGTGGGATGTTACAACATGGGTTCACACACACATCGTTGTACAAAATCAACTGTAAAAACATCCCTGTTGCCATATTACACAACTGTGTTATATGGCAATGTTGTGTGTGTTGATTTTGCATAACAAAACATTCCCCTTAGCCCAACATTTGGTACAACATTGAACATTCATCTACATCATATGTTGTGTTTAACCCTTTGATAGCCAGAGTGGTAGGCAACGCATTGCAAAGAAATGCGTTGGGTACCACTCTGGCACTCAGAGGGTTAAGGGGATAACCAAACAAACGGCTTAGCGGTGAGATAACAAGCAGGACAGATAAATGGGACATGTATCCATATTGTCTTGGATTCACACACTCATTGTGCAACAGACTGACTGGGGAAGCCAATGTTTTCAACCTAGGATTTCAATGTGTAGCACACACATTGATATCCTGGGGTGAGCATTGGGGCCTCCAGTAAGTTGACTTGTTGTTTTTTCTAAGGGTGTAACAGACTTCCCCAGTGAAAACACTTGTCCACTTGGTCATGTACTGTGATATGTCCCAGTGGAGCAATATCACTGAACATTGATTATACTGAGCAACACATTAACTGTGGACAGGAATTCACTGTGGAAGTATGTCCCCTTTATCACCTCTTTACCACTCCCACAACACATTAGTGTATCACTGCCACCATCTGTTAGCGTGAATACATCACTGAGTCCACTCACTTGCAAACAAGTGGTGGAGTCCTGTGATATGGGTGATGCCTTTCCATGTATGGGGATACTCTACCCTGGGTGTGGTAACGCATTGACAACTGTGTTCTCAAATATATCCTCCTACAGACACAGATAGAATGGTGATGGTTCATCTTTATTGTGTCTCAAAGTACATTAGGATGTACATGTGTTTTCTGTGTATTGCCTATATGCATTGAACACCTGTATGAGAACACTAAATGTACTTTGAAACAAAAAAATAGTACTTTAGTAACACTGCTGCCCAGCTCATGTGTTGTCCACAAGGTTTGACAACTCTGTAGCTGAGCATCCTAACTGTACAGGTTATAAAACTCAGGAATTAGTGTTTTCTGTGTCTATATGAAAATGATCCAGTAGAGGTTTGTGTGAACCTCAGGTCAAACTTTGCATCACCAACAACATCAACATAAACAGCAAGGGGTGATCTCCATGAAGGTGATGTCAAGATATCAATCCAGTCACATAGAAGAACTTCAGTTCAAGGATGGATCATGTTACGGATGCCTGTGGAAGAAGAGGACAGGATTTGGAGCAGTTGACCTGAACTGATCATCAAGCAACAACAATTTAGTCTTTTTGATCCCCTCAATTTTCACAGTTACAGGTGAGTACACAAACCATTGCTTGACAATGTGTTGTGTACTCATCTGTAACCAATTATGTGGAGAACTAAGGACATGTGCCCCAGCCCTATGGATATGTGCCCCTGACATGGATACACACATCAACAAGTGTTCTGAGAGCTCCATGGAAGTAATGAATTTGGGCTGCCACTGTTAATGTGACAGTGGCAGCCCAATGTCATTTGTTCCATGGAACTGTTAGGACACATTTGTTGATGTGTGTATTCATGTCAGGGGCACATATGTCTGTACACTCACAGGTCAGCATGGTGTCCCTGGTAATCTGATCTACGTCTCATGACCTCTACATTGTGTGCCCATACCACTGTACATCCACCCCTGTGCTGCTCTTCTCAGCTGTAGCACAGTACAGGTCCCATTTTGAGTCCAATGGCCCTTTAACCCCTGATGTGACGGAGTATTATCCAATGCATAGCATTGGATAACACTCTTTCGCTACAAGGCTAGCATGGTTGCTCTGGCTATGCTCATGGCAAATCAAGTTAGCTGCTGTCAATCAAGCCCTGTAAGGCGATGAACATGGGTTATGTGTTGTACCTTGTTTCTCCTGAGGGTGTGCGTGATATCCTTGGGGTCTGTATGTCAACGTGGAGAGTGGAATGGAGGATGGTTTTTGAGTCCACACACACAATTTGCCACGTCCGCTGCCAGTGCAGTGCTGTGTCACTGTTCCTGTGGGGTGAGACAGAACAAAATGTGCAGTATGGTTAGTGTCACAGGACTGATGGGGGACTTGCATGGATTGTTTGCATGCCTGTGTTATACTCACATGTAAAGTGTTCCGTGATGAGCCTGTCTCTGATCTGTGTCCCTCTCAGGGTCTCCTCAACGTGTCCGATGTCCATGGGCACTTCCTGTATGGGGGGGGCCTGGATGTGCTCCAGCAGCCTGGTGTCCACTGCGATGTTGTGCAGTATTGCGCACGCCACAATGATGTCGCACACCTTTCCAGGTGCATACTGCAGTGCTCCCCCCGAGTGGTCCAGACATCGGAATCTTGACTTGAGGAGGCCAAAGGTCCGCTCAATGGCATTCCTCGTTCTGCCATGAGCCTGGTTGTAGCTTTCCTGGGCATGTGTTCGAGGATTGGCCAGTGGGGTCAGTAGCCAGGACTTGCATCCATAGCCAGCATCACCTGTGTAATGTGAGTGACATGGTGAGACAGGGAGCACATGTTGTGTGAATGATGTTTTGTGTGGTAGACGTAGTAGCTGTGGGTCAGGAGCATGCTAAGCAGCGTTGTGTGTACGCCTGTGTATGTGATGTGATTTTGTATTGTGAACTCACCCAAAAGCCATCCCCCTGTAAAAGTTCCATTCTCGAAATCTCTGTGGACTGAGGAGTTTTGGAGAATGTATGAATCATGTGAGCTGCCAGGATACTTTGCACAGACATTCATTATCCTCATATGGCTGTCACACACCATCTGCACGTTGATGGAGTGAAAGTTCTTCCTGTTGATGAATATCTGTGCGTCACGTGCTGGGGCCTTAATTCGGACATGGGTGCAATCTATAGCACCCATGACCCTGGGCATGCCTCCCCTGGCGTAAAAGGCCTGCTTGACTTGTATCCAGTCCATGTCGGTGGTGGGGAAATGTATATAGGTACTGGCCTTGCTTTTGAGGGCTGGCAGGACCTGGGCCAGCACCCTGGAGAATGTGGCCTGTGACATGCCAGATGCGTAACCCTCTGTGGACTGGAAGGCCCCGCTTGCCATGAAGTGCATGGCACAGAGTAGTTTCTGCAGGCCAGTTAGGGCATGGTTGTGGATGTAGATGGGATCCACCTGCTCCTTGATGACCTCATACAAGGCAATGATGCTGTCAGGCCTCAACCTGTAGCGATCAATTACCTCATCATCGGTCATTCCAAAGAGGGTGACCCTTGGGCGGTATACCCTGGGCCTTGGTGGTCGTCTATACATCCTGTGCCCTCCAGGTGGGGATGGGCTCCTGTGTGGCTGCTGAGCCAGAGCCTCCTCACTTGCAACAGGTGGTGGCTGTTGATCAGGCATACTTGGAGGTTGCTGATGTTCCCCAGCTCTCTCCCTTGCACGCCTTCTCCGCAGCCTTCGCAACAATATGTAACCCAACATACTGTTTGCTCTCTCTATCTGTCTCTATCTGTCTCTATCTAGCTCTATCTCTCTCTCTCTCTCTCTCTCTCTCTCTATCTCTCTCTCTCTCCCTCCCTGAGTGGAAAACAAGCCACAAGTGAGTGTGTTGAGTTGTCCCTTTAAGTACTTGCTAGGGCGTTGTGTGGGTGTGGTGATGAGGTGAGTGCTGACCAATGGTGAGTTGTTTTTGTCCAGGTAAGTGTTTGCAGGTGTGTGTGTGTTATAAGATGTGGTGTGTTGTGCTTGTTCTGTGTGTGCCATTTGCGGACGTGCAGTTGTGGGGTGCAGGTGGCGTGTTAATGTTGCCCAGGTGAGCTTGTATTTGCAGGTGTCCGCTTTGTGTGATGACCCCCATTGTTCCGTGCCATGTTGTGTTGTTGTTTTTTTGTGTGTTGTTGTCCCTGTGGTGTTGGTTGTTGTTGTGTGTGTAGTGATTTGTGTTGTGTGTGCATGTTTTTGTGTTGTTTTGGCATTGCACGGGTTAATTTTCCCATTTACATGGTTGTGCGGTAAGCCTTTTGTGTCTTTTCCTATGTAACGGGTGTTTTGTTTTGGCCGTTAAGTGTCTAACGGCTAAAAAAAGTGGGTCTTAACTTTTAGCCGTTAGGTGTGTCTTTTTTTCAGCCGTTATCAGTACCGCAAGCCTTTGAATAGCTCTGGGGTATGTTTTACCATGCGTCTGAATGCACAAGTGCAGAGATTGTTGAAGGGTCAACAATCCGCTGTACAATTATTGTTAAATGTCATCCAGTGTATGTTATATTTGTTAATGGATATTGATCAAAGAGGAGGAGGGAGGCTTGAAGAGGGCAACGTAATAAACTACTCATGGTCATATGGATGACATTAAATGTTCAGGGGCTAAATTCTCATCATAAGAGAGCACTCCTAGCAATGGAAATCAAAAAAGAACAAATAGATGTCTGTTTGCTACAAGAGACACACTGGTTGAGTGATAACATAAAAATACAAGGATACAGGGTTGTAGCAGAATCATCACTTAAAATAAAAAAGAAAAGAGGAGTGGCAGTATTGGTATCAGATGCAGTGCATTATGAGCAGATATGGCAAGAAACAGATATAGAGGCATGTTCTAATCTTTTAATTTGTCAAATAAATGAAGTAATATTTACAATAGTGAACGTATATGCTCCAAATATTAATCCAATAAGTATGATAAGGGGGGTGTTAGATAAAATTGATAAAGTGAAACAGGTGCAACTGTTAGCACCTGTTAGCAAGGTGCAAAAGAGACTGGGAAACAAGCGAAGGTATTCCAAAAAATTGTTGGCGAAGGAGGCTTGAGTAAGTGATTTATTTTTTAAGGAAAGTACACAGACTGAAATTTCAATGGTCAAAGTTTGGTGCACATACAAATGCCTAATGAGATGTCATGGAATCAATAACGAGAATGGACCAGTACTTAGGTAACACAATCTTTATTAGCAAAAGACAGGACAATGGAAACATCACAAATACAGGCAAGAGAGGACTTCAGGATGGATCAACCAGGTACTATGGTACTGATGGAATCCAGCAGGCAGAGAAAGGAAGACTCAGGTCCTCACCTGAGGACACACTACAGGTACGCACCTGTACGGACAACGGATCCCGCACCCAAATGCGCACGGAGGATAAGCAGGTTCGCACCTGTACAGACCATGTACCAGAAGGACCGACTGCGCTACAGGTCCGCACCTGAAGGCCGCAGAGTTCCAAAGGCAGAGGAAGTACGCCAAGCCACCAAGGACAATCCTAGGTTATCCCCTGAAGCGTTTGTATGCTGGTTGGGCAGTTGACAATCCCAGGCTATGTCAAGGTGGTCAGACACACTGGAGAAATACGGAAAGCTTGGTCAACTAGAGCCACAGGTTCGCACCAGATTGGATGTCAGACAGGCCACAGGGTCATACACAGAGCAGGTAGTCGGACAGAGCCACAGGTCAACACCAGAATGGATAGTCAGCCAAGCCAGGTGTCATACACGGTAAGGTTCGTCCTCTAGAGCCGCAGGTTTTCACCAGATAGGATGCCAGACAGGTCAAGGGGTCATACACAGAGCGGGTAGTCGGACAGAGCCACAGGTCAACACCAGAACGGATAGTTAGACAAAACCGCATCGCACACAGAGCCCAAAATCACAACTGCACTGGGACACCACGAAAAGGCAAGTGAGTTAGCGTCCAGGCAGTTTAAATACTCTAAGCTCCACCCCAGGAAGGTGGAGCACTGTCTCTTTAAGGCTGCACACGTCACACTAGGATTTCCCCAGTGACGCAAGCCTGACACAGCCAGCCAGCAGAGGGAGCCAGAGCCATGCAGACTGCACGCACCAGCACAGGAAGCTGGATCTGGAACGCCACGGGGACCGGCTGCCGAACGGGCACAGAGCAGCCGGTTCCCAGAAGGTAAGCGTGAACGCTTACAGTACCTCCCCCTCAACTCCCCCTCCCCTGCGGAGGCGGTCGAGGTTTAGCTGGAAAATGTGAATGAAACCATCGTATGAGCCTGGGAGCATGCATATCATTAGCAGAAACCCAGGAACGCTCCTCCTGTCCATACCCTTCCCAATGTACAAGATACTGTAATAGACCTCATATCCTACGAGAATCGAGAATGCTCTATACTTCATACTAATTGTGATCTGCAACTCTCACGGGAGCCAGGAGTACAGGAGCAGAAGTGTACCGGCTGCAGACCAAAGGTTTTAGTAAAGAAAAGTGGAATACATTGTGAATGCGCATGTTGGCTGGCAGTTCTAGAGCATAGGCGACCGGATTGATTTTGCACAGGACACGGAAAGGACCCACAAACCGAGGAGCCAGTTTTCTACGAGGTACTTGTAGGTTCAGGTTTCGTGTGGACAACCAGACTCTCTCCCCCACCTGAAATACTGGTGCCGCAATCATCTGCGGTCAGTCTGTCTTTTTTGCTGTAGGTTGGACCGATGCAGGGTTCTTTGTACCCGTACCTATGTGGAACGGAGTTCTCTTAAATGCTCCTCCAGAGCAGGAATATTTTGTGCCTCAAATAAGTACAGAAGGCTGGAAACCATAGTTAATCATGAACGGGGAATTCTGAGTAGACTAATTTATGGCACAATTCCGGGCAAACTCCGCCCACGGTAACAGGCTTGGCCAATTATCATGATGGTCCGAGATATAACAGCGTAAGAACTGTTCCAATGCCTGATTTGCTCTCTCTGCCACACCATTAGACTGAGGGTGATAAGCGGAGGAGAAAGAGAGCTGGATGCCCAATTGCTTACAGAACCCCCTCCAAAATTGCGACACAAACTGGCTTCCCCGATCTGATACAATTACTTTAGGCATCCCATGGAGCTGAAAGACCTCCTTGGCGAAGATCTTAGCCAATTGCTGGGCAGACAGTAATCCTTTAAGAGGATTAAAATGAGCCATTTTAGAAAATCTATCCACAATCATTAGTATGACCATAAATCCGTCAGAAGAAGGTAATTCCACCATAAAATCCATGGAGATGTGAGACCAGGGCCTCTCCCCATTAGGTACTGGAAGCAAGAGACCCACTGGAAAGTGCCGAGGAGTCTTGTTTATAGCACAGGTCTGGCATGCTGCCACAAAGGCAGATACATCTTTACGGATGCTGGGCCACCAGAATAATTGTGATAAGGACCAAAACAATTGATCCCTGCCAATATGTCCCGCTGCCTTAGAGGAGTGGTAGGTCTCCAATAGTTTGGCCCTCAAGGTTTCGGGTACAAAGCATTTCCCATGCGGTTTTTCGACTGGAGCCGTCCCCTAAGCCGCCAATATCTCTGACCCCAGAGGGGAAGTAATACTGGTGCGAATAGTAGCCAGAATACGATCCGGCAAAATCACAGGAGTAGGATCGCACTCTTCTTTAGACAGTGACCCAAACTGATGAGACAGGGAGTCAGCCCTAATGTTTTTAGTATCAGGCAGATAAGATACCACAAAATTAAAGTGCGAGAGGAATAATGCCCATCGAGCCTGTCGTGGGGACAAGCGTTTAGCCTCAGAAAGGTAACACAGATTTTTATGATCAGTAAGGATCAGCAATGGAATGGATGAGCCCTCAAGTAAATGTCGCCATTCATGTAACGCCAGAATAATTGCCAACAATTCACGATCTCCAACGTCATACGTGGTCTCTGGCTTAGAGAGTTTGTGAGAAAAAAACCCCACATGGTAGCAACGGCTCATCAGGAGATGACCTCTGAGACAGGAGGGCGCCTACTCCCGTCTCAGATGCGTCAACCTCCAGAGTAAATGGCAACTTAGGATTGGGGTGTCTCAGAAGCGGGGCGGCCGCAAAAGCTGCCTTGAGTGTTTCAAAGGCATGCAGAGCACCAGGAACCATTCAGAGGTATTAGCACCCTTGTGCGTCATATCCGTGATAGGTTTGACAATAGTTGAAAAGTGTCTTATGAATTTTTGATATTAATTGGCAAAGCCCAGGAATCTTTGAATAGCCTTGAGTCCCATAGGAAGAGGCCATTGAAGTACTGCCGACAGTTTCCCAGGGTCCATAGCCAACCCCGAAGAGGAAATTACATACCCCAGGAAGGTCACCTGGGATTGGTGAAATTCACATTTCTCTAATTTACATAAAAGATGATTCGCCCTTAGGAGTGACAACACTCTTGTCACATCTGTACGGTGTTGCTCAATATTAGGGGAATGGATGAGAATGTCATCCAGGTAGACGACCACACAACTCATCAAAAGGTCCCGCAACACATCATTAATGAACTCCTGGAAGACAGTGGGAGCGTTGCACAGACCGAACGGCATTACCAGATATTCGTAGTGACCACTCCTGGTGTTGAATGCTGTCTTCCATTCATCGTTCTCTCTCTGATACACACCAGATTATATGCGGATCGTAAATCAAGCTTAGTAAAGACCGTTGATCCACGCAACCGGTCAAATAACTCAGTTATCAGTGGAATGGGGTATGCATTTTTGATCATAATTTTATTGAGCCCCCGGTAGTCAATACATGGCCTCAATTCGCCATCCTTCTTCTTTATGAAGAAGAACCCTGCTCCTGCTGGGGAGGTGGATCTCCTAATAATCCCTCTAGAGAGGGAGTCCGCCACATAGTCCTCCATGGCCTGGTTTTCGGCCAAGGAAAGAGGGTACACCCGACCTTTAGGAGGAATAGCCCCTGGCATCAACTCGATAGCACAGTCATACGGTCTATGAGGTGGAAGAGTTGTGGCCTGTACCTTGATGAAAACCTCACTGAAGGACAGATACTCCTTAGGTAAGGTGGAGGAGGAGGAAAACAGGCCCAAAATTCTAACAGGACAAGTCAGGCATGATTCTGTACAATGTGGAGACCAAGACAAGATGTCGTAATTGTGCCAGTCCACCCTGGGGTTATGTTTGAGAAGCCACGGAAACCCCAGAATGACCGCATGATATGGGGAGTTTATGACCTGAAATTGGAGTGTCTCATGATGTAGGGTTCCCACCAATAGGTCTACAGGAATGGTCTCATGAGTCACCTGAGGCGGTTGTAATGGCCTGCCATCAATAGCCTCTATCGTCAATTGAGATGCTCATGGCAATACAGGAATGGCATGTCTCTCCACAAAACCTGCATCAGTGAAGTGACCCGCCGCTCCAGAATCAATTAGGGCCGGGGTTATTACAGAGGACATGGCCCAAGAAAGGATGACCTCCAGAGTGGGTTTCTCCTGGAAATCTCCTGGGAACTGTGAAACCCCACCTAGAGTTTGTCCCCTACGTGACTCTAGGTGCACCCGTTTCTCGGATGTATGGGACAATTGCACAACAAATGTCCGGGTTTACCGCAATAAAGACACAACCCCTCCCTTCTGCGGAATGCTCTTTCCTGTGCCGACAGTCGGGTAAATCCCAACTGCATAGGCTCCCCCCTCCTAAGTTGGAACTAGGAGGTGAGGGAGGAATGGGTGGGCAATTAAACGTTGGTGCCAATAGAACTGGAGGCCTCTGCAGACACTCCTTAAAAGACAGTCTCTCTCTGATACGAGTATCAATCAAAATGATAAACAAAATCAAATCGTCTAGATCAGACGGCAATTCTCTGGCCGCAATCTTGTCTTTGATTACATCATTAAGCCCTTTTGAGAAGGCGGCTACCAACGCCTCATTATTCCATCCTACCTCCGATGCCAATGTGCGAAACTCTATCGCATACTCAGCCACCGTATGACTGCCCTGGTGGATAGATATTAACTGTTTAGCAGCAGAGGTGGAGCGGGCGGGTATATCAAACACACGTTTAAATGTGGCCACAAACCCAGCAAAATCATGAATGATGGGTTTCTCTTTCTCCCAGAGAGGATTGGCCCACGCCAATGCTTTGCCAGACAAAAGTGATATCAGAAATCTGACATTGCTGCGCTCATTGGGAAATGCTTGCAGTACCATTTCCATATAAATGCCCAACTGGTTCAGGAAACCAGGACACAGGGCTGGGTCACCCCCATACCGCTCAGGAGGTGGTGCCTGACTAGAAAAACTCCTGATCAAGCCTGCATCAGGAGCGGCTTGCACTGCCAGTGCCATGTTAGAAATGGGGGGGGGGGCACCGGTTGTCCGACAGGACGGTCAAGTTGTGCAGTACGGTTCAACAGGGTCTGTAATGCAAATGTTATTTGATCAATTCGTTGATCCTGAGCCTCCAACCTGTCTAGTAGGTGCTGTGCCGAAGGGTTACCAGTACTGTCCGTAGACATGGCTCTTTTGTACTGTCATGGAGTCAATAACGAGAATGGACCAGTACTTAGGTAACACAATCTTTATTAGCAAAAGACAGGACAATGGAAACAGCACAAATACAGGCAAGAGAGGACTTCAGGATGGATCAACCAGGTACTATGGTACTGACGGAATCCAGCAGGCAGAGAAAGGAAGACTCAGGTCCTCACCTGAGGACACACTACATGGACAACAGATCCCGCGCACAAATGCGCACGGAGGATAAGCAGGTTCGCACCTGTACAGACCATGTGAGTGAGTTAGCGTCCAAGCAGTTTAAATACTCTAAGCTCCACCCCAGGAAGGTGGAGCACTGTCTCTTTAGGGCTGCACACGTCACACTAGTGACGCGCCTGACACTGCCGGCCAGCAGAGGGAGCCAGAGCCATGCAGACTGCACTCACCAGCACAGGAAGCTGGATCCGGAACGCCACGGGGACCGGCTGCCAAAAGGGCACAGAGCAGCCGGTTCCCAGAAGGTAAGCATGAACGCTTACATGAGAGGGCACTTGATAAATTTAGAAGTTGAAGAGAGGAAGACAAAAGGCCCGCAGCTTCCGCAGTTATATGCGAACTTATATAGATTAATAAAAGAAAATAAAGTAAACCCTATGGAATCTCTAACTAAAGAAATCAGTGAACTTAAATCACAAATTAATATGCATAATATGAACAGAATAAAGGCAAATTTAACAAAATTACAACAGACATGGTGTTACAAGAGCAATAAGGAGGATAAATTATTAACGACTAAGTTAAAAAAAAGAACAGGAATGCAAAGAATATATAAGATTCAGGAAAGAGGAAAGGAATTCTATAACCCTCAGGAAATTGGAGAAGCTTTTGGAAGGTTTTGTAAAGAGCTTTATAATTTAAACAAATTCACAACGGAAACAGAAATAACTTAGTATCTCCAAAAAATTAAATTGCCTAAATTAACAAGTCAGCAATTAGTAATGAATTCACCATTTACAGCGAGAGAGATTAGAACTGCAATTGAGAGGCTAAAAGTAAATATAACTCCTGGACCAGACGGTTTCACAAACCTGTATTATAAAATGATGAAACCAAATATTGAGGATAAAATAACAGACGTATTTAATTCAATAGGGCATGGAGTTGCATTCCCTGAAGAAATGATACAGGCAAACATAATTCCAATATTAAATGAGAATAAGGATCCCTCAGAAATAGGCAGCTATAGGCCCACATCCTTGCTGAATGGGAATACCAAAATATACGCATCTATAGTAGCTGCAAGAATAAAATATATTATCCCCTTATTAGTTGATAATGACCAAGCATGGTTTGTGGCAGGAAGATGTGCTAGTGGAAATATCAGGAGGCTTATTCACACATTAGAGATGGCTAAGAAAACGCGAACCCCCATGCTGGTCCTGTTTTTAGACGCAGAGTTTGACAGTGTCAGATGGGGATTCATGAAAGTGGTGTTGCGGAATTATGGGTTTGAAGGCAAAATAATGCAGTGGATAGAAGCTCTATATTTAAGATCTTTAACAAGAATAGTGGGTATGGGTATAACATCCCCATGGATCCCAGTAAAGAATGGGACAAGACAGGGTTGTCGGCTGTCACCACTGTTGTATGTTTTGACATTGGAGCCCTTTGCCCAAAAAATAAGGGACCAAATGCAAATAGAAGGATGTAAGTATGGGGATGAAACTGCAAAAATAAGCCTATATGCAGATTATATAATGGTGACAGTGAATAACCCAAAATATTCTTTAGAGAAATTAATGGAAGAAATAGAAATATATGGTGGAATGTCAAATTACAAACTTAATATAGGGAAATGTGGAGTAATAGTGATGAATTTAGAGATGAAAGATCTACAGGAGCTAAAGACTAAGTATCAATTTAATTGGTTAGATAAAGAAATAGTATATTTAGGGGTATATTTAGGGGTTAAAATTGTAGGGACCCAGGCCAGATATTAGAGATTAATTATAAAACAACTAATAGTTCAGACTGCAGAAACCTTCCGAACATGGACTAACAAAGAAATTTCTTGGTGGGGAAGGGTAAGTACAGTATGATCTTATATATTGCCGAAATGGATTTACCTTTTCAGATCAATCCCACTCCCATTTGAGAATTCTTGGTTGAAGGAAATTCAAAAAGTATTCCATAAATATATATGGTTAGATAAACCACCTAGGATCAGTAGGAAGATACTAAAAATAAATATAAAAGAAGGGGGAATTGGTCTTCCAATGATCCAAAAATGTCACGATGCAGCAATGTTGTATCACCTGAGGAAATGGCATGGTAGTAAGTATGTAGATGAAAGGTAGTACAAGATTGAATCATGCCAGATGCGTATGAAGAATATGAAGTGTATGCTATGGATAGATAAAGAAAGGATAAAAAAAGGAAAAGGGGAGGATCCAAGATAGATTAATTATAAATAATCTTCTAACATTTTGGAATGCGTTTAAGAGAAGAGAGAGAATAGATTTTTTACAAATATCGAATCTTCCCTTGGAAATAATGAGGATAAATTTGGAGGATATGATGCTCACGGAATGGAAGAATAGAGGAGTTATAACATTAGGACAGATACTGATAAAGGGAAATATGAAGACTTGGGAACAACTTAAACAGGAATACAATATCTCAGTGATAGAATGGTTCTCGTATGGTAGAATAAGAGATTCTATTGGAAAGTATAGGGACATAATAAAAGATATGAGAAAGATAATGATAATGAAACTATTTGAAGATGAAGTAAGCATAAAAAAATAGTACAAAGCGGACTAACAGATAAAGAGGAAGATCGGTACAAGAAAGGCAAAGCTTTTAAAAAAATGGGAGGAATATATAGGAAGGGAAATAGTTTGGAAGAATGGGTACAGTGACTACAGTGGATTTAAGGAAGATTACACACTGTTTGAATTTAGTAGAATTGCAATACAAAATAATGCACATATGGTATCTAGTACCAGAGAAATTAAAAAAAGATATATCCACAGGTATCGAATATAAGGTACTTTTGAGCATATATGGTGGCGTTGCTGCAAATTAAGGAAATTTTGGGAGATGATTAAGATGACTATGCAGTTATTGGAGGTTGGGAATATTGAGTGTAGATGGGACGCATACTTGCAGCACTTAGAGTGGACAAATGTAACCAAAATGGCAAAATATCTGACGGGACACATTCTGATGGCGGCAAAGATGTGTCTAGCGAGACACCGGAAAAGCAGAGAAATCCCGACTTGGTGTGTGTTAAAGAAGCAAATAGAATATCAACTAAGGATGGAGACAGATCTAGTGACAGATCAAAACAATGAAATAGCAGAAAAAAGGGGTTAAAATATTGGGAAAACTGTATTGTAATATAATATGAGTATAAAGACAAATGGTTGCCTCCCACAATTCCTCTCTCCTCCACCCAACATAAGAGGTATCGATATTCAAGGGTAATATAGGATTAGTTGTTAGACTGGTAAAATTGTAAATGTAATGTATGATTATGTATGATTGTTTTTGTATTTTCTATAATAAAAAGTTTAAAAAAAACAAACAAAAAAAAAAAACAGTTTGCTGCTGATCTGGCACTGTAGATATTGGAGAAAGGCAACCTCTGGGTCTCCAGCTGTTGGGGACTACAACCCCAGTCATCCCCAAACAGCAATTATAGCCTGCTTTTACTTTTGGCAAATGAATGACCATTAGCCTTTTCATACAATGTAACTAGCAAAAACTTACTTGTACGTTGAGCTTCATCTGACAGCTCTGCTCCTAAAATGGCATTTGGACCTTATAATATAAGCTAAAGAAGGAGAGCTCTGGTTTTGCATTGAACTCAAGCTACATTTTATATCACTGCAAAATTATTTTTATGCAGTTTTATTTATTATTTGTACATGTTTGTCTGTTGTGCCTTGCAGTTGTAATCAACCTATTCATGAGATCCTCTACATGCCTGTATTGACTCCTCTAAAAGTGATCTAATAATAAAATTATGGCATTACTGTGCCTTTTCTAAAATGGACCTTTGCTGTTACTGATTTTGATCATGTATAGCTGTGAGTAATATATATATACTAGTAGGAAAGCCCATATACACGGGTTAAAGTTCCACCCGGAAGCCTTGGCTGCTGCCCCGGACCCAGGAGCACAGACAGAAGGTCAGCTGTCTGGAGCTCCCAGCTTAACCTAGATCCCTGAGAACCTAGGATTGATGAAGAAGTGGTCGGCTGGATTAGAGGGCTGGCCTAGAAGATAAGATGACTAGATAGAATAAGCTGATGAGAAATGGGTGGAAACTGAGGAGGGAACAATCAAAATGTGCCTCAAGGAGGAAGTGGCTACAGGGGGTATTTAAAACCCTCCTGCCCCTCCCACAAATACAGACGGAGCCTGTTAACGTGTGGTCAGGGCTTACGGTGTTAAGTGATGTAGTAGGAAACTTAGTGGCTTAACATAGTTCAGTGAGAACCTAGGATTGATGATGATTCAACCGTCATGATTAAAGGCCAAAAGGAGACCACAACTGATTTAAGCATTTACTGAACACAGTTAATCCAACAGTGAGGAGAGGGCTAGTCTTACTTCGTTCAGAGGGTCAGGAATATATAGTGAGAAGCAGTGAGATTTTCAAAGCCCTAGTCTTTGAATGATGTGAGGGCGAATGTTCTTGTGAGAGGCTGCTGATGCCGTACCAATATGAAAGAAGTGACCAGAGAAGGAATGAGGATCAGCTCCTACCTGAGACAGAAGGGACCTGACCATTTTAATGAAGGATGAGATTGAGAGTGGACCATTTGGTATCGGTAGGAGGAGACTATCGGCAGTGTTAGCGGATAGTAGGATGGAAAGGAGTAGGAGTGTTGAGTAGGGACACCACCTGTTATTAGTCAGATAGAAATGGATGAGGGTCCCTGCTTGGGCTTGGTCCATGTTGGACTGGGGAAGGTGAAGAGCAAAATGGTCTAGATTGTGACAGAGGTCCTGCTTTTTAAGAAAACGCAAAGAGTAGGAAGTAACCAGAAATTAGCCAAGTCTTAGAAAGCCATAAAAGCACAGATTGAGAGTGATCAGAAAGATACAGCTGCTATCTTGTTCAAAAGTATTGGAGGAAATGACATTGTAGAGTCTCCGAAATAAAGGACCGTTGATTGGCAAGTGTGGGAAATTTTCATTAAACCTTTGAGGAATAACTTGGTAAGATGAAAATATGGACAGGCGGGTACGCTGGAGAAATGCTAAGAAGTGACAAAAAATGGCTAGTTGTAGTTTGATGGTGAAAGGGGATAGGCTTAGGGATTGGTGGCAGTAAGCTGCAAAGGCTAGAATGGCTTGAATAGAGTAGTTGTTAGGGGCTTTTGGATAACAGCTGAAACCATGAAATAAGAACCAGGCTATAGTATAGTAAAAACAATAAGAAGAAGGTGCTTCTGGTGCAATATTGTCTTTAATAGGGTGTTCTCACCACCCTTGACCACTTAAGAATTTTATACTCACAAAATGAGGGTCAGCCAAACTCATATGTGTTTACTGACATCCGCGCATAGGGGATTTTCTTAGAAACTCTGTCCCCACTGCAGTGTGGACCCCTGAAGTGGATTCTTGTTCGGCTTTGGGCTGCTCCTCACTTCAACTCAAAGGAAGTAGATGTATGGAAAAGAACAAACAAAAGGGTGCCCAAGAGTGCCTGTTATCCCATTATCACCAGAAAATATAGTAATCAATGGTTATACTGTCAGAGACTTTGTCCTGGGGGAGCATAGAGGGTTAACTCTAATAGCAGAAATTAACTGGAAATTCTGTTTAAAATGTGTTCAGATTCTCTCATCCTTAAGACAAAGGAATATTCATGGGCCTCTTTGGGGGAGAAATAACTAAGTGACATTAATGGGCGATGGATGTTAAACTGTAGCCATAATGTCTGTGAGAGACGGACTCCTTTATGTGAAAGACATAGCAAAATGACTGGTTTATGAGATCTCTGATAAACTTTGAACTCTCTCTTCCATTTGATATATGCCATGTGAGGTGTCACCTGTAAAATTTTAATATAGCATAATGCCGCCATCTGCCGCCTTTATATTGTAAAATACTCATAATGTTTATATTTGTCTTTGATAAGCATAATATATGAGTATCCGATCAGGTCTGACTGATGATGTCACGGTATAATGAGATGGGTCTTTATCCAATCATTAGAAAGAGGTGGGGATTACTGATAAGGCAAAAATTGCCAATATAATGCCAAAAGACTCTGAGTTCAGGGTCTTCACTTCCTGAAAAAGAAAACTCCTGGGGGCTTCTTGACTCCTGAGGAAAACTCATAACAGCTTTTAGATTCCTGACAAAAGAAGGCTCTGCTGATTAAATTCCTGACAACACGTGATCCCGCCATCTCACAGAGAAATACAAAGAAATCTTGATTGGTAACTATATCATTTATTCATTTAGATTCATGTAATCCAGAATGTCATAATTTTTCTTCTGTTTGAAGAAACTTAAATGGTCCTATAATTGTCTTGAGTGGACTGGCCAACCATTTGGGATAATTTATAATAAGCTATATTTAGCTCTTAAATTCTGGAAGTAATAGAATCTATATATTTATATTTTTTGCTAAATTGTTATATTTTGCCAATCAGTGTAATACAGTATATAGCGTGGGTTATCTATATTAGCTAATCTAAATCTTGGTATTCCAAGAGTAATATCTTGTGGTTCTGTGAAGATTATAATAGTTAATATTTGATATAGGAAATTCTTTGAATCCAGTTATTAACCCTTTAACCGCTATTTGTCTGTTGTTAGTGGTGTTTTCTTTGGAATTCTCTGTATATGTGCTAGGCTTATATTTTGTAAATTGGAGGTATTCACTCTAATAGACAAAATAACTTCTGGGTGTGGCACCTATTTTAAACGAGTGGAATTACCCTTGGAGTGCCTATAGGTTTTATATATGTTGCTATAGTCATAATTATGATATATGTTGCATGAAGTTGGTTACTTTATAGACATATGTTATGGGATTAATTTTAGGTAGATTATTTGTATAATCTTTGATTGACTATATTAATTGCAATATATATATTTCATTCAGAGGTATTCAATATTGAATTCCGTAGATAATTAAATTATAGTGATTTAAATCTGGGATTCTATTCCAGTTATTCCCTAAATTTGATTATCATTGAGATACGATACAAGGAATTGTTAGAGGAATTATTTAATTCGTCTCACAATACCCCTTACATCATAATTTGCATAGTCTATACAGTTTCTGGGGCAGATGTATTAAGAGACACTGCGGCCAACTGTATTATATTAATTGTAAGAATCAATTAACCTTTTCTATGCTACTTAGTTATTATACCTCTGAATATACCTATACATATTAAAGATAAAGTTCTCAATTTATTATATTGTCATTTGCCTATTTAAGTGAAGAAATCCAACCTCAGTGGTTCTCTGTTTTAACCCTTTGAATACCTTCATATAAATAGTCCGACAATACTCGCAAGATAAGTTGTTATTTCAGGGCTTATACCCAACAACCAACCAAACTCATATACAGAGAGATTAACCTGTCTCTGCTCAGGTGTCTAACTGTTTGGAAGGAGTCCAAAGGAGTGCTGTAGTCTTCAGTCCAAAATTGTATTTGTACAAAGTAATAATACTTAACACAAATTGTTAAAATAATAAAAACAATAAAATGGATTGGTATAATGTTTTGTAGCTCTCTAGCTACTTTCTCAAATATAACAAGACCAGAACAAAAAATCTTAGAGGGTGTGTGCCATGATGGAGTCAGCTGATGATGAGAGTTGCTTCATTCTGGGATTAGTTCTTGGAAAGCTGGAGTTGCAATAGAAAGTTGGTTGGCCTGAGGAACCAGTTAGAAATATTCCCGCAGATTGAAGCAAGAAAGAGAATCAGCAGCCTTATTCATCACCCTGGAAATAAATGAGCTGTGGATGGAGAATTTAGAATATAAGGATAACCAGGTTAGTTTGCAGAGAAATAGCATGATGGTAGGGGATCTATTTTTGTTAAGTATGATGGAGGGGGCTTGATTATCGGTTTTGAATGTAACAGCTTGATCAGACCAATGCTGACCTAAAATGATGGCAGATGAGGCAATGAGGTAGAGTTCAAAATGGGTAAATGTGGTAAAAAATTGAAGGAGATGGTTAACTTTGGGGGGGCCAGGGCTCCGAAAACCATTTGGATCCAAAAATGTCTGCATAGACAAAAGTGGCTGCAGCATCAGAAAAGATGACTGGGAGTGAGAGGAAAGGAGGTTGAGGAAAAAAGAAACAACCATTACAGTGGTTGAAAAAGGTTGACCACATGGCTAGATCAGATTTGGTTGATTTGCAGATGAAAATCTTGGAGGAATATTCTTTGGTGGCTTCCAAGAGAGACAGAATATATGAGGTAAATGATTTACCTTGGGCAATGATCCTAGTGGCAAAATTGAGGTGCCTTATAGGGACTGCAGATCGCTCCTGGAGCAGGAGGATTTTTTGGAGAACCCTAGGATTAGGGATTGAATACAGGAAAGTTTTTCAAAGGGCAATTGAGCTTCCACCTTGACCGAGTCCAGGGTGATATCCAGGAACTCGACAGATGTAGCTGGACCTAGAGTTTTGTGTGCTGCTAAGGGGATATTTAATTCTTGAAAAAGAGAGGTGGTGGGAGGGGTGCAGAGTGGTGAGTTATTGATGTGCTGCTATGAAGGAGTGACAAATCTCCTAGTGATGTAAATCAAGGATATCCTTCTGGACTGTGCTGGGCTGTGAAAATTGAAAATAGGAAATGGGTTGAAATAGACCTACCTGATAATAACTGCGAATGAACAAGAGACCGAACTGTAATAAGAGATAGGAAAGTTTATTAGGAAAGAACTTTTTTTTTAGAAAACATAATAGCTGAATAGAGATGGAAAGGGAGATTACCTGAAGATGTGGAAAGACTGCCAATGCGGAGTCAAATGATACGAGGAGTAACAGTGGTATGGGGAACTCAACTGAGCAGCTTATGGAATACAAGAGATAGTGAAGGTGCATGAACAGACAAGGAGTACATGTAATATAAGTTAAGATGGGGAAAGCTGCTAGGGTGGTATACTGGGAGGAGATTAACCCCTTGGATGCTAGATCGAGGCAACACAGTGGGAGCTGAATATATATATAATATATATATGTTATAGAATATAATATGAAAATGAGGGTTTAAGGCATTATTAAGGTGTACTGAGTCTTAGTATGAGCATGAGAGCACATTTGTATTGAAATATGTAGATAGAATGGCATAGCCTGCTTGGACAAAAACTACAGGATATATATCCATCTTTTGCTTACAATAAACTACATTATTACTGCATGAAAATAATTTGGCAAGAAAAAACAGACTTTAGAATGGAATACTACAGCTCCAGCTGGACTGGAGGAGTGCTAGGGGTAGGACAGCAAGCATGTATCTATATAATTACCAAATGTAACAGTAGCACTTACCTACTGTAGGTATAAGTTTGTTATACATTAGATATCATTTTTTTCCATGTTACAGTTTCACCTTAAGCGTCAGTGTAATTGTCACCCCCTGACTCATTTTTAATGTAAACATGTAATGGTTATTTCAGTGTATTTATTTTAAATTCATGATGTACTGGTACATGTCCAGGGTTAAGTGTTTAATTATAATTGTGGGGAGTGAATAGCCAGGGGAACGTCTCCTACTGGTGCAGAAGAGTTCGCCAGGTGGTGATGACGTCAGTGGGCGAAACGAGACAACGCTGATGCCATTTGGAACAGCTGTTGCGGTGAGAAGACAGGGAGAGGTGAGAGGGGTGGCTGGAGAACCTTGAATAGCAAGATGATGCGCTGTGCTTGACTGAAACAAACAAAATGCTCCTCAAGGAGGAAGTGGCTACAGGGGGTATTTAAGCCCCTGCCTCCTCTCCCATAAATACAGGCAGAGCCTGTTAACATATATTCAGTACTGTGCAAAAGTCTTAGTCAGGTGTGAAAAAATGCTGCAAAGTAAGAATGCTTTAAAAAATAGACATGTTAATAGTTTATTTTTGTCAATTAACAAAATTCAAAGTAAGTGAACAGAAGAAAAATCTAAATTAAATCACTGTTTAGTGTGGCCACACTTTGCCTTCAAAACAGCTTCTATTGTAGGTACACTTCCCCCAGTTCAAGGAACTTGGCAGGTAGTTTGTTCTGAACATATTGGAGAACTACAGTTCTTCTGTGGATTTAGGCATCCTCAGTTGCTTCTCTCTCTTCATGTAATCCCAGACAGACTTGATGATGTTGAGATCAGGGCTTTGTGGGGGCCATACCATCACTTCCGGGACTCCTTGTTCTTCCTTAAGCTGAATATAGTTCTTAATGTGGCTGTATGTTTGGGGTCATTGTCATGCTGCAGAATACATTTGGGGCCAATCAGATGCTTCACTGATGGTATTGCATGATGGATAAGCATCTGCCTGTACTTCTCAGCATTGAGGCTACCATTAATTCTGACCAAATCCCCAACTCCATTTGCAGAAATGCAGTCCCAAACTTGCAATGAACCTCCACTATGCTTCACTGTTGCCTACAGGCACTCATTCTTGTACCACTGCCAGCCTTTCAGAGAACAAACTGCCTTCTGCTCCAGCCAAATACTTAACATTTTGACTCAGCAGTCCAGATCATCTGCTGCTGCCAGTTTTCTGCACCCCAGTTGTTTTCGTGCATAGTTGTGTCACTTGGCCTTGCTTCCATGTCTGGGGTATGGCGTTTTTGGCCGTAAGTCTTCCATGAAGACCACTTCTGACCAGACTTCTATGGACAGTAGATGGGTGTACCATGATCCCACTGTTTTCTGCCAATTCTGAGCTTATGGCACTGCTGGACAACTTCCGATTGTGAAGGGTAGTAAGCATGATGTGTCTTTCATCTGCTGCACAAAGTTCCTCTGACTGACCACTGCCTCTACGGTCCTCAGTATTGCCTGTTTCTTTGTGCTTATTCAAAAGAGCTTGGACAGCACATCTGGAAACCCCTATCTGCCTTAAAATTTCTGTCTCGGAGAGTCCTTGCAGATGCAGTATAACTACCTTGTTTCTTGTTGCTGTGCTTAGTCTTGCCATGGTGTATGATTTTTGACATCAAACTGTCTTTAGCAACATCACATTGTTAGCTGAGCTTTGCTGTTCCTCACCCAGTTTTATTCTTCCTACACAGCTGTTTCTGTTTCAGTTAATTATTGTGTTTCAACCTACATATTAAATTGATGATTTGGTATAATTGTTTAATCATACACCTGACTATATGCCTACAAAATCCCTGACTTTGTACAAGTGTACCTAGAATAATTGATGCTGTTTTGAAAGCAAAGGATGGTAATACCAAAAATTAATTTGATTTAGATTTTTCTTCTGTTCACTCACTATTTATTTTGTTAATAGATAAAAAATAAACTATTAACATGTCTATTTTGCACAGTACTGCATGGATGCCTTATCGTGGTGGAAGTGTGTCACCCTCCACTCAGTGGGTTTGTAGTCCGTTTTCTTCTCCATTCCATGGAGCTGATGCTGCTTATTGATTCACCGCATCACTGGCTATGCGACTTCGTCTGTTGGCACCTATATCTAGGTACTGCCTTAGCCGCCCGGTACAGTCTTACAGTGTTGTGTACCACAGTTTATCCAGTATCCTAGTTCATGTAGTCTTGTCCTCCCATTGTTGACCCTGGCCTAGCTTATTGACCATTCTTCTGCCTATTGATTCTGAATCCTTGGATTTCCTGTTGCTGACCCTGGCCTAGCTTACTGACCATTCTTCTGCCTGCCGATTTAGATACCACTGGAGTTCTTGTTGCTGACTTTGGCTGGTCCTTTGACCCTTCTTCTGCCTGCTGATTATGACTCCATTGGATCTCCTGGTTGCTGACCCTGGTTTGCCCTTTCTACTGTCTCATGTTGCTGGTGTACCTCCAGTGACTAGCCTCAGAGCCTCATCATTTCCTGTACTACTGCTCAGTTCAGTCACCCTCTAGTTTTCGGGCTTCTTGTATTCCTTCCCCTGTTTGGGTATTTATTTGGGGAGTTTTAGCTACTCGGGTGGCCTTTGCATTCCATCTATGCTCTCTAGCCCTCAATCTGGTGCTGAAATATACAGGTTTTTATAAATGTGGGGCAGGAATTTGTAAATGTTGCAAATATGCACAGGTATCAACAGAATTTGTGAGTACCCGGGATGGGCAGTCCTATAAGATCAAGAGTTACTTTAATTGCAGCTCTGAGTATATTATCTATCTTTTTACATGTTTAATATGTTCTGTCCAATATGTGGGCAGAACGATACGCCCTTTAAAACATAGAATTAGGGAGCATATCTCCCAGGTTGAGAAAGGGAGGAAGGAGTCTGCTATAGCTAGACATATTTTGGAGTGTCATGAGGGGAGCCTCTCCTGTTTTGGTTTTTGTGGTATTGAAAGGGTTAGGTTGCCATGGAGAGGTGGGGACATCCATCAGTTAATCAACCGTAGGGAGGCTTTTTGGATTTTTAAGCTAGGGACTAGGGTCCCATTTGGCTTGAATTCAGAATGGGATGTTAGTCATATTTTTTGACTTACACTTTTTACTACATTTCCCACTTGGAGGGGGGGGTTCTTGTTGAGATGTTCTTACATTTTTGGTTTCCTCTCCCTTTTTTTTTTTTCTCCCCCATATTCTCACTCCATGGTGTGGTTTATGTGGCTAGACTCCTCTTCCATTCTCGGCTTGGGAGATTGGACCTAGTTCTGTGTATGCTGAAATATCATTGCTTTTTGATTATATATCTTGCTCTCAAAATTATGATGATTTTTTGTAATTTGAAATGTCATAGTTTTTGGCTTTCTGTCTTATATATAAGTTTTTGTGCTGTCCGTCACTAGACATCCCTTTAACAATTGGATTTGTTTTTGGTGGATATGTGTATATATATATGTACCCTTGGATTTAATAGGGATATTTTTACCAATTGTTTGGGGTTGGATGTAGGTGATTGACATTACAATAAGAAAGTTAATCTTGTACCTTTAATGTATGCATTGTATATGTTGCTTGGAGCTAATTGAAATGCATGTCTTTCTATGTATTTGGTTGGCTAGATTTGATTTTGATTGACATGCGATTAACCAAAAGGATGTCATGTTGTTTTGTAATTCTATCCAATAGGATTGTTTCAGTGTTTTTATTAGCACGAGGGGTTGTGTCTGTTTGATTTAGTCTATGATTAAGCGCTGTTTGGCGTGAAACGCGTTAGACAATGTCATGAACATCCTTTTGGTGGGGGTCACTGTTTTCCGCTATATTCCTGGATGCTTGTTCTTTTTATACGAAGAATAAAGAAGTTTTGTATTTTACTATGTATGAGTGTCCTTTCTGCGGAAGCCGGAAGTGGCTGCGACTCGTTGTTGTGTTTCAAAATTGTCCAGGTACGGTGTGAGGAGAGCCGCACTCTTGCAGCGCTTGGCGTTTTTTCCAGTTTTACTGGGGAGTCACGTTTGCACCCGAGTCCTTATATCGACAACAATGTGAGCCCTGGCGTGTTTAGCACACAACCTGTTTTCTATCATTGCGCAGTGGACAACCCTAGGTAGCTCCAAGGTGGGAAGTCAGACAAGTAGAAATATACACGGAGCAATACGTACACCAGGGCCGCAGTTCAACACTAGATAGGTGCTCGGATAGCCAGGGTCATACACAGAGCGGGTAGTAGGACAGAGCCACAGGTCAACACCAGAATGGATAGTCAGCCAGACCAAAGGTCATACACAGAGAAGTTAGTCTTCCAGAACCGCAGGTCCACACCAGAAGGAATGTCAGCCAACCTGGGGTCATACACAGAGCGGGTAGTCAGACAAACCAAAGGTTGACACCGGAACAGGTAGTCAGGAGAACAGAATCATACATAAACCACAAGCCAACTGCATAGGACACCACGAAAGGGGGACTGAGTATGGTGTCCAGGAAGCTTAAATACCCAGTGGCCCAGGAAGAGGAGGAGCCTGGACGCGCGCCAATGAGAGCTGCGGCTGAGCTGTCGGGTAAGGCTGTGATCTGCTCGGCAGCCACTGCTTACTGTAACAGTACCCCCTCCTCAAGATCCCCTCCTCCACGGATCAGGGCGAGGTCTGTCAGGAATGCGGGAATGAAATCTACGAATCAGAATGAGGGCATGCACATCTTCGGAAGGACCCAGGAGCTTTCTTCAGGACCATAACCTCTCCAGTGCACCAAATACTGTAATCTCCCCCTGATCCTCCGGGAATCCAAGATGTGTTGTACTTCATATTCATCATGATCTCCCACCCTAATAGGGATTGAGGGAACAGTGGCGGAAGTATACCGGTTACAGGTAAATGGTTTGAATAATGACATGAAAAACGTTATGGATGCGCATCGTAGCTGGAAGCTGCAGTGCATACGCCACAGGGTTGATTTTCCAACAAAACAAGGGACCAGCAAAACGAGGGGCCAGTTTTCTGCATGGGACCTGGAGATTAAGATTCCAGGATGACAGCCATACCCTATCTCCAATCCGAAAGATGGGTGCAGTAAACGCTGACGGTCAGCCTGCCGTTTATGCCGTTGCATAGAACCACATAGGGTATTCTGTATTTGCACCCATGAGGAACGGTGCGCCCATAAGTGCTCATCCAGAGCCGGAATAGGTTGTGCCCAGGGTAACAAAGTAGCCCAATTGTCGTGGTGGTTATTTATGTAGCAACGGAGGAATTGTTCGAGGGCCTGGTTAGACCTTTCAGCTAAACCATTAGATTGAGGGTGGTATGCTGAAGGAAAAGGCAAGCTGGATCCCCAATCGTGCACAAAAACATCTCCAGAAACGGGACACAAACTGACCCCCTCTGTTGGAGACAATCACTTTCGGAATGCCAAGTAAACGGAAAACTTCTTTAGCAAATATCTCGTCAAACTATCGGGCCAAAGGCAACCCTTTCAAAGGTACAAAATGCGCCATTTTCGAAAATCTGTCCACTATCATAAGGATCACTGTGTGACCCAAGGATGCCGGAAGATCGACCATAAAGTCTATGGACAGATGGGACAATGGGTGCTCACCATTCGGAATAGTTTGAAAGAGACCCACCGGTAAGCTACAAGGAGATTTACTTTGGGAGCAAGTCTGGCAAGCTGCCACGAAGGCGACGCAGTCCTTCCTCAAACTTGGCCACCAGAATAATTGAGAAATAGACCATATCAATTGATCATGCCCATTGTGGCCAGCAGTTTTGGAAGTGTGGTATGTCTCCAAGAGTCTAGTGCACAACTTTTCAGCAGGAGCCGAAACCTTGGCAGCTAAGATCTCCTCTCCCAATGGAGACGTAATACTAGTCTGAATATGTGCAAAAATATGATCTGCTGTAATGATCAGAGTGGGAGGAGACTCATCCTTAGAGTCAGGACAAAGTTGGTGAGATAAAGAGTCCGCCTGAATGTTTTTGGAGCCAGTTGAACCTACACAGGAACAGTGACTATCTGGCTTGGCGGGCAGACAATCTTTTAGCCTCAGACAAGTATGTTAAATTTTTGTGATCCGTGAGGATCAGGATTGGGGCACTGGTTCCTTTGAGCAGGTAACACCATTCTTTAAAGGCCAGTATGATAGCAAGCAATTCTCTATTACCAATCTCGTACAACTTTTCCGCTTTAGATAGTTTCTTAGAAAAGTAACCACATGGAAGCAGAGCCTCTCCAGGACCGAGCGCTGTGACAGGAGGGCACCTACTTCTGTCTCAGACGCGTCAACCTCCAGCGTAAAGGGCAGGGTGGGGTTGGGATGTTCTAATATCGGTGCCTTGGCAAAGGCAGACTTCAGTGTCTTGAATGCCCCAACCGCACTGGGAGACCATTTGGAAGAATCCGCCCCTTTATACGTAAGGACAGTAAGTGGTTTTACTATCAAGGAGAAATTTTTAATGAACCTGCGATAGTAGCGAAGCCCAAAAAGTGTTGGAGTGCCTTCAACCCCACTGGGCGAGGCCAATGCACAATGGAGGATAGTTTTTGAGGGTCCATCGCGAACCCCAAGGCCGATATCACGTAACCCAAGGAGGTGACCTGAGACCTATGAAACTCACACTTCTCAAGTTTACAGTAAAGGCCATTCTCTCTCAGCAGTTGTAGGACTCTAGACACATCTGCAACATGTGCCTCCATAGAAGGTGAATGGATGAGTATATCATCCAGATATACCACAACCGATTTTTGCAACAAGTCCCTCAGGAAGTCATTGATCAGCTCCTGGAAGACCGCAGGAGCATTGCACAACCTGAAAGGCATCACTAAATAGTCATAGTGGCCACTTCGGGTATTAAATGCAGTCTTCCATTCATCACCACTTTTGATGTGAGCAAAGTTATATGCAGCCCTTAAGTCAAGTTTGGTAAACACATTAGAACCCTTTAGTCTGTCAAAGTTCGGTCATCAGGGGTACAGGGTAGGCGTTCTTAGAACTTATTCAGACCATTATAGTCAATACAGGGGTGCAGTTCCCCATCCTTTTTTTTTTTTAACAAAAAAGAACCCAGCACCCGCCGGTGATGTGGATTTACGGATTATTCCTCTGGAAAGTGCATCGGCTACATACTCCTCCATGACCCTAATCTCTTCCACCGAAAATGTGTAAACACGACCCCTAGGAGGCATAGTTCCAGGGATTAGGTTGATCTCACAATCTTAAGCCCTATGGGGAGGCAACGCACCGGCTTGGACCTTATCAAATACGTCCCGGAAGGCCCTGTACTCCTCTGGTAGGACTGAGGAGGATGTACACATTAGTTTTCGTGCGAGACAGGAACTCACGCAACTAGGTCCCCATGATATTATGTCACAAGTTTGCCAGTCTATCCTGGGGTTGTGCGTCTGCAGCCATGGGAACCCCAGGACAATAGCGTAGTGTGATGATTAAATAATTTGGAATTGCCGGTTTTCTGAGTGCAGGGCTCTCGCACTCAGGGTTAAGTGAAGTGTCTCTTGAGTGACATGGGAGGGATGAAGGGGCCTCCCATCAATGGCTTCAATAGCCAAAGGTGAAGCGCGAGACTGCAGAGGAATAGCATGTCTTTCAGAAAAGTCTGCGTCCATAAAGTATCCTGCCGCCCCTGAATCGAGCAACATAGCTGCAACAGTAGAGGACAAGACAGGATAATCTCGAGGATCGGGCTATGCAATGCCCCGGCGGTATTCCAAGAGTTTATCAACGACGTCCTTAGGGACATGTTACAGTCCTGCGTAGTGGACTACCTGGACGATATTCTGATTTATTCTGCTGACCTGGAGACACATTGGGAACATGTAAAAGCAGTACTACAGAGGTTGAGAGAAAATAAGCTATTTTGCAAACTGGATAAGTGCGAATTCCATAGATCCAAGGTGCCGTTCCAAGGCTACGTGATTGGCAAAGATGGCATTGCCATGGACAAAGACAAACTTTCTGCTGTGTTGCAGTGGCCACATCCCATTGGCCTGAAGGCTTTGCAGTGGTTCCTGCGCTTTGCAAATTATTATAGAAAATGTATCCGTGACTACTCTGATTGTAAAATCATTGACTGACCTGACGCACAAGGGTACTAATGCTTCAGTGTGGTCCCCTGAAGCGGTAAAGGCGTTCGATTCCCTGAAGTCCACACTCTCCTCAGCACCAGTTCTGTCACATCCTATGGTTAGTTTGCCATTTACTCTTGAAGTGGACGTCTCTGAGACTGGTGTAGGAGGAGTACTGTCACAGAGATCGGGTCCTGGGAAGACCTTAATGCCATGTGGATTTTTTTCTAAAAAAATGACTAAGGCCCAGAGTGTCTACGACATTGGGAATCACGAATTATTGGCAATCATTTTGGCACTTTGTGAGTGGCGCCATCTGTTAAAGGGCACTAGGGCGCAGAATCTGATTCTTACAGACCATAAAAACCTTACTTACCTCTCGGAGGCCAAAAGGTTATCCCCTAGACAAGCCAGATGGGCCTTGTTCCTGGCATGTTTCAATTTCATAGTATCATACTTACCGGGCACTAAGAATATTGAAGCAGATACCTTATCCATACAATTTGGTACAGATCCGGAGTCTGAGTCTGTTCCTGTGCCTATTATACCTCCGGATTGCATCCTTGCCACTCTATGCACCAGCATCACATCCCCATTGGGTCAAGAGATTTTGGCAGCCCAGGTCAATGCCCCTCCAGAGAAACCCATGGGAAAGTGCCCTTGTGGATAAACCCTTTTGGGCTAAGTTAGTGGAGACTTATCACGCATTCCGTGCTGCCGGACATGTAGGCAAGAATCAGCTAATATGGTCATTGTCCCGAATGTTCTGGTGGCCTATGCTAAGGGCGGATTGTGCAGCATTCACAGCAGCTTGTACAGTTTGTCCCCAAGACACCTCCCAGTGCAAGCTGTTCCTAATGGCGATCGCCCATGGTCACATGTGTCAATTGATTTTATGGGAGAACCGCCTGCTCTAATGGATACACAGTCATTCTTATGGTGGGGGACAGATTCTCGAAGATGGCTCATTTTGTGCCACTCCCCGGCTTACCCTCGGCTAAGACATTGGCCATGAATTTTGCTAGAGAGGGGTTTCGGCTCCATGGGGTACCCAAGGTCCTTGTTTCTGATCGTGGGAGTCAATTTGTATCCAGGTTCTGGAGGGCATTCTGTGACCAAATGGGCATCCAGTTGTCATTTTCCTCTGCATACCACTCCCAGACGAATGGGGCCTCGGAACGCTCCAACCAGGGGTTGGAGCAGTTTTTACGATGTTTTATCTCCAACCATCACCATAACTGGGCGGACTTGTTGCCATGGGCTGAGTTCGACAGAAATTGTGCCATGTGCTCTGCCTCCGGGAGCTCACCCTTTCTCATCAACTATGGGTTCCAACAGTGCTTGCTTCAGACACATTTCAAGCACAGCAGATTCCGGATCTAGATGAGCACTTTAGACAACTCCACGTCACTTGGGCACAAGTCTAGAGTTCTCTCAGTGACTCGTTTCAACAAGTTCAGCGGCATGCCAACAATAGACGTCTGCCGGCTCCCGTGTTCCAAGTGGGGGACCGGGTATGGTTGTCCTCCAAAAACGTATAGTTGCAAGTTCCATGTGGCAAGTTGGTTCCTGGATTTGTGGGTCCATTCTGGGTGCTCCGCAAAGTTAACCCTGTTGCCTATGTCTTGGAGTTTAAAAAGAAAAAGAAGGAATGAAAACTTCGGCGCTCTTACCAATAGTATGTATAAGTATTGGATATTACGATTTCAAATCAAATAGACTATTGTATCACATGAATAATCAAAATTTGGTATAGCTTCTGCCCGAGTATAAATCCTACTCTACAGAATTTAAATCCAAACGTAACCAAAAACCTCAGGCGATGCTATTGTATTCTAGTGATACATAACAGTAAAGCATTAAAATTGAAACACAATATCAGTTATATGTTACAACACAAAGGATACATCCTATACACTTTAGAATACAAAATGTCCTTTAAAAATCCTTTAAAGAGTTCAAAAAATTCTTCCAGCTGTTTAAGTTAACCAGTGGTTGTCTATGACCCAGTTGACCTGAACTCCCGCCACATGAAATTGAAATCAGAAGGCATACATCAATATCGGTCTCAATGAACAAGAATAACAAAAATATCCACTCACATGTATATTCTTTATGGTTCACTCGATGTCCCCACCTCCACCTTGCAATAATCCTACGACACCGATCCTCCTCCTCCAACGATACCTCTCCAATAGAGTAATATTAGGAATCCACAGGTATGTCAGTGTAAACCGCCCGTATCCACGCGGTGCTGTGTCAAGCGTTTAACTCCCCTCGGCTTCACACAATGTGGATCCTCGGACCAGAGATGTGCGGATATTAACAGATGTTTATTGGCACCAAAAGAACTGAATCTTTCTGTACTTACGTATCAGCAATAAGCTGTTGGCATCCGCACTATCTGTTGTTAGTCGCTTCAGATCAAATAGCCGCTCAGTAACAAAGGGGTTAACTCATGTATTTAAAAGCTAAATAACTTTTAATATTTAACACAGATATCAAGTCAAAATAAAATAAAATAAAATAAAATATAAATGGATGACTATTCTGTGCTAAAACACATAGATAAAGTGTACATTGTAACCGAGGTCAGCGTTCCTCCGTACAGGCATAACGGACCTCTGGCCAAACGGTCCCAAACCTGTCAGTTTATTGCTCCTCAAAAACCAGCACTATTATCTTAAGTTCAAGCACAGGATAGTCCCACACTAGCCCAACGCGTTTCGTGTCACAGCACTTCCTCAGGGGCATCAAACATTTGTTACCAAAGACATCCTATTTAAATTTAAGCACCAAAAGTTACAACCAACCACATTTCGCATACCAAACATGACGTAATTTCAATTGTTGCAACTTTATCAACCAAAGATGTATAGGCTCAAATACATTGTTACAGTTTACACTCCAAAAAAAATTTACATTATAAATAAACTTCCAACTTAATTTTTTGTATTACATTTTTCTTTAACACTATAATCCCTTCCCAAAGAAATATAAATTGGACACATATATCACATAAAACAATACTAAAAGATACTTCTTTTTATATTCTATATCTCGCTAAAATATTCTATCATCCTCTTAAGAAACAATTAAGGTCTATAGATATATTTAGTCCGGATGGAGTCAAAGTTCTTAGTTTATAAATCCATTCTGTTTCTTTTTTGGAGACTTTATTAACAATATTGCCACCTCTCCAATGATTTGCTACTTGATCTATTGCTATTATTTTTAGTAGTGTCGGATCTTTATTATGTTTTTTAGCAAAATGATCTGATACGCTATGGGTTTCTAAACCTTTCTTAATATTTCTAATATGTTCTCCAATTCTCAAATGGAGACATCTTGTGGTCCTCCCAACATATTGGAGTCCACACGGACACTCCAGCATGTACACCACATTCTTGCTGGTACATAAAATAAACTTTGAAATATTGAAAGATTCTCCCATTTTATTAGATTTAAAACTTTCAATATGTTTAGTTTTATCCCTATTTGTTCTACATCCTATGCATCTCATGCATTTATAATAGCCTCTGAGATCTTTCCTAAAATATGATGTAGACGGTTTTTGATAGTTAATAAAACTTGGAACTAAACAATCTTTTAAAGTATTCGCTCTTCTATATATCAATCTTGGTTGAGATGGCAACAAAGTTTTTAAAACTGGATCCTTTAATAACACTGGACAATATTTTTTAAAGATATTATTTAATTCCTTATGATCACTACTATATTGGGTAATGAAATTCACATTTTCTTTTTTATTTGTGACTCTTTTTCATTTGTGACCCCACTAAAATATATAAGGGGGAATTAATTGCCTTATTACAGGAAGCTAAAGATGTTGGAATTATTAATGATATGGAATATGAATATTTAAACATTCAAAAATAAAAAAGAAAATGTGAATTTCATTACCCAATATAGTAGTGATCATAAGGAATTAAATAATATCTTTAAAAAATATTGTCCAGTGTTATTAAAGGATCCAGTTTTAAAAACTTTGTTGCCATCTCAACCAAGATTGATATATAGAAGAGCGAATACTTTAAAAGATTGTTTAGTTCCAAGTTTTATTAACTATCAAAAACCGTCTACATCATATTTTAGGAAAGATCTCAGAGGCTATTATAAATGCATGAGATGCATAGGATGTAGAACAAATAGGGATAAAACTAAACATATTGAAAGTTTTAAATCTAATAAAATGGGAGAATCTTTCAATATTTCAAAGTTTATTTTATGTACCAGCAAGAATGTGGTGTACATGCTGGAGTGTCCGTGTGGACTCCAATATGTTGGGAGGACCACAAGATGTCTCCATTTGAGAATTGGAGAACATATTAGAAATATTAAGAAAGGTTTAGAAACCCATAGCGTATCAGATCATTTTGCTAAAAAACATAATAAAGATCCAACACTACTAAAAATAATAGCAGTAGATCAAGTAGCAAATCATTGGAGAGGTGGCAATATTGTTAATAAAGTCTCCAAAAAAGAAACAGAATGGATTTATAAACTAAGAACTTTGACTCCATCCGGACTAAATATATCTATAGACCTTAATTGTTTCTTAAGAGGATGATAGAATATTTTAGCGAGATATAGAATATAAAAAGAAGTATCTTTTAGTATTGTTTTATGTGATATATGTGTCCAATTTATATTTCTTTGGGAAGGGATTATAGTGTTAAAGAAAAATGTAATACAAAAAATTAAGTTGGAAGTTTATTTATAATGTAAATTTTTTTTGGAGTGTAAACTGTAACAATGTATTTGAGCCTATACATCTTTGGTTGATAAAGTTGCAACAATTGAAATTACGTCATGTTTGGTATGCGAAATGTGGTTGGTTGTAACTTTTGGTGCTTAAATTTAAATAGGATGTCTTTGGTAACAAATGTTTGATGCCCCTGAGGAAGTGCTGTGACACGAAACGCGTTGGGCTAGTGTGGGACTATCCTGTGCTTGAACTTAAGATAATAGTGCTGGTTTTTGAGGAGCAATAAACTGACAGGTTTGGGACCGTTTGGCCAGAGGTCCGTTATGCCTGTACGGAGGAACGCTGACCTCGGTTACAATGTACACTTTATCTATGTGTTTTAGCACAGAATAGTCATCCATTTATATTTTATTTTATTTTATTTTATTTTGACTTGATATCTGTGTTAAATATTAAAAGTTATTTAGCTTTTAAATACATGAGTTAACCCCTTTGTTACTGAGCGGCTATTTGATCTGAAGCGACTAACAACAGATAGTGCGGATGCCAACAGCTTATTGCTGATACGTAAGTACAGAAAGATTCAGTTCTTTTGGTGCCAATAAACATCTGTTAATATCCGCACATCTCTGGTCCGAGGATCCACATTGTGTGAAGCCGAGGGGAGTTAAACGCTTGACACAGCACCGCGTGGATACGGGCGGTTTACACTGACATACCTGTGGATTCCTAATATTACTCTATTGGAGAGGTATCGTTGGAGGAGGAGGATCGGTGTCGTAGGATTATTGCAAGGTGGAGGTGGGGACATCGAGTGAACCATAAAGAATATACATGTGAGTGGATATTTTTGTTATTCTTGTTCATTGAGACCGATATTGATGTATGCCTTCTGATTTCCATTGCATGTGGCGGGAGTTCAGGTCAACTGGGTCATAGACAACCACTGGTTAACTTAAACAGCTGGAAGAATTTTTTGAACTCTTTAAAGGATTTTTAAAGGACATTTTGTATTCTAAAGTGTATAGGATGTATCCTTTGTGTTGTAACATATAACTGATATTGTGTTTCAATTTTAATGCTTTACTGTTATGTATCACTAGAATACAATAGCATCGCCTGAGGTTTTTGGTTATGTCTTGGAGTTACCTGCCTCTATGAGGATTCATAACGTGTTCCATGTATCCCTCCTCAAACCCCTGGTGTGTAACCGCTACACCACCTCTCCGGTAGTTCCAGCTCCAGTGCGTATTGAGGATCATGATGAATATGAGTTACAGAGCATTATAGACTAACGTAGATTCCGTGGACAGATCCAATACTTGGTGCACTGGAAGAGATATGGCCCAGAGGAACGCTCGTGGGTGAACCACTCTGACATCCATGCTCCACTATTGTTGCGCAGATTCCATGTTAAGTTTCCAGCTAAGTCTAGACCCCCCTCAAGACGGGGAGGGGGGTCATTGAGAGGGGGGTACTATCACAGTGCCCATGATTCTGCCTGAGCAACATTGTTACTTCCGGGTTTACCCTGGCTGCATTCTTATTGGCTCTGTGTTGATACTCCTCCCATGGCTTGCCTTTAAATACGCCCTCCTGTCACTATACCGGAGCCCTTTCGTGGTGTACCCGTATCTAGCAACTAGTAGCTCTTGGTTCTGTTTCCGTGTATGACCTGGCTCGCCTGACTACACTTAGCTCCTGACGTTCCTGTGATCTGATTCCGTTGCTGACCTTGGACTGGCTGACTAACTCCCTGTGTACCGAACTGGCTTGGCTGCGTATCTGATTCCGTTACCGACTAGGACTGGCTGACTACCCTGTTTTTACAGATTTGGCTGGGCTAGTGTCTGGTGGTCCATCTGACTGGCTGTGTATTCTGTGTGTGCCGACCTGGTTGAGTTTCTAGTTCCGCCGCTCATGGGACTGGCTATTCACCTCCGTGTACCAATCAGGGCTGACCGGTTATGTTACGTACCCTTCTCACTCCCACTCGCTTACCGCCTTCCGTCTGTTAGGCCTAACCTCTCCTATACTCTCCTGGAGCCTGTGGGAGTCCCATCACTCACCATTGTCTGTGTTGCCTCTGGTAACCCTATAGTAGGGTCCAGTCTATACCAGACTTCTGCCCGTGTTGCCTACGCTCACCCTAGTGGTCTAGGGTCACTATACTGCCGGTATCTGGTGTCTGTTGCCTCCGTTAACCCTAGCGTGCTAGGGCCCAGTCGATGCCATAGTCCTGTCCGTGTTGCCTCCATTAACCCTAACGTTCTAGGGTCAAGCCGCTGCCAGAGTACTGTCTGTGTTGCCTCGGTTAACCCTAGCGTGCTAGGGCCCAGTTGCTGCCATAGTCCTGTCCATGTTGCCTCCGTTAACCCTAACGTTCTAGGGTCAAGCTGTTGCCAGAGTACTGTCTGTGTTGCCTCAGTTAACCCTAGCATTATAGGGTTCAGTCACTGCCAGAGTCTTGCCAGTGCTGCCTCCATTAACCCTAGATGCCTAGGGTCTAGAGTCTCCCTGTACACTATTTGTGCTGCCTCCGATATCTCTAGTCCTCTAGGGGATTGCCCTTCAGTCACCCATCGCTTGTGTCACCTATTGCGGTGTGGGGCTGTTGAGGATATTCTGTTCCTGAAACTGTCTACGAATTCTCCTGCAAGTCCAAGATCATCACACCTATTTTGTATTATTACTTCTGTGTGTGTTCTTGCCCTGACCCGCGTCAGATTTGGAAAGTACTTGGTATGGACCTCATCTGGACCTGAGTGGGGCTATTGTGCGTTATTTTCAATAAAGCTTTTAACCTTACCTAACTGTCTGAGAGTTCTTTAACAAACCATGACACCAGCAGCCCCCGTATCAAGTAGTGCTGGGACAGAGACCGACTGGTCAGCCCAAGAGATGCACACCCTCAACATGGGCTTATCTGAAAAATTTTCTGGGGACTGAGAAATGCCACCCAAGATCTATCCCCGGTAAGATCTTAGGTGCGGGCGTTTCCTGGACGTACTGGGCAGGACCTCAGCATATGTCCTGGTTTGCCAGAGTACAGACACAGTCCTTCCCTCCTCCTGAAGGTCCTCTCCTCCTTTGAAAGCCGGGTCGCACCCACCTGCATAGGTTCGCTCCCTTCTGAGACAAGTCCAGGAGGCAGGGGAGGTGAGGGAGAATAGGGTGGACCAGTATTATGAGGAGGTATTCTGCCTCGGAGCCCTCTGCAGGCGCTTCCTAAACGAGGGTTGTTCTCTGAGTCTGGTATCTATTAAGATACAAAACAAAACTAAGTCATCCAGAACAGTAGGTAAATCACAGGCCGCGATTTCACCCTTCATGCAATCGTTAAGCCCCTGGAAGAAGGCGGCTACCAGGGCCTCGTTATTCCAGCCTACTTCGGCTGCCTGAGTGCGAAACTCAATGTTGTAGACTGCCACATTATGAGCGCCCTGGTGAATGTTCAATAGGTTCTTAGAAGCCAAGACCATGAGCCCTGGCATGTCAAACACACTTTTGAACGACCTCACAAACTCTGTAAAGTTATGCTTAATAGGTTTGTCTGTTTCCCATAAAGGGTTGGCCCAGGCCAATGCCTTGGCCGTGAGGAGACATATAAGGAAGCCGACCTTACTGCACTCAGTTGGAAAGGCATTCGGCACCATCTCAAAATATATGCCAATTTGGATGAGGAACCCACGACACAACTCTGGGTGTCCCCCATACCGGTGTGCGGGCTGAGCGGAACCAGACAACCTCTTGATTGTGCCTGCATTAGAAGAGGTAGGAGAAACCGGTGCCAAGGGTGGAGGGGGGGCACAGTTTGTGGGTTTGCTCTCTTGAGATGCGCAGTGCTCTGCAACAAGGTCTGTAAGGCAAAGGACAATTGATCAATACGTTGATCTTGTGTCTCCATCCTATCCAGGATGCTTTGAAAAGCTGAATTACTATTACTGTTCGTATTCATGGCCCTTGCGTACTGTCACGGTTCCCCAGGAACAAACCAAGAGTCAGTACGGTATAGTAAAACAATCTTTATTGAATAAATATAAATTCAGTAAATCACAGAACAATTAGTAAGTAAATCATAGAACAATGAGTAGAGGTCCTTGTAGTGGCTAATGACTCTATCAGAAATAGTAGTTTGCCAAAAGCTGGAACACTCTTAAAGAGACCAGAAGAAGGCCCAGAAGGAATCCCAGTAAGAGACTAACTGACTCACACCTATGGCCAGCAGGTAGATCTAGGGATCTTCCTAAAGATGATACGGTAAGGGAGAAGTACTGACTCAAGCCTGCAGTCAGTAAGGAGATGTCCGTCTCCTTCCTCAAAGGCACCAGAGTAACCCTGACTCACACCTGCAGTCAGGGAATAAGGTCTTATCCAGAACTGCAGGTCTGCACCAGACTGGGTGTTTACAATACAATGAGAGCAAGCGGGAGAATAGTCAGACAGAGCCACAGGTCAGCACCAGATTGGATGGTCAGACAAGCCGGTTCATACACAGTTCAGGTAGTCAGCCAGAGCAACAGGTCCGCACCAGGTTGGGTGTCCACTACACAATGGGAGCAGGCAAAAGAGTAGTCAGACAGAGCCACAGGTCAGCACCAGAATGAATGGTCAGACAAGCCAGGTCATACACAGAGCCCAAACTAAACAGAACTGTTTGTACAACAACACAAGGGTAACTGAGTCAGGACTCAGGCTGCCCTTTAAACCCCTCCTCAGGAAGTAGGTAGGAGGAGCAGGCTTCAGAGGAAGGAAGCAGGTATAAGGAGACTACAGGAAGCATGGCATAACCACTGCCTTCTTCCTGCGTTATCCATGCGGCATGGATGGCCGCTGACATTGCCAAGTGCTCCCAGAATGGACACCAAGATAGATGTGTGGAATGATGCAGCATCACTGGAACCAAGGTAAGCTGTGACAGTAACCTAGATTCCTAACTTTGTTATTGGCACCAATAGGTGCTAACATAGATGGATCATCACCATCTCCTATCACCACCAGCTGACATGGTTTTTGCTTACTCTGTCTCCGATCTGTCCCCCTTGTAGCCCTCTCCTGCCCAAATGTGTCTTTCCCTTGCCTGGCCAATATGGGTAACAGCAGCTAGTTCTAAGTCAGGGAAATGACATCACTAGGGATGGGTGGAACTTTTCACCTTAAAAGCAAAACAGAAAATGACTCTTCCTTCTGAGTGAAAATGTTTAGCAAAAAGTGCTCTTTTCAGCTTTTTCCTTCCTAGCTAATTGCATTGAAATCAATTGAAAGATTGAATTTCCCCTACCATGTGGCAAATTCCTCTTCTTTTCCCATAGGTGTAGTTTTAGAGGGCTGCCAGGTTCGCGCATCATGCCATTTCTATATTTGAGAGAGAGAGGAAAGAAGAACAATTTTGTGGTTAATCTGAATAGGCAAATTAAAACTGGAGTGTAAGTTAAGGAGTCTTGCAGGCAGAACATTTGTTTTCCATGCTAGGGCAGTCTGGGGATAGTGAAGTGAGAAAGGAGGTTGGCCAAATATGTATGCATGTATATCTTTATTTATATGGTGACACACAGTTTAAGCAGCACTTTACAATAGATGTAAGTTACAATAAATAAGAGGGAATAACATAAGTGCCACATTCATAGAAACATTACAGTCTAAATGGGTAATAGGAGACAGATAACAGGGTATGAGGGTACCAAGTGCTGAGGTTACAAGTGCTGAGTTTGGCCAAAGGTATTGCATGGTCCTAGTGCTCCAGAAAATAAGATTTCTGGGTAGACTCAAAGACAGAGGGGGATAGCTCTAGATGTAGGGAGAGGGGTATGGACTTCTGTATGTAGGGAGCAGAAAATGAGAAACGTTTGAGATGGGAGAGGGCAGACAGTGTGGATGGTGCAACAAGAAGGGCATTGTGTGTTGAGCGAAGGAGGCTGCCAGGAACATAAGAGTGAATGAGGGAAGAGATGTTAGGAGGGGTAGCAGTATGGAGAGCATTAAAGGTAAGAAGGACTTTGTAATTGATGTGTTGCTGAATAGGGAGCCATGACAGATGTCTAAGAATCATGCCTAAGAATATACACCAAAATATTGGTTACCTGAGACAAGCAGCTGTGATCCAAGTCCCTTCTCATTTGGCTAGGGGAGTTTGGGTGTGTGAGAAGGGAGCAAAGGAGATTTACCCTAAATACCCAAACTTTTGTGTGACTGACTGGAACAACACAGGCAGCAGAAATCAAAGATCCTTCCTGATGTAGCTCTGTTTTAGCAAAGTCTAGGGGATGTGATGGGAGAATAGGAGATTTATCCCAAATATCCCGTAATTTTATGTGACTGACTAGGACAGCTGTTCCCAATCTGTGCCCTCAGGGCCTACTAACAGGCAAGGATTTGAGGATTTCCTTGCTTGAACACAGGTAAGTTAAATTGACTGAACCTCTAATCCACACAGCTGTGTTCCAAAAAGAAAATCCTCAAATCCTGGGCCGTGAGGGCACGGGTTAGGAACTGCTGGACTGCAAAGACACAGGCAGCCGCAATTTCCTTCTTGACCTGGCTATTATCTCTGTGCTAGGGGAGTCTGGGGCAAGAAGCAGTTGAACAGGGAATGGTGTGGTTTTTTTTATTGACCTTGATAAGGACAGGGAGAGTTGATAATAATAATAATAAAAAAATAGAATAATTTGATAGGTGACTGATATGAACTGTGACTGATAGTAGAAGAGAGAGGGTATTTTGTAAAGGGGGGACATTGCATAAATCAGTTCTATTGTGAACATCAATGTACATATTAATATAGTACTTGAATAATGTCCAGCAAATGCACTAGGGGCAGGGAGAGGCCAAAAGGAGGAGTAGCAGTACAGGGAAGTGTTAGTAAAGTAGTTTTCCAAAAATTGACTGCAGCATGTGCCATAAATGATAATTAGTTCCACAAACTCCAGCACCAGTATTATTAATAAATAGTGATGAGCGAGCACCCCAATGCTCGGGTGTTCGGGTGCTCTGACCGAGCACCCCCTGAGGCTCGAGTGCTCGGCCGAACACCCGAGCCCCATTGAAGTCAATGGGAGGACTCGAGCATTACACCAGGCACCCCCTGCTCTGATGAGGGGAGGGTGCCTGGTCCATAGGAAAAGGGCAGAAAATTATGGAAACACCACAGAAATGGTTCAGGGACAGCATAGGGAGGATGTCTGGATGCATCTTGGACTCCAACATCGCTGCTGGGAACGATCTTTCGCCCGTAGTACGCCATTTTTACAGACTGACCATAAAACACACAAAAAGGAAAATAAAAACGACTTTAGGCGAAAAATTGTTACCAAACAATATTTGCTGTATATTTACTTGTATATCATCTGCAAATTATCCCAAAAATTTCCTTGATTTTCGGAAGTGAGGCCATGATTAAGAGGGAAACGTGCGCAGAGGCAAATTCTCCCAAAAATTTCCTTGATTTTCAGAACTGAGGCCATGATTAAGAGGGAAACGTGCACAGAGGCAAATTCTCCCAAAAATTTCCTTGATTTTATTGAACTGAGGCCATGATTAAGAGGGAAACGTGCGCTGAGCTGACCATCTAAAACATTATGGGTGAGGGTCTGCTGCAGAGCTGACCATCCTAAACATTATATGCGAAGGCCCGCTAGTGAGCTGACGCTATAAAACATTATATGAGAGGGCCCGCTAGAGAGCTGACCCAATAAAACATTATATGAGAAGGCCCGCTGGTGAGCTGACCTATATAAAAATTGGCAAACAGGGCCCGCTGGTGAGCTGACCCTATATAAAAATTATATCACAGGGCCCGCTGGTGAGCTGGCCCTATATAAAAATTATATCACAGGGCCCGCTGGTGAGCTGGCCCTATATAAAAATTATAGTACAGGGCATATGGAAGAGGAGGAGGAGGATGAGAAGATTAAGAGTCAACCATATACCCGTTTTTTGGGTGGAAGGGGTGAATGGGAATACAGAGTATTCCCATCATTGTAAATAACATATATAAAGTGAGTTTATGTTCCCCCGGGGCTTTCCTCCAGTGGAGTGGAGAAGTCAGGGGAAATCCAGGCCTTGTTCATTTTTATAAGTGTCAACCTATCAGCATTGTCGGTGGAAAGGCGGATACGCTTATCTGTTATGATGCCACCAGCAGCACTAAATACCCGCTCAGACAGAACGCTGGCGGCAGGGCAGGCCAGCACCTCCAAGGCGTAGAGTGCCAGTTCATACCACGTGTCCAGCTTGGACACCCAGTAGTTGTAAGGCACAGAGGGATCATTGAGGACGCTGACACGGTCTGCTACGTACTCCTTCACCATCTTCCAAAACTTTTCCCTCCTTGTGACACTAGGCTGCGCATCAGGGTGAGGGTGCTGGCGGGGTGTCATGAAGGTGTCCCACGCCTTGGAGAGTGTTGCCCTGCCTTTGTCGGAACTGCTGTGTGCTCCCCTTTTCTCCCCTTCTCGGTTGGCCAAGGTAGCACGTACTCTGCCGCCAGCGTTGTCAGATGGAAAATTTTGGAGCAATTTTTCGACAAGAACCTTCTGGTATTGCAACATTTTGCTTGTCCTCTCCACCGGAGGAATGAGAGATGAGAAATTCTCTTTGTAGCGGGGGTCCAGAAGGGTGAACACCCAGTAATCCGTGTTGTCTAAAATGCGTACAACGCGTGGGTCACGGGAAAGGCAGCCTAACATAAAGTCAGCCATGTGTGCCAGAGTACCAACAGTCAAGATTTCGCTGTCCTCACCAGGAGGATGACTCTCAATATCCTCATCCTCTTCCTCCTCTTCTGCCCACCCACGCTGAAGAGATGGAACTAAAGTTCCATGGCTACCCTCTGTAGCGGAGGCAACCGTGTCTTCCTCCTCCTCCTCCTCCTCCTCCTCCGCCTCCTCCAATTGTCGCTGAGAAGACGAAGTGAGGGTGCTCTGGCTATCACCTTGTGTAAGCTCTTCCTCCCCCATTTCCACCTCTTCCACATGCAAAGCGTCGGTTTTAATTGTGAGCAGCGAGCGTTTCAGTAGACACAGAAGTGGGATGGTTACACTGATAATAGCGTTATCGCCGCTCACCATCTGTGTCGATTCCTCAAAATTGCGTAAAACCTCGCAGAGGTCTGACATCCATTCCCACTCCTCACTTCTGATTACAGGAAGTTGAACGGAGAGGCGACGACCGTGTAACAGCTGGTACTCCACTACTGCCCTCTGCTGCTCACAAAGCCGGGCCAACATGTGGAAGGTGGAGTTCCAGCGCGTGCTCACGTCACACAGCAGCCGGTGAGCTGGCAATTGTAAGCGCTGCTGCAGCTTCAACAGGCCGGCCGAAGCTGTAGATGACTTACGGAAATGTGCACACACGCGGCGCACCTTGGTCAAGAGATCATGCACATTGGGGTAGGTTTTTAGAAATCGTTGAACCACTAAATTAAATACATGCGCTAGGCATGGTACGTGTGTGAGCTTGCCGAGCTCCAAAGCCGCCACCAAGTTACGCCCATTATCACACACAACCATGCCTGGTTGCAGGTTGAGTGGCGAGAGCCACTGCTCGGTCTGGTGACTAATCCCCTGCAACAGCTCTGAGGCCGTGTGCTGTTTGTCCCCAAGGCAGATCAGCTTCAGCACGGCCTGTTGACGCTTCCCCACTGCAGTGCTACACTGCTTCCAGCTACTGGCTGATGGGGGAGTGGCGCTGTGTGTAGAGAATTCGGAGGTGGAAACGGAGGAGGAGGAGCCAATAACGTAGGTGCTGGTGGAAACCCTGATGGAGGTAGGGCCCGCAATCCTCGGCGTGGGTAGCACCCGTGCCATCCCAGGGTCCGAGTCGCTCCCAGCCTCCACGACATTCACCCAGTGTGCCGTCAGGGAAATGTAGCGTCCCTGGCCACAAGCACTTGTCCATGTGTCAGTCGTTAAGTGGACCTTCCCAGTAACTGCGTTGGTCAGGGCACGGGTGATGTTACGGGACACATGGTGGTGTAATGCGGGGATGGCACACCGGGAAAAGTAGTGGCGGCTGGGGACCGCGTACCGAGGGACAGCTGCTGCCATCAGGCTGCGGAAGGACTCAGTGTCCACAAGCCTAAATGGCAGCATTTCGATGGCCAGTAATTTTGAAAGGTGTGAGGTTAGTGCTATGGCCTGTGGGTGGGTGGCTGGGTACTTTCTCTTGCGCTCAAATGCCTGGGGTAACGACATTTGGACGCTGTGCTGGGACAGGGAAGTGGATGTGGTCGCTGATGGTGCTTCAGATGCTACAGGTGCAGGGCGGGAGGTATGCGGGCCTGCGCCTTCGACAGGCGATTGGCCGGCACCGAAAACAGGGGAAGAGGAGGCAGTGGTGTGGCCTGCAGACACAGATGGGCGATCCAGGCGTTCCTCCCACTTACTACGGTGCTTGGATGCCATGTGTCGGATCATGCTGGTGGTGGTGAGGTTTCTAGTGTTCATGCCTCGGCTCATTCTTGTGTGGCACAGGTTGCAAACTACAATTCTTTTGTCGTCCGCACTTTCCTTAAAAAAACGCCATACCGCGGAACACCTACCCCTTGGCAAGGTAGATTTACGCAAGGGGGTGCTCCGTGGAACATTTGCGGGCCGGTTTGGTGCGGTCCGCCTTCTTTCTGTAGCCACACCACTGCCTCTTCCAGCCTGTTGCGGTGCTGCAGATGGCTCACCCTCAGGACTGCTGTCATCGCTCGGCTCTACACCTTCCCAGGTGGGGTCAGTCACCTCATCGTCCACCAAGTCCTCCTTCACTTCCTCACTCTGATCATCCTCCTCAAGTCTTGATCCCACCACATACTCAGTCATTGACAACTGTATAACATTCTCCTCAACAAGGTCTTGAGACGGAAATAGTGGTTGATTTAATGGCAACTGTGTCTCATCATCATCATCATCATCCACTACTTCCTTTGACCTTAAATGCCGTTCACATCTGTCATCTTCTTGTGATTGGGTAGCCTCTAGAGGTTGTGAATCAGGGCACAAGATGTCATGTTCCTCTGCCAGCGTGCTTGGAGAGAGGGTCAAATGAAGGATTGGTGATGAGACGAGCTCCTCACTATATCCCAGTGTGGGATCACTTCTTTGACCAGACCGTGTATGGTGGGAGGAAGGATGATCAGAGTGAGGATTATGTTGACCAGACTCTTGGCTACTGAGAGTGGACTTGGTGGAAGACAGGGTGGTGCTTAACCGACTGGAAGCAGTATCAGCTGTCATCCAACCGACCACCTGTTCGCAGTGGTCGGACCTCGAGAGTGATGTCCTGCGACGCCCTGTAAAATTACACATGAAGCTAGGTATGGTGGATGTCTTTCTTTCTTGTGCTCTGGCACCAGGCACAGTTTCTCCGCGTCCTGACCCGCGCCCTGAACTTTCAGGATCACGTCCACTTCCCCGTCCCTTTTTACCCGCCTTCTTCATCTTACACAGAATATGTGACTTTAATATTTGAGTTTGAAAACTTAACAGTATTTCTTACTATTCTGCAACTCTGCAGAGTACACAGAATAGGCTGCTAAACGGCGGTGAAACACACTGAATGGAATATGTGACTTTAATATTTGAGTTTGAAAACTTAACAGTATTTCTTATTATTCTGCAACTCTGCACAGTACACAGAATAGGCTGCTAAACTGCGGCGAAACACACTGAATGGAATATGTGACTTTGATATTTGAGTTTGAAAACTTAACAGTATTTCTTACTATTCTGCAACTCTGCAGAGTACACAGAATAGGCTGCTAAACGGCGGTGATACACACTGAATGGAATATGTGACTTTAATATTTGAGTTTGAAAACTTAACAGTATTTCTTATTATTCTGCAACTGTACAGAGTACACAGAATAGGCTGCTAAACGGCGGTGACACACACTGAATGGAATATGTGACTTTAATATTTGAGTTTGAAAACTTAACAGTATTTCTTATTATTCTGCAACTGTACAGAGTACACAGAATAGGCTGCTAAACGGCGGTGAAACACACTGAATGGAATATGTGACTTTAATATTTGAGTTTGAAAACTTAACAGTATTTCTTATTATTCTGCAACTGTACAGAGTACACAGAATAGGCTGCTAAACGGCGGTGAAACACACTGAATGGAATATGTGACTTTAATATTTGAGTTTGAAAACTTAACAATATTTCTTATTATTCTGCAACTGTACAGAGTACACAGAATAGGCTGCTAAACGGCGGTGAAACACACTGAATGGAATATGTGACTTTAATATTTGAGTTTGAAAACTTAACAGTATTTCTTATTATTCTGCAACTGTACAGAGTACACAGAATAGGCTGCTAAACGGCGGTGAAACACACTGAATGGAATATGTGACTTTAATATTTGAGTTTGAAAACTTAACAGTATTTCTTATTATTCTGCAACTCTGCACAGTACACAGAATAGGCTGCTAAACTGCGGCGAAACACACTGAATGGAATATGTGACTTTGATATTTGAGTTTGAAAACTTAACAGTATTTCTTATTATTCTGCAACTGTACAGAGTACACAGAATAGGCTGCTAAACGGCGGTGACACACACTGAATGGAATATGTGACTTTAATATTTGAGTTTGAAAACTTAACAGTATTTCTTATTATTCTGCAACTGTACAGAGTACACAGAATAGGCTGCTAAACGGCGGTGAAACACACTGAATGGAATATGTGACTTTAATATTTGAGTTTGAAAACTTAACAGTATTTCTTATTATTCTGCAACTGTACAGAGTACACAGAATAGGCTGCTAAACGGCGGTGAAACACACTGAATGGAATATGTGACTTTAATATTTGAGTTTGAAAACTTAACAATATTTCTTATTATTCTGCAACTGTACAGAGTACACAGAATAGGCTGCTAAACGGCGGTGAAACACACTGAATGGAATATGTGACTTTAATATTTGAGTTTGAAAACTTAACAGTATTTCTTATTATTCTGCAACTGTACAGAGTACACAGAATAGGCTGCTAAACGGCGGTGAAACACACTGAATGGAATATGTGACTTTAATATTTGAGTTTGAAAACTTAACAGTATTTCTTATTATTCTGCAACTGTACAGAGTACTCAGAATAGGCTGCTAAACGGCGGTGAAACACACTGAATGGAATATGTGACTTTAATATTTGAGTTTGAAAACTTAACAGTATTTCTTATTATTCTGCAACTGTACAGAGTACACAGAATAGGCTGCTAAACGGCGGTGAAACACACTGAATGGAATATGTGACTTTAATATTTGAGTTTGAAAACTTAACAATATTTCTTATTATTCTGCAACTGTACAGAGTACACAGAATAGGCTGCTAAACGGCGGTGAAACACACTGAATGGAATATGTGACTTTGATATTTTAGTTTGAAGACTTAACAGTATTTCTTCCTATTCTGCAACTCTGCACAGTACACAGAATAGGCTGCTAAACTGCGGCGAAGCACACTGAATGGAATATGTGACTTTGATATTTTAGTTTGAAGACTTAACAGTATTTCTTCCTATTCTGCAACTCTGCACAGTACACAGAATGTGCTGCTAAACTGCGGCGACGCACACTGAATGGAATATGTGACTTTGATATTTTAGTTTGAAGACTTAACAGAATGTGCTCTAATCTGCAACTTTGCACACTAAACAGAATGTGCTCTAATCTGCAACTTTGCACACTAAACAGAATGTGCTCTAATCTGCAACTTTGCACACTAAACAGAATGTGCTCTAATCTGCAACTGTGCACACTAAACAGAATGTGCTCTAATCTGCAACTTTTCACACTAAACAGAATATTTTTTTTTTTTTTTTTTTTGTTTTTTTCCCCCCACACAAAATAACCTGCTGCCCCCACACACAGTAGTCCTAAAAAGGACTTTTGGTTCTTTTTTTTCACAATTTTTTTTTTTCCTCCCTACACTGCCTTTCCCTTCCTATCCTCAGCTCTCCCTGGCTCAGACTGAGCCGAACTCGATGGTCAGGTGCTATACAGCACCCGACCACGGGTTCTGGCCAGCCAATCAGTGTAATGCCAGCAGCCAACATGGCTGCTGGCATTACACCGATGTCAGAGCCTCCCTGCACGTTTATTGGCTGCGCAGCAGCCGCAAAACGTGCGGGGAGGAGACCCGAACATGGCGGGCGAGCACATGCGGTACTCGTACGAGTACCGCCATGTGCCGAGCAGAGCGATGCTCGAGCCGATCCGAGCATCGGCCGAGCATGCTCGCTCAACACTATTAATAAACAATATAAAATAGTGAATATAACAGTACATTGCATTCTAGTGTTGATGGCATAGTAGAAGAAGGTAATATAGTAAATTAGGTTGAATAAAGACACAAGTCCATCAAGTTCAACCTTCTCCTCATACCTCAGTAATTTTATAGCTTTCCTGCTACCAGATAAGTAAGTCTTTATCAGACCTTCCTGATTTGCCTACTAATAAATAGTATAACTCTGTATGTTCCCTTTGGAAAGAAATGTATCTAATCTTCTCTTGAATGTATCCATTGTATCTGCCATAACCACCTCCATGGGCAAAGAATTATAGTGTTAGCACAATAGCACAATAAAAAAGCCAAAAAATTTGAATTGTCGGATGTGACGTTTGGTTGATTAACTGAACAACCCTATCACTAATTAAAGGTAATGATTCAAATAACCTAAACACCAGTTAAAGCCAATGAGCACAATCACATCCTCCAGTCCAAATTATATACAATATATATCAGATACCCGATACAAAATAAATCAAACAAAATATGCAGAATTAGGATCCAATAAAATATTTAGAACTAACCGATACGGAGTGCTGCAAAAGCACACCGTATTGGATATATTATATCCCAATAAACTTACAGATATTTTTTACTTCAAATTTTAAAGGGACCAAAGGAGAGATGACTTTATATATAAATATACAAATACGGATGGGTCTCTTTAAAAGAAAGAAGACACCAAAAAATAAGCGTCAACATATAAATAATATAGATAATATGTATCCAAAAGTATCCGTTTAATTGAAGTCTAAAAATCTTAACATTAAAGTGCTGATACAGTAATTAAAGGGATATATAATCAATGCATAAAAGGGATACACATGTATATTACAAGGAAATCTCAAAATGTATATAAACACTATCCAATCCAAAAATCTTTTTGGGGGATTCAAGGATTTTTTATGAGTTTGTAGATTATACAATAAAGAAGGCAAAACCTAACATATAATGCTCCGAAACAGAGAGGAATGCATCTTTTAATGACATCCAGAAATATCAAAGGAAACAGGGGATAGATCACTGTGAAAAAACAGCACAGTCCCAACACAGACAACAAAAATCATCAAATCATATAAATAACTCACCTAAAAAATAGAAAAACATATTTTAAACAGGAGTTTCAATAGTTTCACTGAGGCCATCAGGGTTCAATGTACATAAAGCAAAAATCCAGAATGATTCCTGATTTATAAGATTAGTATATTTAACATAATTATCCTGTCCTTTGACTCTTTCTATCAGAATTATTATGAGATTTTTCAATTCAGAATTATGTTCCTGAATACATTGTCTAGACAAACTGTGATTTGGAAATTTATTTTTATATTGCCTCAATGAAACTATTGAAACTGCTGTTTAAAATATATTTTTTCTATTTTTTTGCACTAATTTTTAAGTCAATTATTTATATGATTTGGTGATTTTTGTTGTCTGTGTTGGAACTGTGCTGTTTTTTCACAGTGATCTATACCCTGTTTCCTTTCATCCTTTGATATTTCTGCATGTCGTTAAAAGATGTTTCCCTATCTGTTTTGGAATATTATATGTTAGGTTTTGCCTTCTTTATTGTATATTCCTCAAACTCTTAAAAACATCCTTGAATCCTCCAAAAAAGATTTGAATTAGATAGTGTTTATATACATTTTGAGATTTACTTGTATACATGTGTATCCCTTTTATGCACTTTTATGTTAAGATTTTTAGACTTCAATTAAATGGATACTGTTGGATATATATTATCTATATTATTTATATATTGATGCTTATTTTTTGGTATCTTCTTTCTTTTGAAGAGACCCATCCGTATATGTATATTTATATACAAAGTCATCTTTCCTTTGGTCCCTTTAAAATTTGAAGCCAAAATATCCGTAAATTTATTGGGATATAATATATCCAATACGGTGTGCTTTGCAGCACCCCATATTGGTTAGTTCTAAATATTTTATTGGATCCTAATTTTGGATATTTTGTTTGATTTATTTTGTATCGGGTATCTGATATATATCCTATATAATAATTTGCTAAATCGTGTGTAACACCGCGACATGCGCAGTAGACACTGCTGGTCGTGCTGCACTCATGCGCAGTAGAGACTGCCCGCGCCGCTGCTGATACAGAGCTGGGAGCTCAGAAGGAGCGTCCAGCTCTGTATCAGCCGTGGCGCGGGCAGTCTTTACTGCTCATGACTGCCACGCGACGGGTGGCAGTGGCACTGTGGCCCGTGTAACGGGCTGTTCAACTAGTTGTATATAATTTGGACTGGAGGATGTGATTGTGATCATTGGCTTTAACTGGTGTTTAGGTTATTTGAATCATTACCAGTTCAGTTAACCAAATGTCACATCCGACAATTCAAATTTTTTGGTGTTTTTTATTGTGCTTTTTATTGTTTCTATGTATCTAATATGCTAACACTATAATACTTGTTTCAAATTGATCAGCTCCAATAGCGCATTCATTTTTTGTTTTAACATGTTTATTCACCTATTATATACTTTCATTTTTTCACTTTAAAGTCTTAGATAGACGTTTTGAGATGCTACATATATAATTTTGTTTTTTAACATTTTTTTTATCATAGATCGTCTTGTCTAAATACATATTTTTGTATCACTACAGCCGCTCAACCGATATACATATATATATATATATATATATATATATATATAAATGTGTGGAAAATGGAACCGTTCTCATGGGAAAATCTGTGGTGGTAGTGAAACAGCTGAAAATTTGTGGGCTTCTCTATTGGCAGAATTCCCATGGGAAAAACTGAAAAACATGATGGAACAAAATGGGACTTTTGGCCGATCCCTAAAGAGGCAGTAGGGAGCAATACCAAATACAGAATATTTTAAAGAAAGTGACTAGCATTAATCTAAACTATTTTAGACAGTAACTGATATCAGTGACTCTCTAAACTTTTTAGAGAGTGGCTGACATTAGTTACTCTTTAAAATAGTTTATTACAGTTTAATATAAGCTTATTTGCATTATATTCTGTAACAGAATCTGCCCTATATTGGGCAGCACATGGTTAAAGTGTTATGTAGAAGTAATTTTAGTTTGCTGTTATATTATTTTAAAACAGAAGATAAAAGGCAGCGCACAAGAGTCTCTAAGTGTAGTTTTATTAAAGATATATTTCACAAAAAATATCTTATAAAATTAGAAAATAAATTCATGTAAAACTCATTCAAAAAATGGAAATACAATTTAAAAGCAAAAGAGATATATACTACAACATATAGCCAGTTAAACTGGTGATATAATGGAGCCCAACAACTCGCTGTTTAGTCCCAGAGTTGGTCCACTCGTGCACTCCTTTTCTGTTACACCTCAATTTTGTTTAAAATTCAATCAATTATCGACGCGTTTCGGGAAAAATTGTTTCCCTTTCTCAAGATACAATTATTGTGTTTCAGTTTGTTACAAACACTCGAACACTTTAAAATCTGTGTAACCAATCACATGAGAGTTCAATGTGACAAAGTTCAAAAGTGATGAACTGTGACCTTAAAAAACATTTTATAAACATTGTATATTTCAAACCTTTGGATTCTAAATTCGTATTATTCCCTATATCGGGGAATAATATTCTTCATGTTAAAATAATTGAATAAAGAACACTATATTTAAAATTATTGTGAAACAACAATGATATGATAAAAAATACCGTGAGTACTTTTCCCCAGATTTATGTGAATAACTTAGGTATTGTTTATAAAAGAATATGTGTAGACCTCTACTGTTTACTATCGGTATGCCAATTCTCATATGAGCTTCGCGATGTGTCGGTAAAGGAAAGTATCTTGGACATCGCAAAGCTAAACAAAACAATTATTATTATCAAGAGAATATATTTGGACCTCTACGTTGATTTACTACTTATATCGATGTGCTCATTCTCATATATGCTTTGCGATGTACCGGTATGGAGGGGTGTCCAGAACATCGCAAAGCTAAACAGAGCCTGATTTCAACTAGTTATTTATTCATTGCCTATTTTTAAAGCGGGAGATTAAACTGATTTAGAAGATAATATAGGAATCCTGCGCATACTTTAATTTATAGGCAAATACAGAGATTTACCACTTATACTTCACAGTCCCCCAATTTGTAGATATTTACTTGCTAAGTTATTTGAAATGGAGAGACATGAAATGCCATATAATAGATGGAGGATATATGTATTTTTGAAGCTTGTCTTTGACTATTAACAGATTGGTGTTCTCAATTTTCTTAGTCAGATTCTTTGTTTGGTTAATGGATTTTTGGTATCTTTAAGATTCTAATCTATATAGACAATTTTATTATATGTTTTGGGGGCTTTGTATAGTTCCTTTATAGTTCTTACTTGTATTCTAGAGGTTATTTCCAAATTTCCTGTATTTTAGAGTCCCTTAAAGGATAATTAATCTTACAAACACCACAGGTCTAGTTCCCCAATATATTGCAATGTTTGCATATGATCCTTTCAACCTTTTTTGTAGAGGATGTATATCTTATTATAAAAGGCAATTCCGGTCTTTTGGATTTATGGGTTATAGTGGCATTTTGTGTTTCTTCTTTTTTATCAATTAATTAATGTTCCCTTGGTTTGTCTAGAGCCTTCTTGAAAACTTTTTGGATATTGTTTTCTTGATAGCCTTTTTCAAGAAATCTACTTTTAAGTACTTCAGCTTCCTTTAAGAAGTTCTTTATTTTTGAACAATTCCTTCTTAATCTAAGGAATTGACTGTAGGGCATGCTCTGAAACCATTTTTTATGATGATTACTTGTAGCCCCTATGAACCCATTAACATCCACTGGTTTATGATGGGTGTGTGTACAGATATTTCCATCAGGTTCTGTTACAATTTGTAGATCTAAGAAAATTGCTGTGGAGGGGCTACTTGTAATCTACTTGATTGATGGAGTTGATAAAATCATTTAGTTTCTGTTCTCCTTCCTTCCAAATCAGGATTATATCATCTATGTACTGTCCATACATTGCCATGTTTTCAATGTGGTCCTTCCATATATGTTCTTCCTCCCATACACTTAGGAATAAGTTCGCAAAGCTGGGCGCAAAGCGAGTTCCCATTGTTGTACCCCTTACTTGGCGAAAATGTTTTCCTTCGAACATGAAATGATTATGATGGAATATAAAAGCAATCCCATCCAATACAAAATCGATTTGTTCATGGGGTAGTTGTTTATCTCTACGTAAGTCTTTCTCCACTGCTTTTGATACCTTCTTGATGTTCTTTGATTGTATATAATGTTACATCACACGTCACCCATAGATATCCATCCATCCACTGTATTTTTTCTAGTTTTCTCAAGATGTGTGATGAATCTTTTATATATGAAGGTGTTTTCTGTACATAAGGTTGTAATATATGGTCAATATATTCAGAAATCTTGCTTGTAAGTGACTGAATGCCTGAAATGATTGGACAACCAGGAGGATTTTGAATATTTTTATGAATTTTTGGAATGTGGTAAAAATAGGTGTGACCGGATGTTGAACTGATAGGAAAGTATACTCCTGCTTGATGAGAATGCCCATTTGAAATGCTTGAGAGATGAGGTGATCATATTTTGCCTAATATTTGGTAATTGGATTATGGGGTAGTGATTCATAGAACTCTTGATCTTCAAGAATTCTTCTGGATTATTTTATATAATCCGTCTTATCCTGAATAACAATTCCACCTCCTTTGTCTGCCTCCCTAAATACAAGGTTCTTGCCCTTCATGGGTTTTTCAAGACTTATTTTCTCATCTCTAGATAGATTATATTTAATTTTGATTGGCGTCTGGAACATATTTTTAACAACCTTAACCACCAATTCCAAGAAGGTTTCTATGTGATGCCCTCGTGATTGGGTGGGATTGAATTTGGAGACCGGTTTCAACGAAGAATGTCTGAATTGAGGTTCCATTTCCATATCATCTATGGAAGCGTGATCCTGACCGTTTTCATTTTTGGGCCTAACAGGGTCTCTAAGGCTCCATTATATCACCAGTTTAACTGGCTATATGCTGTAGTATATATCTCTTTTGCTTTTAAATTGTATTTTCCATTTTTTGAGTTTTACATGAATTTATTTTCTAATTTTATAAGATATTTTTTGTGAAATATATCTTAAATAAAACTACACTTAGAGGCTCTTGTGCGCTGTCTTATATCTTCTGTTTTGCATATTACATTTACCCGAGAGGACTCCGGGGATCAGACAGCTGCCGAGACGAAGTGTGAACTATAACATTCATCTGTCTAATTCCATCCTCCTTGTTTCATTCTCCATCAATATCACCATACTCCATAACCTCTTTGACGTTTTGAAGAAATTAATTTCATTTCATCATATTCATCACGTTGACTGTATTGACTGATTTGAACTGTATGTACATGTTTACAACACATGTTTACAACACGGAGATAGTTAATTATATGGTATAATTTATGTTTGGTTGATGATAAGTGCTCCCTTTTAAGTACAATTATCTTCTTTGTACATTATATCTCGAACAGACACTACATGTATGCCTCTCATTAAGCAAAGTATTATACATTTCTGAGATTTCTCTCAGTGAAGCTCTACTGTTTAATTTCATATTATTTTAAGCCTGTATGTTTAAGAGAATATGGTTTCATTTCACTGAAAATGCTTAGAGCTAGTTTGAAACTTCACAAGTTAAAACTTTGCCTCCTTGTTTTGAAACCTGAAGAATATTGTATTGTCATGCATGTTATCTCTTGTAGGAGGTGGAGCATCTGGAGCCTTCTATACCCTCTATTATGGTAGAATTGGAGTAAGGAATGCTAGACATTCTTTAGTGTTTTTCTCTCTGAATATCCACCAATTAATTTTAATTGGTACAGGTGTTCTTTGTATATTCTTTCATTAGTCTTTTAGTGCTATCTTCTGGTATAAAAGATTGTTTTTATAAAGTTTTGTTTCATTTTCTTTTATTAGCCTATCAATAGGGTACTTTCTCAGGGATAAATTAACTAGAGAATAGCTGCATGCTACATAATGTAATTATCCTCATTAACAAGCTGAAGATCTATTGGTAGCATTTATAGGCACCAAGATTCAAATGGACACCAATGACTACAGTTTTCCATACCCTGAGGAAGTACGCTATTTTATGGTAAGAAACATGTAGGTTTTAACAGCAAGAAGCGCCATTATTTAGATTACCCAGTTGTTATTCTACTGACCTGAGCCCGGAGGTATTGTCCAGTCTACTTAGAACATAGGCACTCTGCCTGCTGGAATCTATATTCACAGTCGCTAAGACATAGAGCTTCATGAGATAACTGTTGCTCTTCCCAGCCAGGGCTCTGATCATGGCCACTGATGGACTCAATCTTCAGCCCTTGTGAGCACTTACTCCTATTATGTGCACTGCTCATGCAACCGCTCAGTAAGGAGGCCACCCTGCAGGCATACAGATGCACGGTCAGCCTCCTCCTCTCCCTATCCTCTATTGGGCCAGTGTTTTTTCTCCCAGCAGGGCTTGATTCAACTTGCTTACTATTGGTTGGCCTGACTATTTTAATTAGCCCTATCCCAGCATACTTTGCCCATTCCATGAGCTTGTAATTGTGTTGTGCAGCATTCTGGTATACTCTGACCTCTGGCTTCCTGACCCTGCTTGGTTGACCACTCTGACCTTTGGCTTCCTGTCACGGATTCACCAAAAACGTTCAGGAGTCAGTACGGTATAGTTAAATGCAAAATGTATTACTAATAGAAAAGTAGAGCACACTATATACACAAGTAGCAAGCAGGAATAGTAGGCTGTCAAGCCAGACCACTCTGCTAGAGACTAGGCCTCAGCCACTGGTAGAACGGGAACAGGAACACAGGATCATGATCCAACGTTGCTGGATTACTGAGTCATGCCTACCGTCAGTATGAAGCGGTAACTGACCCATGCCTGCAGTCAGTATGGAGCGATGACTGACCCAAGCCTGCAGTCAGTATCAGAGCTAGTCTACCAGAGCCCCAAGTCCACACTAGACAAGGGTGTCTGCTAGGTATAAGGGACAAACGTAAGAATAGTCAGACAGAGCCTCAAGTCGGCACCAAAGAGGGTAGTCAGACAAGCCAGGTCATACACAGTTCAGGTAGTCAGCCAGAGCCACAGGTCTGACCCAGGTTGGATGTACACTATAGGGATAAGCAAAAGAGTAGTCGGACAGAGCCACAGGTCAGCACCAGATTGGATGGAAGACTAGCCAGGTCATACACATAGCCCAGGTAATAGAACTGCTATGAACATCAACTCAAGGGCAACTGGTATAAACTTCAGTCTGCCCTTTAAACCCATGAGCAGGAAGTAGCAGGGAGGAACAAAAGGGAGATGGAGCATAAATCAGGGTCTTCAACATTCTGACATTGTGCCCCATAATTGAAGCACCTATGCGTCCTGCGTCATTTGAGCGACAATATTTAGTAAATGATGCATCTTGGCGATGTGCCCAAAACTCGCGACACCTCAGTGAATGATGCTGCAGTACTATCACCCAGCCAGTGGACACGGGCGTCATCTGATACCACATACTGCTCCCAGACCAGGTGCCCAGCAAGACACCTGGAACGCTGCTGCGTCAATCGCCAGGAGGCTTCGTATCCAACAGCGCCAAGAGTGCGCCACTGGACATTAGGTACTGTAACAGTACCCCCCTCCTCAGAGCCGGCCAGGGTTTGTCAGGGAATTTAGCATGGCTGAAGCAAGCCCACTGACAGGTGTCTAGGAGACTTGGTTTGATCACAAATTGTAGTGGTGAAAGTGGTACAGTCGGCCCGAAGACTAGGCCACCAAAATACTTGTGACATGGACCATATCAGTTGGTCTCGACCAATATGACCCGCAACTTTAGAGGCATGATATGCCTCCAACAACTTAATGCTCAACTGTGCAGGAACAAAGCAACGACCAACAGGTTTATCAGGAGGAGCAGAGTCTTGGGCTGCTAGAATCTCTTCCCTTAGATGAGAAGTAATACAGGTATGAATTGTAGCGAGAATACGATCAGCTGGAATGATCGTAGAAGGTGGAACCTTCTCTCTGGATGGGCTACAAAACTGGTGGGATAACATGTCTGCCCGTACGTTTTTAGAGCCAGGAAGATAGGATACCACAAAATTAAAGCTAGACACAAACAGTACCCATCTGGCCTGCCTGGGAGACAAGTGTTTGACTTCAGAGAGGTAAATTAGGTTTTTGTGGTTGGTTCAAATCAAGATAGGAGCTTTAGTGCCTTCAAGCAGATGCCTCCATTCTTTCAAGGCCAGGACAATAGCCAGTAGTTCTCTGTCCCCGGTCTGGTAAAGCATTTCAGCTTTGGACAGTTTCTTAGAAAAGAACCCACATGGATGTTGGGCCTCACCAGGAGCTGAGCACTGGGACAGCAAAGCACCCACTCCGACTTCCGATGCATCCACCTCCATAGGTTCGGAATTGTCCGAAACTAGCCCCGGAGGCATGGAAGGCGAGGGAGGATAGGGTGGGCCAGATTAATGAGCAAGTACTTTACTTGAGGACCTCCGCAGGTACTCCATAAAAGAGGGTTGTTCTCTGATTCTGGTATCCATTAGAATACAAAAATCAATCAGCCTGTCTAAATCGTTAAGTAGATTGTGAGCCGCGATCTCATCTTTTATACTGTCACTGAGCCCCTGAAAGAAAACAGCCATCAGGTCCTCATTATTCCAGTCGACTTCAGCTACCTGGTTACGACACTCTAGCGCATAGTTGGCCACCGTGCGATTACCCTGACGCAGGGTCATAAGGTGCTTGGATGCCAAGACCACGTGGCCTGGCCTATCAAAGACTTGTTTAAATGATTTCACAAATTCAGAGAAATTGTGAACAATGAGTTTATTCGTCTCCCATAGCGGATTGGCCCATGCCAGTGCCCTGCCTGTGAGGAGGGATATAAGGAAACCAACTTTACTGCGCTCCGTAGGAAAGGCATCCGGTACTAACTTGAAATATATGCCCAGCTGGTTAAAGGAGCAGTAAACTTTTTTTTATGAAAACACATTTTATAGAGCATTTTCTGCTGAATGAAACAAGGTCACTCCCACACTCCCACTCCCACACTCGCTGTCAGATGTTTTATTCAAAATTTAGAGCCGTTTAAATAACTAGGAAGTGAATTTACTGTGTTTACTTCCTGATAGTTCTAACTGACAGGAAGTGACAGGCAGTTTCTATCACATTCTATGGAGAACTGTATGTTTCTGACTTTTCTGACTTTCCTCTCCATTAGAATCTAAAAGGAAATCTAATTAGAATTTGACCACTAGAGGGCACTGCTAATGTAAAAAAACCATGGGTTTAAACTGTAATAACTGTGGAAATATAAATCTCTCAGCAGTGGGAGTACCCTTATTTTACTCAATAGGAAAATCCCTACAATATATATTTTTTCATAAAAAAAAGTTTACTGCTCCTTTAAGGAAGCCACCTCAACTATCTGGATCCCCACCATAATGCTGTGGGAGCTGAGTGGAACCCGTCAACCTCTTGACCGACCATGCCTGCGTCAGGAGAAGTTGGAACCACTGGTGCCGGGAGGTCTCTGGGATGGGCCACCAATTGGTTACAAATCTGTTCGAGGTTAGCAGTGCACCACGAGGCTTCTTATCCAATGGCGCCAAGAGCACGCCTCTGGACCTTAGGTACTCTAACACTTCCTGACCCTGCTCAGCTGACCACTCAGACCTCTGGTTTCCTGACCCGGCTTGTCTGACTACTCGCCAGTTGGCCTCTGACTTCCAGTTTCCCTTCTCCTCGTCCTGCCTTCTGGTCCTGGTCATACACAGTTCCCAGTTACTCCCTCCTTGTTTCATCCCGGATCAACTGGGGTGGAACAATCTGGTTTCGTGACCAGCACCTTTATCCAGCTTCAGCTGAGGCAAAGGAGTACCAGGCATACTGTTGCCGCACCCAAGCATCAATCCCTAGCGTTGTACCTCACGCATCCACCAGTACCAAGGGGTCCCTACTCCCTCCGTAGTGACAATAGCACCTACTTGGTCCTATAATAACCCCTTGGCCGGGGGAAAGAAGCTGGACCTTGAGCTATCACCAACGCAGCTCCAATCAGTCTCTGTGCAAAGGAAAATAGTTTTATAAGGACAGGAGAGTTAGCCATTACATCTTACGGATCACCTGCTGTCAATTTCTAAGCCATTTGTTCACTGGGTAACTATATCAATTTTACTATAGATTTTTTTTTGCTTCAAGTGACGTCACTGATTGCTCTGGTACCAGATTCATCTTTCACATTTTATTGCTACTATATAGCTGTATTTGTAGTGTCTATTTGATGAAAATAATGGTATCTTTATAAAGTCCATCTTATGGCAAGAAAAATAGTATATAATATATGTGGGTGAATTAAAGTGGAACTTTCACCTTAATTCAACTTTGCATAGTTGAAAACTGCATTACAAACTACCTATATGTCATGTTAGCCAAAAGGCCAGCAAATATACAGTTCAGGAGATATTCACACTTCTTTCATATGCTAACGTATGCTAATTGAGGCTGCATGTGGCATTGGTGACATTTTCATATGCTAATTAAGCTAAGCGAAGCAATGACATTGAATATGCTAAGCAAAATGATTCAATGCTTTCTTTTTCTATTTGTTCAGAAAAAAGAAAGCATTGAATCATTTTGTTTAACCCCTTAAGGACTGGAGGTTTGGAACATGTTCTTGTCTTTCTGGACAATGGCTGTTTTAACGCTTCTACTGTGTTTTTGTTTAGCTGTAATTTTCCTCTTATTCATTTAATTTACCCTCATATATTATATACCGTTTTTCTTGCCATAAGAAGGGCTTTATAAAGTACCATTATTTTTATCATATCATATATAATTTACTATAAAAAAAATTATAAAATATGATGAAAAAAATGTAACAAAAGCACTTTTTTCGCTTTCACTCAATAAATCTTTTATACATCGACAAAAGCTGAAACAAAACCTGCTAAATAGTTTATAATATATTTGCTTTTAGTCTATTCTTGGGAACTAAATATGATTATTATTTCCAAACTTTTAGGCCTCAATCCAATTAAGGCCATTAAAAACAGCTGGTAGGGAAGCATTGGCTAACAAAATAATCCAATTGCTCTACCAGCTGAATCCACAATGGACGTGAGGCCACAGAAATGGACTTATGGCCAAACATCCGTTTTGTGTGTTAAGTTTCCAAAATTCACTCTAAATAGCATGAATAATGGGAACATCAAAGGAAAAAAGTTAACGATCTGTGCCTGACACACTGAATGTTAGCTCAAACACAGTCACCCTCACAAACACTAACCCTACACTACCCCTAACACCAGACTTGTGCACGGGCAAAATTTTCGATTAAACTCGAATTCGGACAAATTTTTTTTTTTTCTAATTCAGATGATCCTAATTTCGGACCGGGCCTATTCGATTCGAACGAAATTCTGATCCATTCCGAATTATTCGGCCGAATTTAACATGGGTTAAATTATAGCAGTGCGCCTCCGTGCACGCTGCTATCATTCTTTGCAGACAGGGTATGCATTTAGAAAAAGATCCATCCCAAAAACGGACATTGTCGTACATTGCCAGTCTGTGCATGTCACCTCTACTCCAGCATGGGAGGCCAGTCACAATGCAAACGTCGAACATCAAGAACCCATGCCTGTCATTCAATTTAGCATATGTTCGAACATCGAAACCGCATGCCTGTCCTTCAATATAGCATATGCTCGAACATCGAAAACCCATGCCTGTCATTCAATTTAGCATATGCTCGAACATCGAAAACCCATGCCTGTCACATCCTACTCAACATAAGTGGTCGACTCGAACATGGACAAACTACATGTCACATTCTATGTTAGTACATGGGTAAAGATTAAGGTTTCATTTTCTGGTACCAGCCTCCTACCCTACTGTCCCTCTTTAGTACCCAAATTCCTCTCTCTCGTTTTCCTATCCTGATTTCCCCTCTTATCAGATAAGTCTATGTGTATATACATTGTAGTGTTTCATACTACATCAAGAATAAACATCAATGATTGTAATGTGATAGATGTAATGTGTTAAAAAGAAAAATCGAGACATTCTATTGTGAACGAACTGCAACACAGGAGAGAAAAAAAAAAAAAAATGCTTGACATCTATACTGAAGAGGGGTCCACAGCATTGTCTTAGTATAGCAATATCACCGTTTTCCGTGAGTGTGCAATACAGGGCTCTACGGTAATTGCTGGGCATTTCCCAACGTCATAATCAGGGGATGATGGGAGTTGTATTCTAACTACTGTTAGGAAACACATAAGTGATGCACATTCATCTCCCACCTAGAAATTATTTACACACGAGGCAACTCCTCAAAGTAATAACTTTCTAAGTGAAAGGACTTCCAGAAAGGCTTCAGATCTCTTAGTGACTCACCTGTTATTGCCAGTCAGCGGGACCCGGAGAGTAGGAGGGGGAGATGCTATGGCTGCAGATTAAGTTTGGCACGGTGCTCTTAGTTGGTCACTCGTCACAATGTTGAAGCTCAGCCCGGCCAGCACCTTCCGGGTGGAGACACCTCACAGCAGTCCTGTTCAGGACACATCATGCACTGTTGTGCACTCATACTAGGGATCCCAAATGTTTAGACTAATTTCGTACAGGGGGCACCCTCCTGTATTTGTAAAACCTCTATAGCAAATCTGGGACGGTAAACCTATTTACTCAAGTCTTGACTTTAGGTGGTCGATAAACAATACAAAATAGGCATAATGTTTGACTATCACATAATTCACGTCACTGAAGCAGCCAGCAGGCATCGCCACTGAGTGAGCATAGGGCTGCCCGGCTGCTGACAGTCACACTGATGGGACACCCTGCAACACAGAACTGGTGGAAGCGCACAAAATAAACATGCTATGGGACGGCAAATTGCCGCCCCTGTCAAAGTGCCGCCTGGGTCCATGGACCCACTGGGACCCATGTAAGGGCCTTCCCTGTATTCGAACAAATACCTAATATTTTTTTATATTTTGCACAGGAACAAATATTACTCACTCTTGCAGTGGCAATAACTGGAACTAATGCTGGCTGCCTACCTATGCCTAGCCTAATGCTACCTGCCTGCCTACACAACAACTGGACACTCTCTAATCTCTTCTCTCTCTAAGCTCCAACAACTCAATGAGGAAATGCAGGCTGTCTGTCTGTGTGACTGTGTCATTAGTCCAACCCCCATCATGAAACAAAGAAGGCTATTGGAATACAGACAAAAGAGGGAAGTAGTGCATGAAACGGAGAATGGAATTGGACTAGAGACATGGAGAGAAAATTATGGAGGGAAAGTAATTGAGTGCGCACAGGAAGTACAAAAAAGTCCTGGTCGAAAGTAGTCAAAACTTTTGGAAATTTGTCGATTGGCGAAATTTCCGAAAGTTTCAACGAATTTCGGTCCTGGGCTGTTCGGAGTCGGATCATTTTTTCTGAATGACCCTTGAGTTTTGGATTGGCCGAATGTCTCCGAATGACCCCATTTTTGACTAAATCCGAATGTCTCTGAATGAATTTGCACAAATCTACCTAACACTAAAATGCAACAATACTGTCTAACACTTACCTGTCATCCACTGTCAGTCTTCCTCTTCAATCTTCCTTCTTCTGATCTCTCTAATCTTCTTTCTTCTTATCTTCTTTTTCTTCTTTCCAATAAAATAAAATGCCCCCAAAATAAGCCATAGTTAACTCTTTGAGTGCCAGATGGATAGTTCTGCCATGCTCAAAGGGTTAAATGCAGTGTGGCATATCCTTTAAAAATAATATTCAGCCATTCCTTTCAAAATAAATGAATAATATATTTTGTTCCATAAGTAAAAAGGCATTTCTATGCTGAAAGACAATTCTGATGCCGCAGGCCTACTGGTGGCGGCAGCAGCAATGTCTAGTGGCACAGCCCCCCCCCCATACCTTCCGGGCCATTACTCGAGTCCCAATGAGGGAATTTTGAACAGAGACTGGCTTTTTATATGGCCAGTCTCTGTTTAAAATGGATGCCAGCCTCCAATTGGCTGGGATGTGTGTTGTGCAGCCATGCAGCTTCTGGGGGGGGGGGGGGATTACCCGCTAGAAGCTGATTCCCTCATTGGGACTCGGGCAGCTGCCCGGAAGGTATGGATGGGGTGTCTGTGCACTAGACATTGCTGTTGCTGCTAGTGGCAGCTGAATTGTCTTTCAGCAATGGAATGCCTTTTTAATTATGGAACAAAATATATTATTTGTTTTAAGATTAATGGCTATATGTCATTTTTAAAGGATATTCCACACTGTATTTAACTCTTTGCCAAAGTGATAACTGTTAACTATGGAATATTTTTTTTTTTAACTGGCATTGACATTTTATTTTATAGGAAAGAAGATTACAGAGATCAGAAGAAGGAAGATTGATGAAGAAGAAGGACAGTAGCTGACCAGGGTGCTGACGACCCCGCTGGATATCAGGATTACTGGTAAGAGTTTCTTGTCAGGGGATTTTTTTTTAATTTAGTTGGATTAACCCTGTTAGTGCCAGTGGGGTAAGCATACCCCCCAGCACTCATAAAGTTAATTCTACTAACATTTCACACATTTTTCCTGTACTTTGGAAGTATTGGAATGGGACTTTGGGGCCCCATATCAATACATCCACTGGTGTCTAAAGTTTTGTATCCTTTTTTTTTTTTTAACTTTCAATTCCTGCGTTGGCACTTTTTAGATCTTTTGAGGGAATCCACGCCCAGACAAACTGGGTGCAGATTTTCACATAATAAAGTGGGTCTCTTAATGGATTCTAGTGACTAGCGCTTGGAGCTTAGTTCCATATTTCAACCTTTTTTCTTTTTGTTTTCAATGGGCAAAAATGCTTGCACATTTATCATCTGAAATGGGGGGGTTTTAGCCGGTAGTTTTTCATAGCACCAGTAATTGAATAGATTACTATGTGTGGATGTACAAGCAAATGCTGTGAGATGTGCTGAACACATCACTGCAAGTGCACATAGATCAGGACTGTCCAAGTTCAGTCCTCAAGAGCTGCCAACAGACTAGGATGTAAGGATTTCCCAGATTAAGCACAGGTGAATCCGTCAAAATGAATGCGCTAATGATTAATTCACCTGTGCTTAATCAGGGAAATCTTTATATCCTGACCTGTTGGTGGCCCTTTAGGACTGGACTTGGACAGTCCTGATGTATATGGTACAAGATTTTGTCGTTTCTGAGATGGTCATTGCTGCTTCTATGAGCTGGTGATTTAATTCATAACTCCTTGTTATTGCTATTTGGGAAGTTTTTCTATCTCTGTTTCTTTATCTGTGTGTAGTTCCTTTAACCACTTCAGTGCCAGGTGGGTACAGTGTACAAGTTGGACAGCAGTTCCTGCTGTGCCAAGCTCGTACAAATTACGAGATGAATGCGGTCACTGCACAAGCTGGTATAACCGGCATGCATTGGCCACATTTAAAAAAAACATGCCCAACACTGTTAGGGGAAGGGGGCATTGAGGACCTCACTGGTGACATTAGTAAGCTTTACATGATCCCATTCACTCCTTCTGGTGGTAGGAGAGATGAACAGGAGAGCTTCTTGCTCTCCTTCATCACCATTGTTATCTCCCAGCACAATCAATAACTGGGGGACATCAGGGGACATCACAAGGTCTGACCGCACAATACGAGAAACATTTAAGAAATAACCCCTTTGAGTGCCACAGGTACATCCAGTGCATTGCTCTGCAATGTGCTGGAGACCACTGTGGCACTCACAGGAAGGCAGGAAGGAAGAATTGGGGCACATTTTGTTTTACAATCTTGCAAAAATGGTTTTAAGTGGCCCTAGGATGAAATGAACACCAGCTCCATGTACCTGCTATGCCATAATAAACGGAAGATCTTCGGCATGTGCTAAATGGTCTTCAGACCTTCCTCGGTCTAAATACAATAACAAACACACAAATGCTCACTGCACAAATGTCAAATGAGTCCGTAATTAAAAATGAAAAATATTTTATTAATCAATAGTAAAATGAAACAGTACTTATCATTGTCAATGGCTCACAATAGAACAACCTCAGATATCCAGAGGCTCATGGTAACATCAACGAGTTTCAAGTATACATTGCTTAATCATGATGGTGAAATCTGGAACTCTGGCTTGCAGTTTTAAAATTACTCTATCCAATGAGCTCAAAGTCTCTACGAATCCACATAATACAGATGCCGCTTGTGATATAATAATCCAAATTGATACCACTTGGACAAATCAGTCCTTTAACTGTTTCCATCCAACACAGCCAACAAACTCGAATGGAATCATTCCACTCAGCCTCAGTGATCATACCTTCAGCTGTATCAAAATGGAAGCATATAAATAAATACAAAATATAAATTTATATAAGCATCCTACAAACGCATTGATGTTACCATGAGCCTCTAGATATCTGAGGTTGTTCTATTGTGAGCCATCGACAATGATAAGTACTGTTTCATTTTACTATTGATGAATAAAATATTTTTCTAAGTTTTTAATTACGGACTCATTTGGCATTTGTGCAGTGGGCATTTGTGTGTTTATAGCAAATTTTGTTTTTTCAGTCCTCATTAACCCTCTGTGTGCCAGAGGGGGTAAGATGCTTTGCAATCCATTGGAAACCCATGTGGCATACAAAGGATTTTTTCTTTTCATTATTATTATTATTTTCATTCATTATGATTATAATTTAGACCTCACTTGGGTGGCATCAGCAGGGGTCCTGTTACCCCCAAAAAGATCTAAACAAAAACATATGTGAAACCCTCACCAAAACAAAACCTGCATGCACCATGGGGTGGGGGTCCAATGCAGTGGTTGGCAATGCGTTGGACTCCCTGTGCCACACACACTTTTATTTTTTGTTCAGCCCTTGTTGGGGGGGCATCATGAGTGGTTCTGATGCCCCCCAACTAGGTATGATTAAAAAAATAATAAAATAAAAAAATCCTCCATTTGCATTGCTTCACGGGGTTATTTTTTTATTATTATTTTTAATTCATCCCTCATTGTGGGGAATCAGGAGGGATGCCCTCCAACAAGGTCACATAGAAATATTGGATAAAAAAAACCATAAAAACCTCCATGAGCTATGTGGGGGGGTCCATCGAGGTGCTTTGCATTACGATGGAACCCCCTGTGGCACACACACCCATGTGGTTTTTTTTTTAATTCAGACCTTGTTGGGGGACATCAGGAGTGGTCCTTATGACCCCCCCCAAATGAAAGATGGAAAAAAAATTAACTCTTATTGTGCAACAGGAGGTCCAATGTACTGCTTTGCATACACTGCCTGACCCCTTGATCTACCCGCCCCCATCTGGTTCCACTAGCAGTCACAGGTCCGAACATTCACTGGCTAACCCCTTAACATGTTTCAACTGATAGCCATAGAATCATACATATACTGGGAACCAATATGTTATGTCAACCCAAAGCAGTGGGGTACCATTTATCTTAGGCTGAAAGGAAGTCCTCCTAGGAAATCCCATGGTGTTGAACCATTTTAGTATCTTTGAAATGACTAATGTAAATACCAAAAAAATTTTTTTTTTCCATGTAACACCACATTCTGAAAATAGTTGTGCATGCTAACTTAGGGGTAGAAAGGCAAGCACCCCCTTATTCGATGTGGCAGGTTATCTTCATTCCAAAATGGCATGGTTTGTCTACCTTTCTTCACTCCTGTAGCTGTTATAACTGTTTATGTACAGGCAATTCATATTTGAGAAAATATTAGAAAACTCAGAGGTTGTAGTAGGTGTAGTTTTGTACTCCTAATGTATTTCAGCTCATACCAGTGGGCTGCCATTTTTTTCGTAAGAGCACTAGCTAATGAATACATTTGGAAATTCTGTAGTTTTCACAGATTTTGGGGTGGAAATGTAAAAAAAAAAAAAAAATGTTTTTCTGTTAGCTCTACCTTCTGGAAACGTGTTCACATCAGGTTTGGCATACGATGGCAACTGATTTGGTTTATATAGTTATTCTGCTGTTTTAGAGTAGTTTTACCACAAAAACACATATTAGTTCATAAAGCTGACACTACCATTTTGCTCTCCTGGTAATAGGGCTCTGCTCTGCCCATGGATATAGGTAAAACAATACAGATTTGGTATTTTTGTACTTGGGGGACTTGGGTTTTTTTCAGATAACTGAAACTTTAACAATCAAGGTAAATGTTTTTGATATACAGAACTGCAAGTCTGAGGCAGGTGTGAAAAAACATTGTAAAGTAAGGCTGCTTTCAAAAATAGACATGTTAATAGTTTATTTTTATCAATTAACAAAATACATAGTGAGTGAACAAAATAAATATCTAAATCAAATCAATATTTGGTGTGACCACCATTTGCTTTCAAAACAGCATCAATTCTTCTAGGTACACTTGCACACAGTTTGTTAAGGAACTCTGTAGGTAGGGTTCTCCAAACATCTTGGAGAACTAATCACAGTTCTTCTGCTGATTTAGGCATCCTCAGTTGCTTTTCTGTCTTCATGTAATCCCAGACAGACTTAATGATATTGACATCAGGGCTCTGTGGGGGCCATACCATCACTTCCAGGACTCCTTTTTCTTCCTTATGCTGAAGATAGTTCTTATTGACCTTGGCTGAATGTTTGGGGCCATTGTCATTCTGCAGAATAAATTTTGGGACAATCAGATGCCTCCCTATTGCATGATGAATTTTGATTCATCAGTCCAAGGCAAAGGATAGTCACACCGGATATTGAATTGATTTAGATTTTTCTTCTATTTTGCATTTTGTTAATTGATAAATAAATAGCAAATCTATTTTTGAAAGCATTCTTACTTTACAGCATTGTTTTCACACCTGCCTAAAATGTTTGTGCATTACTGTATATATGTTGCATTGATATCATTCACATTGTCTTTTGCTTTTCTATAAACATATAATATTATATTGCATATGATTATATGGTGCTACATTTTATCTGTTACTGGCAATTGTATACAGTTGTGATTTATCCAGAAGGTATGTATATTGAAAAAAGCAGATAAATAGTTAAATTCTGTTTATCTGATCTGGGATATTTGTCTTCCAGATAGGTTTCCAATTCTTGCAATATTTTGCATGTGGTTTTAAGTTTGTCAGGTGCCCGTATTGAGCAAATCTCACATGATAAAATTACCTTCCACCTAAATTAACATAGTTTTTTACACTTCTGGGGCAGGTATTCATATATGCTGAAGCCAACTGTAGTATTAATTGTACTGGACAATTAACCCTTCCTATACTGTTGTGTTCAAATATTGCTAGCATATACCTCTGGATACATATACTTTTTTTCTTTTTATATCTTAATATAAGGCGTTGCCAAATATGCCAGATATATTTCTGAGTCACCTTGTATTCACTAATACTCTAAATGCACTGATTACTATATATATATATATATATATATAGTAAACATTTTAGTTTATATTTGAATAAAATCATATATATATTTGAATGAATATGCGTGATAGATTATTTCAATCAATTTTATTTACTGTGAAATAGTGTATCAAACCTAGATTGTGAAATGATGTCAAATTAATTTAACTAAATACTGTTGTAGATTTTCATGCAAGGTGTACAATATTTGGGGGGTCACCTGTGTACTTTATTCTTGCCTGTTTTGCTTTCCTTGTGCATATCCTTGATATAAAATTTGGAGGCACTGCTGACATCATAACACAGATTGATACATTTTGTCAATAATTATTTATTGTTGACAACACATATTACCCTGTAACCACAGTTGTGTAAAAACATGTCTCAATCACATTCATCTGGGACTGCCTAAGTGGAGCAGCTCACTGAAGAAGAGACCATGTGGGCTTTGGGAGCCAAACCAATCAGTACAGTTCATGCACGTCTAAAGCTTAAAAGCGACAAACAAGTATGGTCTGATGATATCGGAATGTGAGTGAATACACATTTTGGCCATATCTGGCATTCACTGAGCTTTTATTAGTGAGCCATGGTAAACTGTGTAGAGACAAATTCTGCACAGGTTTTATCATTGGTGCCAGAGCTGGTACACATCCTACTGCTGTAAGAGTAGATTGGATGTTGACCAGAAAGAAATTGATATGGTAAAACTTGCACTTGATGAGAAATCAAAAAAAGTATCTAGTTTACAGTAGGAGATGCAAAATTATCAGAAGATGTTGAGATCCCATTCTGAGGTCACTTAAGCAAGATAAAGAGGAGCTTGAGAGCAGATTACAGGGTTCACTGAGCATGCTTGGGTCTATTAAAAGACAACAAGCTGCACTCAGTACTGACTTTGGTAGTTTGAAACGTGAAAATTAATCTTTGGAGGTAAGAGTTGCAACACTCCAGACCCATTTAGATAGGTGGGTTCATAAACATAATCAGCTCCAGATGCAGTTGATTGATTCCCAGGCCAGCTGTGGTGCACCTCAAAGGGATATATCAGCTAACCAGGCAATGTTTAGAATCTTGTCCAAACAGATGCAGGAATTGTCAGAAAAAGTGCATGCCATTGCTTTATTTCAAGCTGGCAATCCTCTGTCACACTTAATGTTGAATTGTGATGAGGAGGGTAGCATCCAAAAAATTTTTCCTATGACCCGCCTCATAGTATCCTAGCAAATAACAGATTAGCTTTACACAGGAAACCACTGGTTAAACCTAGTGGGAGGGCTAGGTCCTTACTGGCTAGGTGTGAGCAGGAAGATAGGAAAAACTCCCAAAAAAATCATAACAATTCTTAAGGAAACTGTTTCAGTTTTTAATAGGAAATCTAAGGTTTCTGTGGTTAACCATTTAGAGCACAATGAGGAAGCACTCAAGTCTGTTGGCGATAAGATGTACTATGTGCCCTGGGTCTTTCGTGTGGGAGAAGGTTATTTCTTCTACTTGGTAAGGGATTTGGAAATCACCACACCAGAGCAGACTGTTGATGAAATAGTCCTAGCATTTGGGCCCTCTAAAATCCATCATGATGCTAAATTTGCAATCTATGCTCTAAAATGCAAACCAGACCAGGACCCCAGGCAATTCTTGTCAGAATTAAAGTGTTCTTACTTCCTAGTTAATAGGGATACCGATTTTCAGTCTCTTAAATTTCGGGAATAATTTTTTAATGCATTGCTTAGGTACATGAATTCCAATCTAGCCAGGGATTACTCACCCAGGTTGCCATTAGATTGGTTACTTGCTCAAGCTCTAAAACTATGTAATGCCCAGAAGAGTGAGAATACCTCAGCTAGAGACAAGAAGCCTGCCCTCTAATGTGTATGGAGGCTAAAGTCGAGGAAAGCTTGTCATTTGAATCTGGGAAGAAATCCTATGCAGAGTTGTTAACAACTCCCCAGGTTTATGACCAGCAAGAAGCCTTTTGTTAACACCTTAAGGACCCATGACGGTGCAGGACCGTCATGGGTTGCAAACCCGTTAAGGACCCATGACGGTCCTGCACCATCATGGGTTAAACTCTCCCATAGCGGCCGCACGGAGCGATGGGAGAGCGCGGGCTGCTTGTTACTAAGTGTCCCGGTACCGGGACACTTAGTAACAACCAATGGAAACTTTGTTGCAACATGCGATTTGCTTGATGAGCGAATCCTATGTTGCAAATGCTGAATGACAGGGACAGTATTTGTAAATACTGTCCCTGTCATATATCTCTGCCTCCCTCCATCTTGCACACTGCTGAGGTGGAGAGAGACAGAGAGAGATCATGCTACAGTGTTGCAGAGTAAAAAGCTGTGTAAAAAAAAATATTTTAACCCTTTGATCACTGGTTTGCAGTGATCAATACGTTCCTCCCTATCTGATCACTCTTGGAGTGATCAATTTGCTGCAAATCAGCGTTTGCTGATCTGTGGGACACCCCCCATCCCCCTTGTATTTTTTGAAATTTTTTTGAATTTTTTTGGAATTTTTTTTTAATTTTTTTAAATTTTTTTTTAATAAAAATTGATTTAGAGCTATAGTTTAGGTAGGTAGGTGGGTAGGTTTAGTGTAGGCATGTGTTAGGGAAAGGTTTAGGGTTAGATTTAGGTTTAGGGAAAAAAAAAATATATATATATATAGTTTAGATAGGTAGTGCACTTGGGTTAGGAAGGTTCATGGTATACGTGGGTTAGGGTAAGGTTTAGATTTAGATTTAGGGGTAGCGTAGGGAAAAAGATAAAAAAAAAATTAAAAAAAAAGTTTATTTTATTTAAAAAATTGTTCTATATTATAAGTTAGTTTAGATAGGTAGTTGGGTTGGGTAGGTTCAGGGACTACGTGTGTTAGGGTAAGGCTTAGGGATAGATTTAAGTTTAGGAGTAGTGTAGGGAAAAAAAATAAAAAAAAAAACTTTTATTAAAAACTTTATTCTATATTATAAGCTAGTTTAGATAGGTAGTTGGGTTGGGTAGGTTCAGGGACTACGTGTGTTAGGGTAAGGCTTAGGGATAGATTTAAGTTTAGGAGTAGTGTAGGGAAAAAAAAATCCCCAAAAAAAAACTTTTATTAAAAACTTTATTCTATATTATAAGCTAGTTTAGATAGGTAGTTGGGTTGGGTAGGTTCAGGGACTACGCGTCTTAGGGTAAGGCTTAGTGATAGATTTAAGTTTAGGTATAGTTAGTTATAGAAGTTTAGAGTAGGTGTATAAGATGCAGAGGAGGTATTCATTAGAAGAGGCGTATTCCTATTTGGCGTCTGACTCTGAAGCCACAGACACAGCGTCAGACTTTGACGTCACTCAGTCTTCTGAGAGTGAGAGCTCTAGTAGTGATGACGCAGGGCCTTCTGTGAAAAAAAGACGCACTGCCCCAACAACTGCCCCAAGAGCTGCCCCAACAACTGCCCCAAGAGCTGCCCCAACAACTGCACCAAGAGCTGCCCTAAGTAATGCCCCAAGAGCTGCCCCAAGACCTGCCACAAGTACTGCCCGAAGACCTGCCACAAGTACTGCCACTCCTGCTGATGAATGGGTATCACCAGCCAATTTATGCCCACAAATTCCTGAATTCACAGGCAACCCAGGAATTCAAGTGGATGTGGCAGGATTTACCCATGTTCAGTTTTTTTATTTATTTTTGGGGGAAGAAATTTTGGGGGAAATTGTGTCGCAAACAAATTTATACGCAGACCAATATATTGCCGCCAACCCATCAGCATTCATTTCCAAGCAAGAAATATGGCATCCCACAGACATTTTAGAATTTAAGAAATTCTGGGCCCTTACAATGACAATGGCAATAGTTAAAAAACCAAGTATTAGATCATACTGGAGGAAAAACCCCATATATGATACCCCTATATTCGCCAAAACAATGACCAGGACTAGATACGAAATGATTTTGCGATTTATGCACTTTAGTGATAATACCCTGTGCCTCCCAAAAGAACACCCCCAGTATGACAGACTGTTCAAAATTCGGCCCCTAATAACCCATTTACAGAAAACATTTGCCCAAGTGTATATTCCCCAAAAAGAAATTAGTGTAGATGAATCCCTAATGAAATACAAAGGCAGGTTAGGGTTCAAACAGTACATCCCCTCAAAGCGTTCCAAATTTGGTGTAAAATTTTATAAATTGTGTGAAAGTGCCACAGGCTACACCCAGGCTTTTAGAATTTATGAGGGCAAGGACCGCCAACTTGATCCTCCTGGGTGCCCCGAATCTCTGGGAATAAATGGGAAGATAGTTTGGGATCTGATTTACCCCTTGTTAAATAAAGGATATCATTTATATGTTGACAATTATTACACCAGCCCCCTTTTATTTAAGTCACTTTTTTATTTTGACACCGTGGCCTGTGGCACTGTCAGGCCAATTGCAGGGAGATGCCCAAAGAACTGATAGAAAAAAAACTTAAAACCGGGATGTCCTCAGCTTTATGCCAACAAGAGCTGCTGGCAGTTAAGTTCAAGGACAGAAAAGATGTCTACATGCTGTCCACCATGCATGAGGACAAAACTGTGGCAGTGTCTGTTTGTGGCAGGAGGGGGTACTAAGAAAGCCAGTCTGCATCAAAGACTACAACAAGAACATGGGGGGAGTTGATCTGTGTGATCAACTCATGCAGCCGTACCTCACCATGTGAAAGTGTAGGGCATGGTACAAAAAGGTTGCCATTTACATGATGCAGACTGCAGCATACAATTCATTTTTGATTTTTAAATTTTCAAACCCCACCCTAAAACTTACTTTTCTGCAGTATCAGCTCCATCTTATCTCCCAATTTTTTCTTCAAGGGGGCAACAGAAATAATTCCGCCAAAACCTGGAGTAGTACATTTTATTTATAAAATCCCCCCAACCCCCCAAAAGAAAAATCCACAAAAGCGCTGCAGGGTTTGCTACAGCAAGGGAGTACGGAGAGAAACCTCCACTTACTGTCCTGACTGCCCCTCCAAACCTGGCCTCTGCATGGGTGACTGCTTCAAGCAATACCATGAAGGCACAATGCAGTAGTGCTGTGAAGTTTATTTTATTATTTGGCCACTTTTTCCCCCCTGAAATATCCTGTTTTTTTATTTTTCAAAACACATCCCTCCTTAGATCTAACACTATCAAAATATAATGGGAAGCAAAGCACCCTATGTTTTTTCCATCTCTGATAATGGAAACACACATGTTCCCTACTGGGTCCAGTAGTTCCTCCAAACCCTGACAAACCTATGCATATGGGGCATTGACGTACTTAGACGATGTAACTCACCACTAAAGTAAAGCACATAAAAAAAATCTGCAAATATCATCTGATTGAAATCCAGAGCAACACTAAAATATAAGTGTGAAAAAATGGTGTTTCTCTGCCTTACTGCAGGTTTTGGGAGGGATTGCTGATACAGTGGCAGGGAAAAAATTGAAAGAATGCAAATAGAATGAAAGCCAGGGTTGTCTACTCTTGTACAACATATACTTTTGGGGGTAAAATTCATTGCAATATTGCCAAACAGTCCGAAATGAGACAAGGCACCAGCTGTAAAAATGGCATGTCTGTAAAAGGAAACTCACATGTTCTAACTGGGCCCAGTATCTCCCCCAAACCCTGACAAACCGTTGCATATGGGGCATTGCTGTACTCAGAAGAAGGAGCCGAACAGTAATCAATCCAGTTTATAAAATCTTCACCTATTCTGTAATTTAAATTCACATCAACATTGAAGTCTAAGTGTGAAAAACGCTGATTTTTTTTTTTACTTACGTCAAGTTTTCACAGGATTAGTGGTAAAATGGCTGTGTACAAAATTTGAAATCACACCTGAAACGAAAGTTTGGGGTATCTACTTTCCAAAAATATACACTTTTGGGGGAAAATCTTAAAAAAGAGCACTGTTACACAGGACAAACGACACATGGTACCAGTAACACAAGCTGTGAAAATTCAAAGTGTGAACCTGGAAATACACATGTTCCAATTTGGGACCCGTATCTCCCCCAAACCTTGAGAAACCTATGCATATGGGGTATTGCCGTACTCAGAAGAAGAAGCCGAACGCTAAACAATGCAGTTGTAAAAATCTTCACCTATTCTGTAATTGAAATTCACATCAACATTGAAGTCTAAGTGTGAAAAACGCTGATTTTTTTACTTACGTCACATTTACAAGAGAGTAGTGGTAAAATGGCCGTGTAAAAAAATTGAAAACACTCCTAAAATGAAAGCTGGGGGTGTCTACTTTTCAAAAATATACACTTTTGGGGGAAAATCGTAAAGTGGAGCACTGGAACATAGCCCCAAATGAGAAATGGCACCAGATAAGAAAGATATGAAAATTCAATATTTTTTCCAATTTGGGTCCCGTATCTCCCCTAAACCTTGAGAAACCTATACATATCGGGTATTGCCATACTCAGAAGAAGAAGCTGAACACTAAACAATGCAGTTTTTAAAATCTTCATCTATCATGTGCTTGAAATTCACATCAACATCGAAGTCAAAGTGTGAAAAACGCTGTTTTTTTAACTTGCGTCAAGATGTACGAGGGATTGGTGGTAAAATGGCTATGTAAAAAATTTGAAAACATTCATAAAATGAATGCCTGGGGTGTCTACTTTCCAAAAATATACACTTTTGGAGGGAAATCTTAGAGTGGAGCACTGTTACACAGCCGCAAGTGAGACATGGCACCAGTGATGCAAGCTGTGAAAATTCAAAGTGTGAAACTGGAAACGCGCATGTTCCAATTTGGGCCCCGTAGCTCTCCCAAACCTTGAGAAACTTATGCATATGGGGTATTGCCGTACTCAGAAGTAGGAGCTGAACACTAAACAATGCATTTTTAAAAATCTTCACCTATCATGTGCTTGTAATTCACATCAACATTGAAGTGCAAGTGTGAAAAACGCTGTTTTTTTAACTTACGTCAAGATTTACGAGCGATTGGTGGTAAAATGGCTGCGTAAAAAAATTGAAAACATACATAAAATGAAAGCCTGGGGTGTCTACTTTCCAAAAATATATACTTTTGGGGGGAAATCTTAGAGTGGAGCACTGTTACACAGCCCCAAATGAGACATGGCACCAGTGATGCAAGCTGTGAAAATTCAAAGTGTGAAACTGGAAACGCGCATTTTCCAATTTGGGCCCCGTAGCTCCCAGAAATCTTGAGCAACCTATGAATATGGGGTATTGCTGTACTCAGAAGAAGGAGATGAACACTAAACAATGCATTTTTAAAAATCTTCACCTATCCTGTGCTTGAAATTCACACCAACATTGAAACCTAAGTGTGAAAAACGCTGAATTTTTTACTTACATCAAGATTTACGAAGGATTGGTGGTAAAATGGCTGCGTAAAAAATTTGAAAACTTACATAAAATGAAAGCCTGGGGTGTCTACTTTACAAAAATATACACTTTTGGGGGGAAATCTTAGAGTGGAGCACTGTTACACAGCCCCAAATGAGACCTGGCACCAGTGATGCAAGCTGTGAAAATTCAAAGTGTGAAACTGGAAACGCGCATGTTCCAATTTGGGCCCCGTAGCTCTCCCAAACCTTGAGAAACCTATGCATATGAGGTATTGCCGTACTCAGGAGAAGGAGCTGAACACTAAACAATGCATTTTTAAAAATCTTCAGCTATCATGTGCTTGAAATTCACATCAACATTGAAGTGCAAGTGTGAAAAACGCTGTTTTTTTAACTTACGTCAAGATTTACGAGCGATTGGTGGTAAAATGGCTGCGTAAAAAAATTGAAAACATACATAAAATGAAAGCCTGGGGTGTCTACTTTCCAAAAATATATACTTTTGGGGGGCAATCTTAGAGTGGAGCACTGTTACACAGCCCCAAATGAGACATGGCACCAGTGATGCAAGCTGTGAAAATTCAAAGTGTGAAACTGGAAACGCGCATGTTCCAATTTGGGCCCCGTAGCTCTCCCAAACCTTGAGAAACCTATGCATATGGGGTATTGCCGTACTCAGAAGAAGGAGCTGAACATTAAAAAATGCATTTTTAAAAATCTTCACCTATCATGTGCTTGAAATTCACATCAACATTGAAGTGCAAGTGTGAAAAACGCTGTTTTTTTTAACTTACGTCAAGATTTACGAGCAATTGGTGGTAAAATGGCTGCCTGGGGTGTCTACATTCCAAAAATACATACTTTTGGGGGGAAATCTTAGAGTGGAGCACTGTTACACAGCCCCAAATGAGACATGGCACCAGTGATGCAAGCTGTGAAAATTCAAAGTGTGAAACTGGAAAGGCGTATGTTCCAATTTGGGCCCCGTAGCTCCCAGAAATCATGAGCAACCTATGAATATGGGGTATTGCCGTACTCAGAAGAAGGAGATGAACACTAAACAATGCATTTTTAAAAATCTTCACCTATCCTGTGCTTGAAATTCACACCAATATTGAAACCTAAGTGTGAAAAACGCTGAATTTTTTACTTACATCAAGATTTACGAAGGATTGGTGGTAAAATGGCTGCGTAAAAAATTGGAAAATTTACATAAAATGAAAGCCTGGGGTGTCTACTTTCCAAAAATATACACTTTGGGTGGGAAATCTTAGAGTGGAGCACTGTTACAGAGCCCCAAATGAGACATGGCACCAGTGATGCAGGCTGTGAAAATTCAAAGTGTGAAACTGGAAACGCGCATTTTCCAATTTGGGCCCCGTAGCTCCCAGAAATCTTGAGCAACCTATGAATATGGGGTATTGCTGTACTCAGAAGAAGGAGATGAACACTAAACAATGCATTTTTTAAAATCTTCACCTATCCTGTGCTTGAAATTCACACCAACATTGAAACCTAAGTGTGAAAAACGCTGAATTTTTTACTTACATCAAGATTTACGAAGGATTGGTGGTAAAATGGCTGCGTAAAAAATTTGAAAACTTACATAAAATGAAAGCCTGGGGTGTCTACTTTACAAAAATATACACTTTTGGGGGGAAATCTTAGAGTGGAGCACTGTTACACAGCCCCAAATGAGACCTGGCACCAGTGATGCAAGCTGTGAAAATTCAAAGTGTGAAACTGGAAACGCGCATGTTCCAATTTGGGCCCCGTAGCTCTCCCAAACCTTGAGAAACCTATGCATATGAGGTATTGCCGTACTCAGGAGAAGGAGCTGAACACTAAACAATGCATTTTTAAAAATCTTCAGCTATCATGTGCTTGAAATTCACATCAACATTGAAGTGCAAGTGTGAAAAACGCTGTTTTTTTAACTTACGTCAAGATTTACGAGCGATTGGTGGTAAAATGGCTGCGTAAAAAATTTGAAAACTTACATAAAATGAAAGCCTGGGGTGTCTACTTTCCAAAAATATACACTTTTGGGGGGAAATCTTAGAGTGGAGCACTGTTACACAGCCCCAAATGAGACATGGCACCAGTGATGCAAGCTGTGAAAATTCAAAGTGTGAAACTGGAAACGCGCATGTTCCAATTTGGGCCCCGTAGCTCCCCCAAATCTTGAGAAACCTATGAATATGGGGTATTGCTGTACTCAGAAGAAGGAGCTGAACACTAAACAATGGATATTTTTACATTTTCAACTATCTCGTGGTTGAAATCAACAGGAATATTGAAATGTAAGTGTGAAAGCTGCAAAAAAACAACATTTTTCTACAATTTTGAAATTTTTTTCTGGAAAAATAGCTGCATAAAAAACTTCAAAATTCTCCTGATTATTTACCTTATGTTGTCTAGTTTTCAGAAAGATATACCTTTGTGGGACGTTTTTGGTACTGGCACCATCAACTAAGCTATGATGCTCACATGCCAATTGTTGAGAAATTACAAGTTGGAAATAATGGCATCCATCTTGTAATATTTACCTTGTAAATGTGAGGAAGGGATTGAAATACTAGGCATATGGGGTATTCTTATATTCAGGAGAAGCAAATGAATATATTTAGGGGTGTTTTTTTGTCATTAACTAATAGTATGCAAATCCTGACAGAAAAATGTAAGCAAAATGTTGTTTTTTTTAAATTTTTTTCCTCTTTTTTTTTTCTATTTTAATCAAATTAAACAATGAGGAATTCATATAAATGTGGTATCAAAAGAAAGCCCTACTTGTGCTTAAAAAAGCAGTATATAATTTGTGTGGGTGTACAAAAGGAATTAAAGAGAAAATATGGTTGAACAAAGACATAGTCAAAAAAGTCAAAATTGCTCCGGTCCTTAAAGGGATAGTAATACTTCGTTTTAACTTTATTTTATTTTGTAGGCATTAAAAAAACATGAAGAATGATATAAGTCTTATCTCTCAAACCTTTATGGTTTATGAGATATTCACAAGCAAAGTTCCCCTCCCCGCCCCTTTTACCTAGTGTAAACAATCTCTTCTCAGATGTGAGTCTGGTTGTATGACAGTACAGATAACAGAAGGGGACAATTTTCTTTGTATGAAAACAATGAAAGCCCTTCCCCCCTTGACAAGTTTTTCAGCTTTTTCCATTATCTTAATTGAAGATTGTCCCTCTCTGCAGTCTACCTGGGCATCTCCCTTCTGATCTGTTTGAACAGGGGGGGGATACTTTGTTTGTGAATATCTCTTAAACCATAAAGGTTTGAGACATAAGTCTTTTATCATTCTTCATGTTTTTTTAATGCCTACAAAATAAAATAAAGTTAAAATGAAGTATTACTATCCCTTTAAGGGAAAACAACATCAGATTTTCCCGGTCCTTAAGGGGTTAAGAAATACCAGAGTCTAACAAAAACCAGAATAACTGTAAGTCTCCCAAGAGGTTTAAGAAAAATAAATCCTCTAATAATCAAGGCTACAAGTGCCAGCAGCCTCATCAATCCACCAGTTCTGACTTTGGTAAAAGAGGTAAGACACAACTAAGCCTTAGGTCCCAGGTTAATCACCTCACAGACATGATGGCAAGGCTGATGACTAACATGGGACAGTCAGGACAAGACCACAGTTCTGCTGCACAGCAGGGAGCTAATCCGTTTTAAGGACAGCTTCAGGAGTGGCAGCTGCTAAGCAATAGCAAAAGCACAGGTTAATGGTAACGAGGCCTTAGGACAGAAGAGTCCCTTTACTTTATCCTATGTAAGTTTTGCAATAACCGATTATGTTTTAACCCATGATAATGCTAACACCCTTTCTTTACAGGATAAAAGTGATTTGATGACACTAAAAACTCTTATTTTTCTCTCCAACAGCCAGGTACACTTAAGTCCATCCCTGAGGACATCTCCACTCTTCCCTGCAGTTCTTCAGCACTAGCTGAAGAAGGAGGAGGGGAGAAGGGGATGCTGCAGCTGCACAACATGCCACAGTGGTCAGCAAGACTTCTGCAGAATCATGAGTTAACCTTTTCAGGCAGTGGAGGGATTCTAAAATGAATTATAATTATTTATGTGAAATGCATGAATGTGAAGGGAGATATTTTATTGATGTCACTGCAGGAGCTTGATTATCATCAAATCTCTCCTCAACACTGGTTCCCAAGTAACTATATTGTCCAGTTCACCTTTACATTAAATTATGGAATGTGCTAAAGTAAATCCTGTATTAGAAGCATTTGAGGGATCCCTAGTAAGTGTATGAGGTAACCCCTTAAACATGCTGGGGACCACATTAATAAATCATTCACAAAGAAAGACATATTAGTTGAGGTCTGCTATAACAGGTTAATTATAGGTGCTGATTTGCTATGGAGATTACGCCCCATCATAGACTGTGTGAATTTTGTCATCTAATTACAAGTTAAAACCGTAATTAAATATGAGCTGGCATTGCAACGCCCCCATAGGAATGACCAGTGTGGTAGAGGAAACTAGGGATACTATTGAAGTTCATTTTGTCAACAGCCTGAACCCTAACTTCACTATTTTACATATGCAGGATACAAATGTATGGAAAGTGACCTCTCCATCAAGATGTTACCAAAACAGATTCAGAATGTGAAGCTAGAAGGTGATATTGTAACAGTCTCTCTTCACAGACTATCCTTTGAGCCAACAGACCCATTCTCAGTTTCTAATGCAAACTGACAATGTAGGTGATGAGATTTGTTCATTTACAGATTAATGGTGTGGGATGGATCAAGAAGGCTAAGCTGAATTTGAAACTGGAACACAGTTACATCAGTAACAGACTACTGATGCAGGTAAGAGCTCCCATGCAGATTAAGTATATTGCTCCACATGATAATTGGGTATATGACCTACATGTAATGGTTTTTTGACACACAGACACAGTAGGTTTGGATAAAACACAGGTTTATTGAACAGTTGTAATAACAATAACCCTCACGGGTCCAGTAATATATCAGCAATATAGTACAGACACAGGACAGGTTACGATGAAGTATGCCCACACGGGTCCAGTATATACAAGTAATACAGCATACAATATACTGACACAGGTCAGACAGTTTTCGTGTGATACTCAAGTTAGACAGCACTGAATGGGTTACTATTAGGCCGGGAGGATTGACAGGCCCTAATAGCGTGAGGCCCTTTAAGAAGCTCAGTCTTGAAGAGAGAGCACCATCTCGAGTAACGCCCAAGCAGTACCGGGACCAGAGCAACTTGTGGACTGCCATGGCTGTAACGGAGACTAGAGCAACTTGTGGACTGCTGTAGCAGTAACGGAGACTAGAGCAGCTTGTGGACTGCCGTAGCAGTAACAGAGACCAGAGCAGCTTGTAGACTGCTGTAGCGGTAACGGAGACCAGGCAACTTGTGAACTGCCGTAGCAGTAATGGAGACCAGGCAACTTGTGAACTGCCGTAGCAGTAATGGAGACCAGGCAACTTGTGGACTGCCGTAGCAGTATCGGAGACCAGGCAACTTGTGGACTGCCGTAGCAGTATCGGAGACCAGGCAGCTTGTGGACTGCCGTAGCAGTAACGGAGACTAGAGCGACTTGCCCGGAGAGGCACCCAACCGGGGACTGCACAGATGGAAGGAACACACAGCAATGTCGTCTGAGCGACCTGATGCAACAGAGACTGTCTGGAGACAGCGAGGATCCTGTCACAACCCCAACCAGAGGCCGGATAAGGCATAACAGGAGGGATATGCAACCACAGTGGCCCAGCCGGGCTGGTTCGGTACACAGAGCAGGAACATCAGCCAATCCGAGTCGGTACACAGAGCAGGAACATCAGCCGGGCTGGGTCGGTACACAGAGCAGGAACGTCAGCCAATCTGAGTCGGAACACAGAGCAGGAACGTCAGCCAGGCTGGGTCGGTAAACAGAGCAGGAACATCAGCCAATCTGAGTCGGTACACAGGACAGGAACGAGATGCAGAATAGTCAGGCAGTCCGGGTCGGTACACAGGCAGGAACAAGATGCAGAGTCGTCTGGCAGGCCGGGTCGGTACCCAGAGATCACATGAAATACAGGAACAAGCGCTGGTACAGAAACACCATGAAAGAGCACCGGATAAGTGACAAGGCCCAGTATTTAAGGACAAATACTGGGCGGGGACAAGTCACTTCAACCAATGAGCGAGATCAATAGAGGAAACTGACAGAATGTTGCCCGCATAGCACGGGCACCGTGATACTACATCAGGGCTCAAAATTTCCCAACTTTTAAGCCCTGCCTACACGATGATGATTCCACAAGTCATAACATTGTTGCTAGATGCATGGTATTTATATCACTAGGTGACAGAATTGCCAAACATGTTTTTCTTGTAATGGAGGAACCCTGCCATCAGATCTATGTAAGCAACTCCTGCAGCCCAGATTGATCTGGTGAACAATGACCTGTGGACTAGGTTAGAAGAGAATCCAAGTGAGTTTCAGGATGACTTTAATGCCCTGAAATCATGCCAACTATTGTCATATGCAGTCAGAAGTGTAACACAAAATGCATTATGTCCCATTAGCTTTGCATTTGCAACCCCTGCTGCATTGTTCAATTTACTGTTAGTCCATACAAAAGAGAAGGAGCTGAAGTCATATAAGTGAGAGAGGATAGATAATAAAAACTGTTAAATAACTACACACACTGTTACATATATATTTTATAGTTTTAAATGTGTTAGACTCTGAAGCACTATCAATCGCACTTTCTAGTGTTTAGCATTAACTGGGCCAACAATAATGTAACCCAGAGAAATATATGTGTGTGTGTGTGTGTGTGTGTGTATATATATATATATATATATATATATATATATATATATATATATATATATATATATATATATATATATATATATATATATATATATATATACATATATATATAAAAAACTATGAAGGTCGGACAGCACTCACGGTAATCTTAAAAGAATGAAGAAAACGTTATTGTTGTTTCAACGTTTCGGCCAAAGATTGTGGCCTTTTTCACCGACCTTCATCGTTTTATATGCATTTCTAACAAATGGACATGCATACTGAGTAACAGTGAGTGCAATCCCTCTTCTCTCTCGATATCTATATATATCTATATATATATCTATATATATATATATATATAATATAATAATTTTACATGTATATATACATAAATATATATATATAGATATATATAGATATATATAGATATATATATTTATAAATATAATAATTTTACATGTACATATACATAAATATTTCCAATTATTATGATTTGATTGAACCATCTCTTTTGCACCTGAATCCTCATTTTTTAGGACACCAGTCAGGTCACATGGCAGGTTAATCTATACTTCCTTATAAGGGATTAAAGCATGTACAACAGACTAAACCGATCCTAACATACTAACTACAAAGGTGCATTTAAGAACACAAAACATTAACACATTTCTATGTACATAAGTGCGCTGTGTGTTTTGGCATAATTAGCTAGGACAGATTCTACTCCTGCACATGCTTCTGTTACTGCTCTCCTCCACTGCCCCTTCTTCTCCTCATTTTCTCCTTCACTCCATCTTCCTCATTTACTGACTAAATAAAATCTAATCCCTTGTTCTACACACTTTTTAGTAGCCATTGCCACCAATGTAAGGAGGCCTAAAACACATGACAGTGCACTTTGTGATACACATCTAACAGGTGTGGGTGCTTAGCCTTGCTGGCAAAAACTTATTTTGAGACACTTCTGAAAATACCCCTACTCTGAAGGATAAGGGAATGTCACACAAGGACAGCAGCCCCCCTGTCAGATATGTACATCCTTACATGTTCCAAGGTCATTTGTCTTGTCTGTAAACAGTTGTTAATTGCTTCTCTGGGATGGTCACAGGCAAAAAGAGTGGCACATACATCTGATTTGTGTATATATACCATCTGTATCTGCAGAATAAATATTATATATCAGTATCATGCATGTACTGTAAACCATACTTATACATCCCATTATCACTGATACATATGTATTCATTGGCCATTCATAGATAGCATGATATTACACAGTTCTCCCCTTTCTGCAAGGACACAGAGTCTTTGGTCAAGACATCTGCAGAACTGTGGCCCACTTGTCCACAAACAAGCTGACCACTGATATTCTGGGGCTGAGAGAAAATAGATCTTTGTATTAGCACAACTGTGCCCCCCCTGTCCTAGTCCCCCTGTCCTAGAAACAAGCTGACCATTGATATTTGTATAATATGCAGACATATTTATCTAGTGAACTATCTACCTAATTTATTTGAATAAAACTAACATATATTTACATGGAGATCTTACACAAGCAATAACCAATAACGCATTTGGTAACAGTCGCCCCCTTGTTGCCATGAGAAGTAATGTGAATGGCAACACTTAGAATAGTAATTGATAGTGACTTATCTCCATTATAATGCTCATTTAGACAATAGGTATATGTTACACTGCTGACTATAATGAAAACCTAATTTTACTACATGACAGGAGGCTTCGTATTTTGCATTTATCCCTCTTTACTCCTCTCACAGCAGCAAATATTCCATAACCAATCACAAAACAGAAAAACTTCCCCATAAAACCATGTTTCCCTTAAGTCCCTCCCTCTTTCTTTGCTGCTCTCACAGGAGTTCAGGTCAGCGTTTTTGTACCTCTGGGCTGTTCTGGTCTAGGGATTTATGTGTCTTTCTTTCCATATATTGTTATGTTAAGCTTATGTGTTTATTAAAAGTGGTGCTTGAACGTTAGGGTGCTTGATACCTTTATTTTGTCCCCTTTTTCCTTCCAAACAGCATTGATTCCCGCGGGGGTGGTTGGTGTCCGGCCCCTACTGGTGCTGCCGTTGGGCGGCTTGTCTGGCAGGGTCTGGGTCTGCCTTCCCCGTGGTGAACCGCGTGTGCTCTGGGCCTCCTTCTTTTCCCGGGCTCCTTCTTTTCCTGGTGCTTTTGTGTCTCTCTCTGACTTTTGGAGCGGGGAGGCAATCTCCCTGGGCTTCCATTCTGTCTCTTTTTTCCTCGCGGCGCAGGAGGCCGTTGTACTAGCGGGCCTGCGCTGCGCTTTTAAGTTGCCTCTGTTCTCGTCTACCTCCAGCTGCCCGCTTTGCTCCCTTAATTGTGCCTGTGAGCTTCCCAATCTAAAGGTGAGTGGTTTTCAAGATCCGCTTTCTCTAATGCTAACTGCAGGCCGTTTGGCCTTTTCGTTGCAGGCTTGGTCTCTCCTGACGTCGGACGCTTGGGTCTTGCAGACTGTTCAGGGGTATGTAATAGAGTTTTTTGCAGATCCTGTTCAACTACAGCCTCCACGGCCCATCCAGTTCGACGACGATCAGAAGGCGTTGGTCGATGGGGAAATTCAATCCTTGTTTCAAAAAGGGGCTGTAGAAGAGGTGTTTGAGGCCGGCGGCTTCTTCAGCAACATCTTTTTGGTTCCCAAGAAGACTGGGTGTTTTCGTCCCATCATCAACCTTCGTCATTTGAACGCCTTTGTCCTCTACCGCCATTTCAAGATGAAGGGCATCCATCTTCTCAGGGATCTTCTGCATCCAGACGACTGGTTTACCAGATTGGATCTGATGGACACATACCATTCGGTTCCGATGGCTCGGGACAGCCGTCGGTTCCTGCGTTTTCATTGGAGAAACCGGGTGTGCCAGTTCACTTGTCTTCCTTTCGGCCTCAGCTCCGCTCCTTGGTGCTTCACCAAGGTGATGAAACCAGTCATGGCCCATCTCAGAGCTCAGGGTTTTCATTGTTTGATCTATTTGGACGATCTTCTTCTGTTTTGCAACGATCGTTCTCGACTGCTCTCGCAAACGAGGTTTACCATTCAATTGCTGGAATCTCTGGGGTTCTTAGTCAATGTAGAGAAGTCGGAGTTGAATCCGTCAAAGACGGTTCAATTTCTCGGTTTCGAGATCAATTCCGAGTCTTGCTCACTTCATCTCCCGGCAAAAAAGGTGAAGGCGATTCGAAAGGAACTCCGGAGGGTGGTTCGGCTGCAACGCGTTCCACTGCGTCAACGGGCAAGGATTGTGGGACTGTTATCATCCTCGATCCAGGCGATATTTCCGGGTCCTCTACATTACAGGGCGATGCAGAGATTGAATGCTTCATTCCTCAGAGTCCAACCTTCGTACGATCAGATCATTCCTTTAACCAAGGAGGTCAAAGGGGAGCTGAGATGGTGGATTCGACACATGAGTGCTTGGAACGGCAGGGCCATCTTTGATCAGGTTCCGGATTTTATTCTAGAGTCGGATGCCAGTCTATGGGGCTGGGGAGCGACTTGTGCGGGCGCGGCGACCGGGGGTCCTTGGTCGGTAGGAGAAACTGGGCTACACATCAATTGTTTGGAGCTGATAGCAGGCTCGTTTGCCATTCGCAGTTTTGCGAAAAATCTGTCAGATTGTTGTATCCTACTGCGGATGGACAACGTGTCTGCTGTTCAATACATAAATCGTCTTGGCGGCACAAAATCTCGCATTTTGGCGGACACGACGAAGGAGATTTACCAGTTTTGCTTCCGCAGGAACATCACCCTGTTGGCAGAATATTTACCAGGAGAGGTCAATCTGACGGCGGACTGGTTTTCCCGACGCTGGAGGGATGTCAGCGATTGGACGCTGGACAAGGTAGTATTTCACCGTCTTCTTCAACTGAGGGGTCCGCTCGTTCTAGATCTATTTGCGTCTCGAACGAATCATCAGCTACAGAGGTTCTACAGTTGGCTCCCAGATCCGGACTGCGAGCCCGTGGATGCCTTTCTTCAAGTTTGGCCGCTTCAGGGAGCATATGCTTTTCCTCCATTTGCCATGATAGCGCGGGTCCTTCATCAGATCAGGTGTCGGGGAGCTTCAATTCTTCTGATCACGCCTTTTTGGCAGGGCCAAGCTTGGTTCCCGGAACTTTTGGAGTTATCATTTCAGGATCCTCTGCTTCTTCCGACCGAGCACCTTCTTCTCCTTCGAGACCCTTGGGGTCAACCTCATCCTCTAGTGGAACAAGGACGACTTCAGTTGGTGGCTTGGATGGTTTCAGGGGACGTTGGGATGTCAGCGGATTATCGCAGGAATCTAAGACTCTCCTTTGGGATTCATGGGCTCCAGGTACTAGGCGATGTTATATCTCGGCCTGGGGTCAGTGGAGTCGCTGGTGCGTGGAACGGGGTTTTGATCCCTTTACGGCAACTTTACCACACATTTTAAATTATCTCTCTTCTCTGTTTCATTTGGGGAAATCTTTTCGATCTATAAATGTGATGCGTTCTGCGATTTCGGCGGCCCATGTTCCAATTGGTGGAGTCCCTGTTGGTCAGGACCAGTTGGTGTGTTGTCTGTTACGAGGAATGAAGTTATCTCGTCCTCCGGTTCCCAAGTATTCGCAGTTATGGGATGTTCACCGGGTTCTTCAGTTTATACAGGATTGGCCGGGGGATGAGGGTCTGTCTTTACGTCAATTATCAGCGAAGTTGGCCTTGTTGCTTTGTTTGGTGTCATTTCGGCGAGTGTCGGACGTTCGAGCTTTCAATGTTAATGGATTTACTGTCTCCCCGACTGGAGTTACGTTCTCTATTTCCAGGCGAACGAAGACTGATTAGTCTACTGTTTTTTATCCTTTCTTTCTGGAACGTCCTAAACTTTGTGTTTGTTCGGTCCTTCGGTCTTATGTCCAGCAGACGGAGTCTCTTCGGTTTTCTGCTTCGGGACAGCTATTGGTGTCCTACGTGAAACCCTATAAAGCTGTTTCTACTACAACGGTAGCCAGGTGGATCTGTTGGATTCTATCTTTGGCTAGCATTGCGGAGTCTTTTGGTGCTCATTCTGTTAGAGGAGCGGCGGCTTCTTCAGCCTTTTTGGCTGGGGCATCCTTGTCTGATATTTTGCGAGCTGCTGATTGGTCAAGAGAATCTACGTTCCGTACTTTCTATTTTCGTCAGGTGGAACATGCATCATCGGCGTTATTTTCTGAGCGTTAAAACTGCAAAATACGAAGCCTCCTGTCATGTAGTAAAATTGAAGATTATGCTAGCTTTAGTGTACTTATAATCTTAATTTTAATAATGACAGGAGGCGAGTATTTTCCCTCCCTTCCCTCCCGTGGATTGTTTTTCTTAGTGGGGATTTATGGGGCTTACAGGATTCGGGAATTACTCTGTGTATATTGTGTTAGTTTTTACATGTTTGTATCTTTGTTGGATGTGTTAACATATTGTTTCCTGTTGAATCATGATTGCGGACATATAGTTGTTGAACGTTGTCTTTCACTTTGTTTCTTTTCTTTCAGTGTAATTGGATCCTGAGCTGTGGTCGGGAGTTTTTGGTCCGGGGACGAAGATGTAGCGGTTCCTGAGAGAGGTTTCCTGTTCGTGTGCTATCAAAGAAAGAGGGAGGGACTTAAGGGAAACATGGTTTTATGGGGAAGTTTTTCTGTTTTGTGATTGGTTATGGAATATTTGCTGCTGTGAGAGGAGTAAAGAGGGATAAATGCAAAATACTCGCCTCCTGTCATTATTAAGATTATAAGTACACTATAGCTAGCATAATCTTCAATTGTATTTGTCCTCAGCTAACATTCTATAGAAATGACCAATAGCAATGTGTTCATGTGAGGTGAAGCAAAATTTTGGCATAGAATTTAGACATGACATGTATTACAGTCTGTCTGTGATGCAGCCTAGTCTATCATAATTTGCGCCCAATATCTGGTTCCAGTACACTGGCACTGAAGAACTGGAGGAGTGCAATCTCATATCCAATCACACAGGACTTGAAGAAAGAGGACCAACATGTGAAACCTTTGCCTTTAGTCAGTTATCCATGGAAACTGGTTCTTTCCCAACTTCTGAAGGTCTTAGACTCTTTTCCATTGTAAATAGGGTCTGAAAGAATGAAACATGTTCCTGAAGGTAGAACTGTTTGAACAAGTGTCTGTTATCTTCATTGGCTTTGACCCCTGAGCAGACATATTGGCATGGCACTCCCAGTAGTCTCTTTTACCCATTCCATTAGCACTGGCAGGATGGTGTGCTTGTGCTTTTCTTCCAGATGGCAAGGTGTGAGCAGCTGCTATTTTAACGTAGATATAGATTCTTGAATGGAAAAATTGACCATTTGTTGTGAATGTCTCTTTTCTTTCTCCTGTCTTTTCATCTCACATTTCCTTAGAGCATTAAATTTCTATTTGGTTGTGATGTTTAATTCTGTGTTTCAAATGTGAAGGTAAGAATATGCCAATATTTATCTCCTTACCTGATTTATTTACATTCTCCTCACTCCTTTTGAAGGATTGAGCACACAACCATACGGTGAGTTCTCTGTCACTTGTTTGTACCAGTATTTATAGCATGTACATGTCTCCTAAATGTATATACCGTTATCTGTTTATGACTATTTCAAATACAAAAGATGGCAGCACTCACTGTTATTTTTCCTTCAAATCGCCTGGGTGCTCATCCAAATAAATCCTATATAATAATTTGCTAAAAGTTTGTAACGACACAGTCATGCGCAGTAGAGACTGCTGCGTGTGCTGCAGTCTTTCGCAGTAGAGACTGCCCGTGACATGACTGATACGGAGAGGGGAGCTCCGATTTCAGACTGTGGTCCTCTCTGCGCACCGAAGGGTCTGAATTTGGAGCGCGCCGCTCTGTATCAGCCTCGTCACTGGCCGTCTCTACTGCGTGTAACTGCACAGCGACCGTCCGTCTTCATAGTCTTCATATAAAAATTTGGTTACAGGAAAGCACACGCAGGAAGCCTTATATAATCAAAAATAACACAGGTGTTTAATGAATCAACTGGAATATACACCATGTACTCCCTCAATATTCATCATCAACTCGGAACATTAAAGGTATTCTAACTAGGGGATGAGACCAGACATAATGGGGAAGCTATAAGAGGTATGTACTTTTTCCTGTATTCCTTAATTATACCATTAACAATTGGAGACATTTGAGATTTACCTTACTGGAACTGAGCGATGAACTGCATGATAATCCATGGTATGACTATATTCATTATCTACCAACTGATCCACGAGCTTTGGACTTTATATAGTCCTTCACAGTTCATTCTATTTTTCAACTTTGGCCCTTACCTCCAGTATTGAATCATAGTGTATCCATACATTGTGGAAATTTCATACACGACATTTGATTTCATGGTTTACTACTATGTGTCAACTTCACTCTGGATACAGAGTTCTATGTCAAGAAGATGAATATTTTGTCTGTCTATACAGTTATAACTGGAACCACTATTTGGAGTGTATATCACAATGATACATTTGTTGTTTAATTGCTCTATATATTTATGTGTTATTAATCCTAAAACATATATCTTTATTGTCAAGAGTTTCATGATTGGGGACACTTATGACCTTATGAGCAGTATTGTTACTATCTTTTCTATGTATTATGACCATATGTCCATTCAACAAATTTTCATGCCACATGATGTACACTATATGTCTGGGATTAGACTGATCCTGATACTGTCAGATGCATGATCAGCTCTTAATGTGTTGCTTTTCTCGCTATATGTTTTAAGTGTGACACACACTACTCCGTTAGATTTGTATATGTCCAGTCTATTCTCTTCAAGCACATATTTACATCAGTATCACTATATTAACATCTTTTATGTACCATGTGCATACCACAGTCCATGTGGTGTGATGTGCTGGAGACCATCAACACACGCGTTTACAGCAGAGAGTAACATAGATTGAATGTAGTAATAGTCATTAAAGGGATAGTAATACTTAAAATGTAAAAAAAATATGTTGTAGGGTTTATCCCCTTGAGTAAAACAAGAGTACTCCCACTGCTGAAAGGTGTTTTATTCAAAAGTTATTAATTTTCAAAGTTGAATTTTTTAGGTGCAATATCACAGTGGCCTGAAATTGTACAGTGGCACTGTTGCTACACCATCCTATGGAGAGTTATGGTCCCGGGACAAGAGCTGTCCATAGGATCGTGTAGCAACAGTGCCACTGTACAATGTGGATACATTTGAAGCAGGGCTTTTACGCAAGGGGAGGCATGCCCAGGGTCATAGGTGCAATAGATTTCACCCATGTCCGTATCAAAGCTCCAGCATGTGACGCACATATCTACATCAACAGAAAGAACTTCCACTCCATGAATGTGCAGATGGTGTGTGACAGCAACCTGAGGATCATGAATGTCCGTGCAAAATATCCCGGGAGCTGTCATGATTCATATACACTCAGAAACTCATCTGTACACAGACTTCGAAAATGGAACCTATACAGAGGGATGGCTTCTGGGTGAGTTAACAATATCAAATTACACCACATCCACAAGCGCACACACAACACTGCTCGGCATACTCTTCACTCACAGCTAGTACGTCCACCTCATTTACACATGGGCTTCCTGTCTAACCATGTCACTCACTGTACACAGGTGATTCGGGCTATGGCTGCAGATCATGGCTAATGACCCCGGTGGCGAATCCCCAAACCGATGGCCAGGAACGATACAACCAGGCTTATAGCAGAACAAGGAATGCCACTGAGCGACCTTCGGGCTCCTAAAATCCTGCTTCAGGTGTTTGGATCACTCGGGGGGAGCATTGCAGTATGCACCAAGCAAAGTCTGCGACATCGGTATGGCATGTGCTATATTACACAACATCGCGATGGACACTAGACTTGTTGACGATGTCCAGCCCCCACCCATACCCGATGACCCTATGGGTGAAGAATGCCTAAGAGGGATGCGCATAAGAGACACATTGATCATGGAACACTTCAGCTGTGAGCATAATACATTCATGCACATAATCCATGCATACACACTCACCACAACACAAATGTTCTGTTTTACTCCACAGGATCAGTGACACAGCTTTGACACTGGCTGCAGTATGGACCACCAACATTAATCATTCCATGGATGAGTCATTTTGGGGCTAGAGACTCCAATGACATCTGACACCCTGTCGTCTATGTTGATACTGCCTCAAGGATATCATGCATGCCCCCCTGGAAACCAAGGTACAACACTGTAACCATGTTCAGCATATCCTAGGGTTCCATAGGCACCAACTAAAGTGTTTTGCTTAGATCAGAGCCATAGCAACCATGGTACCCCTGTAGCAAGAGAGTCTCATCCAGTACAATGCATTGGATAACACTGTGTCACATCAGGGGTTAAGGGGACATTCGAGTGAACATGAGACCTGTAGTTTGTTTATGCTGAAAAGAGTACCAGAGGTATGGATCTGCAGTGGTAGTGTGTTATACAACATAGAGATCATGAAATGTGGATCAGATCTCCAGGGATACCATGCTTACCTGTGTGTGTGCATTGATATGTGCCCCTGACTACACACATCTATAAATATGTCCTAATAGCTCCATGAAACAAATATATTTGGGCTACCATTGTCACTCTCACAGTGCCAGCCCAAATAAATTTGTTTCATGGAGCTATTAGGACATATTTGTAGATGTGTGTATTCATGTCAGGGGCACATAGCCCTAGGACTGGTTGACATACCCTTAGTTCTCCCCACAATGGGTTACAGACGAGTAGACAACACATTACAAAGCAATGGTTTGTGTACTCCCCTGTAACGGAAAATATTAAGTGGATTATCATGTTGAAACTGTTGCATGACGATCAGTTGTAGGTTTCTTTTTCAAATCCTGTCCTCTTGTCTCACAGGCATCCATAGCATGATCTATCCTTGAACAGAGGTGTTTCCATGTGACTAGACTGAAACCTTGACAACACTTCCATGAAGCTCACTCCTTGATGTCTCAAGTGGTTGTGTTGGTGATGCAATGTTTGACCTGGTGTTCACAGCAATCTAACATAGTAACATAGTAGATAAGGCTGAAAAGAGACATGTGTCCATCAAGTCCAGCCCATGCCAATAACACCCCTGTTGATCCAGAGGAAGGCATCAAAAAAGCCCTCTGAAGCAATTTCCAGTGTAGGTGTGTGTGTGTGTGTGTGTGTGTCAAATAGTTCCCCGGCTCAATATCCTTTTTGCTTTGAAGCCATCTGTCATAACTGTCAATATTGTTCTGTGCTAGATAGGCATCCATTGCTTTTTTGAATGCAGTTACATTATCTGCAAGCACAACATCCCGAGGCAAAGAATTCCATAGCCTTACCGCCCTTACTGTAAAGAATCCCTGCCTGTGTTTTAGTCGAAAGCGTCTTTCCTCAAGTCTTAATGGATGACCTCTTGTTCTTAGCTCAGCTCTTTGCATAAATAATTCATTGGATAGTTCTTTGTATTGACCTTGAATGTATTTGTAAATGGTAATCATATCACCCCTTAGACGTCTCTTTTCTAATGTAAACAAACCCAGTTTGGCTAGTCTCTCTTTGTAACTCAGATCCTCCAATCCCTTTATCAGTTTTGTTGCATGTCTCTGCACCTTTTCCAGTTCAGTAATGTCTTTTTTTACAACAGGCGCCCAAAATTGTACTCCATATTCTAGATGAGGCCTAACCAAGGATTTATACAGAGGTAGGATAATATTAGCATCCCTTGCTTCTACACCTCTTTTTATGCAGGCTAGTACTCTATTTGCTCTTGCAGCAGCTGAGTGACTCTGCACACTGCTGTGAAGACTATTGTCTATCAGTACACCTAAATCTTTCTCTAATGAGGATTTCCCAAGTTGTTTCCCATTTAGAGTATATGTAGCAAGTTTGTTTCTACAACCCAAATGCATAACCTTACATTTATCTACATTAAATGACATCTGCCACTTTTCTGCCCATTCACTTAGTTTATCTAAATCCTTCTGTAGGGAAAAAACATCGAGCTCTGTATGTATTTCCTTACATAGCTTAGTATCATCAGCAAACATTGAGATGCTACTTTCAATTCCCACTTCTAGATCATTAATAAACAAATTAAAAAGCATTGGGCCCAGGACTGAACCCTGCGGCACCCCACTTATAACCCTAGACCAATTTGAAAAAGTTTCATTTACAACAACTCTCTGCCATCTATCATTTAACCAGTTCTCAATCCATATACAGATAACACCGCCCAAACCGAAGCCTTTTAATTTATGCAGTAACCTGTTGTGAGGCACTGTGTCAAAGGCTTTTGCAAAATCCAAGTATACTACATCAACAGCAATTCCCCTGTCCAAATTACTACTCACTCTTTCATAAAATGTAAGTAAATTAGTCTGACATGATCTGTTCTTCATGAAACCATGCTGATTCCTACTAATGATATTGTTTGTCTTCACATAGTTCTGAATACTGTCAGTTAATAACCCTTCTAGTATCTTACCCACTATGGAAGTCAAGCTCACAGGTCTATAATTTCCTGGTTTGGATCTTGCTCCCTTTTTAAACAATGGAACTACATCAGCTTTCCTCCAATCACAGGGCACTATGCCTGATGAAAGCAAATCAATAAATATTAAGTATAATGGTTTTGCTATTACTGAACTAAATTCCTTAAGTACCCTTGGGTGTATACTGTCCGGTCCAGGCGCTTTATTCACTATAACCCTTTCCAGTCTCTTTTGGACCTTGTCCTCAGTAAGCCATGTAGATGTTGGAGGAAATTCCATGGTTTTGTCTGTTTGCCCACAGCTTGTCATTTCTGTTTCCTTTGTATATACTGAAGCAAAGAACGTATTTAGGGTTTCAGCCATAGCTTTATCCTCACTAATCAATTCACCTGTTTCAGTCCTAAGAGGACCAATATCAACCTTAACTTTTTTGTTGTTAATATACTTGTAGAATTGTTTAGGGTTTTTCTTGCTCTCATTTGCAATGTTTCGCTCATTTTCTATTTTAACTAGCTTAATTGCTTGTTTGCAGATTTTATTACATTCTTTATATTTTTTAAATGATGCATCTGACCCATTTGACTTAAACACCTTAAAAGCCTGCTTTTTATTTCTCATTTCCCTGCCAACCACATTATTAATCCACATTGGTTTTGCTTTACTTCTCTTGTGCTTATTCCCCAATGGTATATATTGACGTGTATATTTGCCCAAGAGCATTTTAAATACATTCCATGACTCTTGTGCATTTTTATCTTTGAAAATTACATCCCACTGGATATCCTTTAAAGCTTCTTTTAACTTTGTAAAATTAGCCTTTTTGAAATTGAATGTTTTGGTTAAACTCTTGCTATTGGGTTTCTCATAACAAACTTCAAAGGATACAATATTGTGGTCACTGCTGCCCAAATGTTCCCTTACCTGCACATTGTTTACAATGTCAGAATCGTTTGAGAGCACTAGGTCAAGCAAGGCCTCTTTTCTAGTTGGCTCCTCTACTAGTTGGGACAAAAAATTATCATTTATCATACTTAGAAAAATATTTCCCTTTCTTGTGCCTGAAGTCATATTGCTCCAGTCAATTTCAGGGTAGTTGAAATCTCCCATTATAATTACCTTTGCTGACCTAGCAGCCTTTTCCATTTGCAGTAAAAGTTGGGCTTCCTCCAACTCCCCAACATTAGGTGGCTTGTAGCAAATCCCCACCAATATCTTTTTATTATGTGTGCCCCCAGTGTGTATTTCAACCCACAAGGCCTCTAACTTTTCATTGGACCCTTCATTTATATCTTCCCTTAAACTAGGTTTTAAGGCCTGCTTTACATATAGGCATACCCCTCCTCCCCTTTTATTAACCCTGTGCCTCCTAAAGAGTGAATAACCCTCTAGATTGACTGCCAAGTCATACGTATCATCTAACCAGGTTTCAGACACTCCAATCAGATCATACTGCTCATGTACTGCAATCATTTCTAGTTCCCCCATCTTACCAGCCAGACTGCGAGCATTTGCATGCATACATTTTATCTTTTTGCCATTCTTTAAGATTTCGTTCTTTTTCAGATGTATTTGTCTTTTATCAGGCTGTAACAATGGCAACTTCCTATTAGATGAATCTCTACCGGAACATTCCCATATACACAGAAGACACTAATTCATGTGTGTACTAACATCCAGGTATCAAACCTGTACAGTAAGAATGCTCATTTACAGAGTTACCAAACCTTGTGGACAACACATGAGCAGTTCAGTAGTGTTTCCAAAGTATTCATATTTAGTTTAAATGTACCTTTTGTGTGCTCATACAAGTGTTCAATGCATATAGGCAATATACACAGAAAACACATGTATGTTTTAATGTAGTTTGAGACACCGTAAAGGAAAACCATCACTATTCAATCTGTGTCTGTATGAATGTTGGATTAGACATCTCTCAATTTGGAACCATACTGAAGGTTAGAGTATCCCCCATACATAGGAAGGCATGACCTACATCACAGGAGTCCACTACTTGTTTGACCATGAGTGGACTTTGTGATCCATGAGTGGACTTTGTGATGTATTCATGAAAGGAGATGATGGCAGTGATCCACTAATGTGTGTTGTGAGTGATAATGAGGTGATACAGGGGAAATTACTTCAACAGTAATGTCATGTCCATGGTTTACATGGTGATCAATGTAATCAATGCTCTGAGATTGCTTTGGTTTGATATATCTCAGTACATGGGCTACATTGCCAAACAAACAGACTAAGTGGAGAAGTTATATCACTGGTGAAGCTTGTTTCAACCTTAGTAAAATATCAGCATAATGTAATGGATAATCCAATGCTTACCCTAAGGTTTCAATGTGTGTGCTACACATTGAAATCTTAGCCTGATCATAGGGTTATCCAGTAAGTTAGGCTGTGGTTTACACCCTGATTGTGAAACTGACTTATAGGAGAACCCAATGTTCACCCTATGATTTCAATGTGTATGACTTCATGGCCACATAATACTGTCATATTATTTGGGTCCAGTGGTGGATTGCAAGTTGAATTTGGACAAAGTTGTGTGTGATGTGTGTGCAAAGCCATTTTCAAACATTGTATAATCATGTAACCTTGGCAGACGTTGTGTTCACTGCATTGCTTTGCGATGCATTGGAGACATCTTTGTCACTTAATCTATCAGTAACCACAAACCTTCTCAGACAGGATTAAAATGCAGAAGTGCATGTTTTATTTTGGGGGAAAATAACATGTTGGCCTCTTTATTTTTTGTTTTTGCGGGGGACCTTGAACTTGGTTCCAGAAGTGGATGTCCTGGCTGACTGCCCTATCACCCTTTGCGACCTTGGGGTTGCTTCAGAGGTCGCACTTGAGGGAGAGGTGGGTGCAGTAGAACCCTCTGTTGATTGCTGCTCCCTCTCCACACGCAGGCTCTCCCTGCGGTTGTAGTCTCTGACCTCCACCAGCAGCTGCCCCATCATGTCCATCATTCCTGCATGGTACTGCCTGAGTTCTGTGTTCATCAGCGTTAGCTGTACCTCCAAGGCATGGATGCTGGATAGTATCCTTTGAGTGTTCCTCAGGGAATCTCTTTGGAGCCTTCTGATGTATGTGTTGGTCCTCTGGGATTCCCTGAGTTGCCTCCTTTGTAACTCCAGGTACTCCCCCTCCATCCATGTGCTTGGTGAGTGTGTTGGGGGGTTGCTGCTGGTGGAGAGTCTGCTGGTGCTCTGTCTGCTGGTGGGGTTGCTCTGTCTGCTCTGTCTGCCAGTGCCATGTCTGCTTGTGGGGTTGCTGCTGCAGATGTCATCCATGTGCCCACCACATCCAGTGACCCCGATCTTCCCACTGATCCCTGTGGTGGTGGTGGTGGTGTAAAGTGTTCCCTCGGTTGAGGGTGCTGGGGCTCCCCAATCAGGGCCAGGTGCTCGTATTCCAGTGGCCAGGGGTCATACCTTGGCCACTGGTAGCTGCTTGGCCCCCGCCTTGGTTTGTACCTGGGCTGATGCTGGGGAGCCATCCAGGAGGGTAGGTCAGGAGAATGGACATATGGCCCATATAAAGGGGTGGCCACAGTCCCAGGCAGCCAGGACCTTCCTGGTGGTGGTGGTGCAGCAGCAGAGTGGTAAGGTCCCGAGGAGGATGGCTGCATGGACCTCTCAAAATCAAACCAGTCCTGGTAGTGTAGGGAAGCAGCTGGTGGGACAGCAGATGCTGTAGGTAGTGAGGCAGCATAAGATGCTGTAGGTGGCGGTGCAGCATAAGATGTAGGGTGACCATGTGCCGGTCCCAATCTCTTGCTCCCCAAGAGGAATCTCTTCTGGGGATGTGTGTGCCTCCTCCACAGCTTCCTGCTGTGCTGCAGGCCCGTATACTATGTGGGAAAATAAAATACATAGTAACATAGTAATTTAGGTTGAAAAAAGACTTGCGTCCATCTAGTTCAACCCTTTTCCTATTCCTGTTTACCATAGTTGATCCAAAAGGCGACAGAAAACCCCCTCAATATAGCAATTTCAAATTCTGCCTTGAATGAGGGGGGAATTCCTTCTTGATTCCAAATGGCAATCAGATTTCTCCTTGGATCAACAAGCCCTAACTAAATCCCAATACTAAAGTACATAGCCCTCTATGTTATGCTCTTTTAAACAAGTATCCTTACTGTAAAGAAACCCTTCCGGTGTTGTAAATTGAATCTCCTGTCCTCAAGTCTAAGCGGGTGGCCCCTTGTCCTTTGTACTGTTCTGTTAATGAACAGGTCTTTGGAGAGCCCCTTGTATGGGCCCTGAACATATTTATATAGTGTTATCATATCTCGACGCAGTTTTTCTAGTGCGTACAAGTTTAACTTTTCTAGCCTTTCTTCAAACTAAAACTTTCTATTCCCCTTCCTAGTTTTGTAGCCCTCCTCTGCACTCTCTCTAGTTCCATAATGTCCTTTTACGGAAATAGTGTGATTAGTAATGTACACAATGACAGAATGAATGCAAGATTATTTAATTGACATGTGGATCTCTGGTTGTCATGATGGTATCCTATGCATTGCGTTGCGATGCACAGAATACCACCCTGGCAATCACAGCGACATGAGGTCTGTCCAACTTAATCCCCCAGGGCACCAATCAGGTCAGTATTGAGGGATTTCTATGATTAAAGTCTGTTGCTGTTTGGATCATTCCATCTTTGTGAGTGACCCAGCCTTGCTTAATCAGGAATATCCATCAATCATGGCCTGTTGATGTGCCACCTACAGTGCATGACATTTGGTTTCCATGTATATCCTGTAAATAGGGGATGGTATAACATCCATCCATAGCATCACCACTTCTGAGGATCGATATGAAAACCAAATGTATGATATGACAGTTCATGTGAGAGGAAATGATTGCATACACAATGCAAAGGCCTACTTGGTTCTCCTTTAAGTCCACATTGTTGGTTGTTTCAAGGTCTGTGTGTTGCACATACAGCCAGTTAGTCTCACTGACACTGTGATGTTCATCCTCATCCATCTCTCTTGAGATTCAGTAAGCGGTGATGTAGACCTTATGGAATGGAGGTAAAGTGGAAATGATGACTTCTCCAGTGATATAATTTCTCCATTTCCAATGTTTTTCTATGGAGTGTATCCAATGAGCCCTCAGTAACTTTATCCATTTTCTTGAATAGTCTCCATAGACAAACATGGGAATTGGTGACGTGATGGTATGGAAGGGTTAAATTCACTCCATTATGTATTTTACATCGCTTAGTGAATGTCCACAGTGTAGCATGTAATCCTAACCCTGTCGAATTGTGTTTGTCGTCGGTTAACCCTGTAAAGGAATAAAAACAACAATGTGACACAGCTGCTCCGAATTAAAACTGGTTATTATTCAAAAGCAAAAATCAATAATAACAGCAACACAGGAATACAGGTAAGTAATGTACATATGCACTTACGAGCAATTCTGTACAGATGCACCCCCCTCCCTCTACAGAGTCCCCTTTTTGTACCCTTTAACCCGTTAGGGACCCTTGACGTACCAGGACCGTCAAGGGTAAACTTGCTTGAAAGACCCTTGACGGTCCTGGTACGTCACGTACTTTTTACTTACAGCGCTCTACCGGGAGCGCTGTAAGTAAAAATAGGGCATGAAATAGACCGCTCCAAGATCGGAGCGATCTGTTTCAAGCCCCATAGTGACGCGCCGATACACATGACAGGTCACGTGTACCGGCGCCTCAAAGTGCCCCTATGCGGTCGTTATGGGACGGAAATGTCCCATAACGTCTGGTCCTTAAGGGGTTAAGGGGGGATCCACCCTCGTTGGTGTCCAATCAGTGGCCTTTACATATAGGTTCCTTATCTCTCAGGACAGATGTATGTCTCCATCAGCATAATCTTGGTTCGTGCAAAGGTCCTTTTTTGTGTATTTTAGCAAACTTTGTCCGTAAACAGAATGACAGGGCAGAACACGTCTAACATTTATGTGCTAAGCATTATTCAATCAATAACTTCATATAAAGATCACACAAACTAAGCATATTGGTATAATTTGATTAATACAAGTATCAAAAGAGATAGTACTTTAACAAATGAATGTTGCCACATATCTTAAATGTGTTTAGATCTGATTAACCTCTGTATATTACCAGTGGAGCAAAAAGACTCATGCATATGCACTGCTTTAAAGGTACATTACTCCTAATTGAAAAACTATAGGATATAGACTTTTTCCTTAACATTTCTCACCCTTTTGATAATTAATTATCATATATATCATATTTTCTTTGTGCGTCCTGCTCACCTAGCTAATCATCCTGCCTGCCTGCCTGCCTGGAAATGGCCCCCTAGACAGTCCATACTTCACAAAGTACACAGTTAAGCTGCACAGATTGTGGGATGCCAGGCATCCATTCCTGACTGCCGCCTATACAGTGATCATTTCCTCTAAGCATTCACTCATCTTTATTTGGACACGCATCACACAAACACACACACACACACACACACACACACGCTTTATCTATCTATGTGGATACAGCAGCAGCCAAAGATGTACCCCTGCTGCCCAAGGTCTGAAAGGACATGGTATAAGCTGCTGAGATACAACTGTGGGACCCTTTCCGGGATGACGTCCTCCACCTGGCTTTTAAAATAGCTGAAGGGTCTGTAGGAAAGGCAGATAGTTGAGTTGAGCTATCAGACCATCATCTCAGAAGCCACTGTATCACTCCAAAGGAATGGATCTGTCCATTCATTTACTGCAACAAGAAACACAAAGCATTAATAATTTAAAACCAGTTATACCCATTAAAATCAATCCTATCACTATCACTATGGGCTTTAAAAGATCTGAGAGCATATTATTAAACCATGTACCAATAGATCCCATCCAGGAAAATGGATTCCATCCCTCCTTAGATATATCTGGAATTTCCTCCAACATCTACATGGCTTACTGAGGACAAGGTCCAAAAGAGATTGGAAAGGGTTATAGTGAATAAAGCGCCTGGACCGGACGGTATACACCCAAGGGTACTTAAGGAACTTAGTTCAGTAATAGCAAAACCATTATACTTAATATTTATTGATTCGCTTTCATCAGGCATAGTGCCCTGTGATTGGAGGAAAGCTGATGTAGTTCCATTGTTTAAAAAGGGAGCAAGATCCAAACCAGGAAATTATAGACCTGTGAGCTTGACTTCCATAGTGGGTAAGATACTAGAAGGGTTATTAACTGACAGTATTCAGAACTATGTGAAGACAAACAATATCATTAGTAGGAATCAGCATGGTTTCATGAAGAACAGATCATGTCAGACTAATTTACTTGCATTTTATGAAAGAGTGAGTAGTAATTTGGACAGGGGAATTGCTGTTGATGTAGTATACTTGGATTTTGCAAAAGCCTTTGACACAGTGCCTCACAACAGGTTACTGCATAGTAACATAGTAACATAGTAGATAAGGCTGAAAAAAGACATGCGTCCATCAAGTCCAGCCCATGCCAATAACACCCCTGTTGATCCAGAGGAAGGCAACAAAAAAGCCCTCTGGAGCAATTTCCAATGTAGGTGTGTGTGTGTGAGTGTGTCAAATAGTTCCCCGGCTCAATATCCTATTTGCTTTGAAGCCATCTGTCATAACTGTCAATATTGTTCTGTGCTAGATAGGCATCCATTGCTTTTTTGAATGCAGTTACATTATCTGCAAGCACAGCATCCCGAGGCAAAGAATTCCATAGCCTTACCGCCCTTACTGTAAAGAATCCCTGCCTGTGTTTTAGTCGAAAGCGCCTTTCCTCAAGTCTTAATGGATGACCTCTTGTTCTTAGCTCAGCTCTTTGCATAAATAATTCATTGGATAGTTCTTTGTATTGGCCTTGAATGTATTTGTAAATGGTAATCATATCACCCCTTAGACGTCTCTTTTCTAATGTAAACAAACCCAGTTTGGCTTGTCTCTCTTTGTAACTCAGATCCTCCAATCCCTTTATCAGTTTTGTTGCACGTCTCTGCACCTTTTCCAGTTCAGTAATGTCTTTTTTTAGAACAGGCGCCCAAAATTGTACTCCATATTCTAGATGAGGCCTAACCAAGGATTTATACAGAGGTAGGATAATATTAGCATCCCTTGCTTCTACACCTCTTTTTATGCAGGCTAGTACTCTATTTGCTCTTGCAGCAGCTGAGTGACTCTGCACACTGCTGTGAAGACTATTGTCTATCAGTACACCTAAATCTTTCTCTAATGAGGATTTCCCAAGTTGTTTCCCATTTAGAGTATATGTAGCAAGTTTGTTTCTACAACCCAAATGCATAACCTTACATTTATCTACATTAAATGACATCTGCCACTTTTCTGCCCATTCACTTAGTTTATCTAAATCCTTCTGTAGGGAAAAAACATCGAGCTCTGTATGTATTTCCTTACATAGCTTAGTGTCATCAGCAAAGATTGAGATGCTACTTTCAATTCCCACTTCTAGATCATTAATAAACAAATTAAAAAGCATTGGGCCCAGGACTGAACCCTGCGGTACCCCACTTATAACCCTAGACCAATTTGAAAAAGTTCCATTTACAACAACTCTCTGCCATCTATCATTTAACCAGTTCTCAATCCATGTACAGATACCACCACCCAAACCGAAGCCTTTTAATTTATGCAGTAACCTGTTGTGAGGCACTGTGTCAAAGGCTTTTGCAAAATCCAAGTATACTACATCAACAGCAATTCCCCTGTCCAAATTACTACTCACTCTTTCATAAAATGCAAGTAAATTAGTCTGACATGATCTGTTCTTCATGAAACCATGCTGATTCCTACTAATGATATTGTTTGTCTTCACATAGTTCTGAATACTATCAGTTAATAACCCTTCTAGTATCTTACCCACTATGGAAGTCAAGCTCACAGGTCTATAATTTCCTGGCTTGGATCTTGCTCCCTTTTTAAACAATGGAACTACATCAGCTTTCCTCCAATCACAGGGCACTATGCCTGATGAAAGCGAATCAATAAATATTAAGTATAATGGTTTTGCTATTACTGAACTAAGTTCCTTAAGTACCCTTGGGTGTATACCGTCCGGTCCAGGCGCTTTATTCACTATAACCCTTTCCAGTCTCTTTTGGACCTTGTCCTCAGTAAGCCATGTAGATGTTGGAGGAAATTCCATGGTTTTGTCTGTTTGCCCATAGCTTGTCATTTCTGCTTCCTTTGTATATACTGAAGCAAAGAACGTATTTAGGGTCTCAGCCATAGCTTTATCCTCACTAATCAATTCACCTGTTTCAGTCCTAAGAGGACCAATATCAACCTTAACTTTTTTGTTGTTAATATACTTGTAGAATTGTTTAGGGTTTTTCTTGCTCTCGTTTGCAATGTTTCGCTCATTTTCTATTTTAGCTAGCTTAATTGCTTGTTTGCAGATTTTATTACATTCTTTATATTTTTTAAATGATGCATCTGACCCATTTGACTTAAACACCTTAAAAGCCTGCTTTTTATTTCTCATTTCCCTGCTAACCACATTATTAATCCACATTGGTTTTGCTTTACTTCTCTTGTGCTTATTCCCCAATGGTATATATTGACGTGTATATTTGCCCAAGAGCATTTTAAATACATTCCATGACTCTTGTGCATTTTTATCTTTGAAAATTACATCCCACTGGATATCCTTTAAAGCTTCTTTTAACTTTGTAAAATTAGCCTTTTTGAAATTGAATGTTTTGGTTAAACTCTTGCTATTGGGTTTCTCATAACAAACTTCAAAGGATACAATATTATGGTCACTGCTGCCCAAATGTTCCCTTACCTGCACACTGTTTACAATGTCAGAATCGTTTGAGAGCACTAGGTCAAGCAAGGCCTCTTTTCTAGTTGGCTCCTCTACTAGTTGGGACATAAAATTATCATTTATCATACTTAGAAAAATATTTCCCTTTGTTGTGCCTGAAGTCATATTGCTCCAGTCAATTTCAGGGTAGTTGAAATCTCCCATTATAATTACCTTTGCTGACCTAGCAGCCTTTTCCATTTGCAGTAAAAGCTGGGCTTCCTCCAACTCCCCAACATTAGGTGGCTTGTAGCAAACCCCCACCAATATCTTTTTATTATGTGTGCCCCCAGTGTGTATTTCAGCCCACAAGGCCTCTACCTTTTCATTGGACCCTTCATTTATATCTTCCCTTAAACTAGGTTTTAAGACCTGCTTTACATATAGGCATACCCCTCCTCCCCTTTTGTTAACCCTGTCCCTCCTAAAAAGTGAATAACCCTCTAGATTGACTGCCAAGTCATACGTATCATCTAAATTAAATTAAAAGGCTTCGGTTTGGGTGGTGTTATTTGTACATGGATTGAGAACTGGTTAAATGATAGATGGCAGAGAGTTGTTGTAAATGGAACTTTTTCAAATTGGTCTAGGGTTATTAGTGGGGTGCCGCAGGGTTCAGTCCTGGGCCCAATGCTTTTTAATTTGTTTATTAATGATGTAGAAGTGGGAATTGAAAGTAGCATCTCAATCTTTGCTGATGACACTAAGCTATGTAAGGAAATACATACAGAGCTCAATGTTTTTTCCCTACAGAAGGATTTAAATAAACTAAGTGAATGGGCAGAAAAGTGGCAGATGTCATTTAATGTAGATAAATGTAAGGTTATGCATTTGGGTTGTAGAAACAAACTTGCTACATATACGCTAAATGGGAAACAACTTCAGAAATCCTTATTAGAGAAAGATTTAGGTGTACTGATAGACAATAGTCTTCACAGCAGTGTGCAGAGTCACTCAGCTGCTGCAAGAGCAAATAGAGTACTAGCCTGCATAAAAAGAGGTGTAGAAGCAAGGGATGCTAATATTATCCTACCTCTGTATAAATCCTTGGTTAGGCCTCATCTAGAATATGGAGTACAATTTTGGGCGCCTGTTCTAAAAAAAGACATTGCTGAACTGGAAAAGGTGCAGAGATGTGCAACAAAACTGATAAAGGGATTGGAGGATCTGAGTTACAAAGAGAGACTAGCCAAACTGGGTTTGTTTACATTAGAAAAGAGACGTCTAAGGGGTGATATGATTACCATTTACAAATACATTCAAGGTCAATACAAAGAACTATCCAATGAATTATTTATGCAAAGAGCTGAGCTAAGAACAAGAGGTCATCCATTAAGACTTGAGGAAAGGCGCTTTCGACTAAAACACAGGCAGGGATTCTTTACAGTAAGGGTGGTAAGGCTATGGAATTCTTTGCCTCGGGATGTTGTGCTTGCAGATAATGTAACTGCATTCAAAAAAGCAATGGATGCCTATCTAGCACAGAACAATATTGACAGTTATGACAGATGGCTTCAAAGCAAATAGGATATTGAGCCGGGGAACTATTTGACACACACACACACACACACCTACACTGGAAATTGCTCCAGAGGGCTTTTTTGTTGCCTTCCTCTGGATCAACAGGAGTGTTATTGGCATGGGCTGGACTTGATGGACGCATGTCTTTTTTCAGCCTTATCTACTATGTTACTATGTTACTATCTCTAGCTTTATTTTGTAGTTCTTTTACCTTTTACAAGTGTGCCTCTATGGGGTCACGAGAATCCTCAACCCATGTACAACACTATTCCCCTATAATAGCACAAGTCGCACCCTCTATGGCTAGCAGATAATCTAGGGCCATCCTATTCTGAAGAGCTACCTTTCTAACTTGGGCTAACTCTTCATTAAGGGCATGGATAGAACTTGTGGTTTCATTAATTATTCCATCCATGATACTAGCATATTTATTTAACTTATTTGCTAACTCAATTCCCCAACCTGTCCAGGCTGGGAACCACATCCAAGCTTTATCTGCCGTTGTAAATAATTCCCGTTTACTTCTAGTATTCCAATAATCTTAATCAAACAATGAAATATTGGAGCGTGTCCTAATAGCAGGCACAACTCTTCCTATAGTACAGTTACCCCATGCCCCCATAGGAAGCCACGCATAAGCCCTATTACAACATATGTAATAGACTCCTTGTTTTAAAACATTAGGAATTACCGTACGATGTTTTCCCAGCCACTTATGAAACCACCTCATATTGTCCTCCACCATACTTTTACAGATCCAATCATCCTCGTCTGTTTGGTCAGGACAGGCGCATCTGGGGGCACAGCGAGTGTCCATGGTTGGACAAAAACACAAACTGTTACAATCTGCATTTACTTTGTCACAAATTGAGGTTTCAGGTTCCATGGTGAATTCCAAAGTAGCATTAGTACAATCTGTGTCCCCAACATAAGCCTTGGGTAAACTGACTAGTCTGCCTTTAATATCAACTGTGTGATTCACATACATTGGTCCTAGACATATTGTGGGTGGAGATGTTAAACCAACAATTTCTAAATGCGTTCCTTGATCTGCAAGAGCATTGTGATCAGTATGGTCTACATCTCTTTGAACCTCATAGCTATAATCTGTGATATTCAGATCATTCATTGATATTGGAACACCTAGTAAAGGAATTCGCTTAAGTGTAGCAGGAACTTGAGAACATACCCAGCAGTCAGTGATAATTAACTGTTTGGCAGTTTGTTGGTGCAGAAGCCAGACAGAATTATTCTGATTTTCACCTTTTACCTGTGCATAGAGATATAGAGCAAAAAGAAGCAGGAAAGACAGTACATGCATCCTAGCGGTTTATTAATCCTCTTCGTCCCCTTATGGCCTACCCTTCTTGGTGCTAATTTACGTCACCCACCTGGAAGTCCACTTTTTTACAATGGGAGGCGTGTATCCAGTTTGGCTTCCCTTCCACCTTGACTGAGGTGGGTGTGGTCAGTAGCACCTGGAATGGGCCATCAAACCAGGGCTCCAGATGGTTCCTCACGTATCTTCTTATCACCACCCAGTCTCCAGGTTGCAGGTGGTGGGTTCCGGTTGTCTCTCCAGGATCTGGTAAAGAAGAAAAGACCTTTCCATGCAAATCAGTCAGTTGTTTGTGCAACTGAATAACATAGTCAGTTAAAGAAGCATACTGTCCATGCAGTTCTTGTGGGAAGAAAAGGCCTGTCAGTGGTGGTCTGCCAAACAGAATTTCAAATGGCGAAAGGCCATGCTTTTCCTTTGGGGTATGTCTCATTGCAAAAAGGGCTAGTGGTAATGCTTGTACCCAAGTGAGATTTGCTTGCTTACAGATCTTAGCTATTTTATTTTTCAACACACCATTTGCTCTCTCTACCTTCCCAGATGATTGAGGGTGATAAGGAATATGTAGGTGCTGGTTAATTTGTAACCCTTTCAGTATTTCTGCAAACACTTGTCCAGTAAAATGGGTCCCTCTCTTAGATTCCACTGTCTCAGGTAAACCATATCTACACACTATTTCAGAAATTATCTTTTTCGCTGTCACACCTGCTGTTGCCTTAGCAACAGGCCATGTCTCTACCCACGAGGAAAACATATCCACACACACCAACACATACTCAGACACCACATTTGGGTAGCTGGATGTAGTCTATTTGTAGTCTTTGGAAAGGGTAGTCAGGCTTTACAAGGTGTTTCATCTCTACCTTTGTCAGTTTACCTGGGTTTTATTTGGCACAACTCATGCATTTCTTACACCATTCTGTTGCAAATTGTGAGAAGCCTGGTGCAAACCAAAATTTGCTAACACTCGCAATCATTCCCCCTTTGGAAACATGGGAAGGGAGATGGGATAAGTTAGCTAGGATGGGATATAGAACTGGGGGTGCACACAATCGACCATCCTCATGTTTCCAACACCCCTGCTCTGACGTACAACCAGCGTTTCTCCACTTTCTGTGAGTTTGAGCTCCTGTCTGGTTTTGGAGGGTGCATAAAGCATCCATTGTCACATTCTCCTGGGTGTTAGAGGGGCCTTGGAGAAGCATAAAAGCTGCCCTTTTGGCTGCCTCATCTGCTCTGTTATTACCCATAGTGATAGGATCTATAGCTCGCTGATGTGCTTGACATTTCATAACAGCTATGGCTTGACGTAGCTTTACCTTCTGCAGTAGCTCCTGTATGAGGTCTGTATGTTTCACCATTTTGCCACTAGAGGTCAGGAAACCTCTATGTGCCCACGAGAAGACAAAATCATGAAGGACTCCATAGGCATATCGGGAGTCTGTATATATGTTTACAGTCTTCCCTTCTGCCAATCCACATGCCTTGACCAGGGCAAGCAATTCAGCACTTTGCGCTGAGTGTGTGCCAGGATCAGGGGTCTCAGAGTACACAATGGAGATATCATCTGCTATAGCAAACCCTGCGCCAAACCCTCCTTCTGGTTTCTGCAGTCTGGACCCATCCACATAGAGAGTCATGTCTGCATTTGGGATTGGTTCATCCAGGACAGGACTAGGAGGAGTATAGTAAAGTTCCATCTCTTCCTCACAATCGTGTACTGGGGACTGGTCACACTCCTCATCATTTACTGGCAAGAGGGTAGCTGGATTTAAAACATTGCACCTAAGTATGGTGATATTAGAAGGTGCTAGCAAGGAAATTTCATACTTAGTCAATCTGGCTGCAGAGAGGTGTCTGGTTGTTAGGCTGTGTAGGACTGCTTGTTCAGCATGAGGGACCATGAGAAACAATTGGTTCCCAAGCACAATGTCAGTTGTCTTTTCAATCAACCTGGCTGCTGCAGCCACTGCTTTAACACATGTAGCCCCGGCTGAGATCACAGAATCCATTTTTGCACCCAACTGTCTTCTGTTTCCCACCATACTTCTGAGTGAGTACACCTGAAGCCTGGTTCTCCTGTTCATGACAGAACAGGTAAATCGGTTTAGTGTAATTGGGAAGTGCCAGTGAAGGGGTGCTAAGTATTGCAGTCCTTAACTGGTCCACAGCCTGTTTTTCTTCCCCAGACAAGTCTGTGTGTCCAGCTTGAGTGGTCAAAGCATACAAAGGGGCGGCGATTTGGGACATGTTTGGTATCCATTGTCTGCAGTACCCAACTAGTCCCAGGAAGGCTCTGATTTGTTTTGCATTCTGTGGGTATGGTGCCCTTTGTATTACAGAGACTCCATCTGCGCTAATGTGTTTAGTGCCGGGTGATATACAGTGGCCCAGGAAGATGACTTTTTCCTGGCAAAACTGTAGCTTGTTGGAGGATACCTTGCATCCCTCAGCTCCTAGGTGGGTGAGTAGAGAAACAGTAGCGCTAATGAATAGCCCTTTTTGATGTGGCAGTCAACAGATCATCAACATACTGCACAACAGTAGTCCCAACAGGTGCTTGTCACCTGTCCAGGACCTGTTTCATAGCCTGGCCAAATTCAGAAGATGGAGACCATCCCCTGTGGCAATCTTGTCCAAGCATTCTGTTGTCCCTCAAAAGTGAAGGCAAACAGATACTGAGAATCAAGGTGTACTGGAACACAGAAAAAGACATCTACTAAATCGATCACGCTAAACCAAGATGCATCCGGAAGGATTTCACCTAGTATAGTGTGAGGATTTGGCACAAGTGGAGCATCTTCTTGAATAATTTTGTTTACTGCTCGCAAATCATGAACCAGGCGAAACTGACCTAGTTTCCCAGGCTTTGCCACCGGATAAAGGGGAGTATTCACTAGTGACTTAATTGGGACCAGGATCCCCTGATTCACAAAAGCTTTAATTTGGTCTCTAACACCATTCATTTGTTTCATGCTGAGGGGATACTGAGGAATCCTGGGTAACTTAGCTTTTGGTCTGAGCTTGATAACCACTGGGTCTGCTTGTCTTATCAGGCCCACTGGATCACCCTTTTGAGCCCAAACAATATGGGGAACATCCTTCAGGTCAGGTGGAATGTCCTGCTCTGGAAGAGTTCGAACTGCCATCAGGGGGACCAGACTCTCTAAAGTGTTGAGATCCTCTGATCCTACTGATTTAGTTATTATTGGTCCATCCTCCGTGTATTGAATATTTGCCTTTAGCTTCATCAGTGCATCCCTTCCCAGCAGATTGCAGGGAACAGTATCACTGAGGACAAAGGAAAGGGAGGTTTTCATTTGACCTATAGTCACAGGGGTATCCACAGTTTCCCTCAACTTGATGGTTTTACCGGCCAGTCGTACAGCATCAATGTGTCCAGAAATTTTTAATTTTGGGGCTTCTGATCTTTTGAGAACACTGCGGGCAGCACCAGTGTCCACCAAACACTCCAGAGAATGATATAGCATCTCAGAGAGGGTCAGACGGACAAAGGCATCATCCCCCCTGCTCTGACAGATGATAGGTAGCAATGGAAGCCCTGTTTGTCAATAGTTCTCCTGTTTCTCCCGCTTTGCTGCTGTGCAGTCCCTGGCAAAGTGGCCTAGTTTATCACAATTATAGCATCTCACTTTTCTAGGCCCCCTTTGCTGAACTGTCTCCCTTGAGGTTTCCCAGGGCACTGACTAGCATTACTCTCTGGGTTCTCTTTTCCTGCACCTCCTGTATACTCCTTTGGATTGAGCTCGCTAAGCTCATTATTGCTGGAACTGACTTATCACGCCATTCAGAATGAGCAGAAACCAATTTGTCATGAATATCTTTATTCAGTCCAGACACCAATGTAGCAGTGAGCATCTTCCCCATTCCCTGATCATCAAGATTACCTCCTGCCTCTTCTACAACCTGCCTAAATATTTCAAAATAATCTTCCACTGGTTCCTTAACCTTTTGCTGAATGTTTGTCACCCGGATCCAGGATTGAGGAGGGAATATCTCCTTGATTTTATCCTTGATCTGGTTAACACATTCCATTGCCTTCTGGGGGGTATTCTCTTGCTCTGATGGGTCTAGTGGCAGGGCAAGATTGGTGCAGATTGCAGCAGTGTCTATTTTTCCTGTTACAACTCTTATTATCTGCAACAAATCTCTCCATGTGGGGTTGTAACTGACTGCAATTTTGTACAGTTCACTTGCAGACCCATATGGATTACTCCTTGGCTTGGGAACTGATGAGAGAAAACCCTTTAATTCCCCAGGTGTCCATGGGACATGCTGGGTAATATGCTTGTCTGCCTGACCATTTGTACCTGGAATGAATTGCTGTCTAACAGGGTAAGCTGAGACTGGGGGTGAACGGTATGCTGAAGCTTGAGGTGAACGGAACTCCTCACCCATCCTACTTACCTCCTCTGTGTTGATTTTGGGGGTGATTAGGAGTTCATCTTCTACTCCACATAAGACTCTTCCTCCCCTCAGGTCACCTGCTACGAGGTGGTAGGAGACACAAATGGTGGGGCAGTAATCCCAGCTGGGGATTCAATATAATGAGGGGGTGGAGGGAAATTTAACTCTCCTGAGGGGTACAATGTAGTGGAGCCAGTGGAGACCTTTGGCTTGGCCCCCATATCTACCGGGGCCTCCTGAGTACTAGAATCAGGAAGTCCCGCAGTATCTCCGGTGGGTTCCACCAGAGATATAGCTAGCTGCTCTATCACCTCTGCCTCCCCTTCTCCTTCTGGCTCAGACTGTTTCTTCCCTCCCTGCTGGTCTGTTCCTGCTGTCTCTGTCTTAGTTTCCAGAACAAAAATACCTCTGGCCTTCTGCTATCTCCAGTAAGACTCTGCAATCCACCTACTCCAAGCTGCTTTCTCATTTGGCTCTGTAAGTTTTTGCTTACAATTCTGGTAGAGGGATGTCCAGCGGGGTAACTCAAATGTTCCCCCCTTTGTAAATCCCACAATCTAATCCCCTAGTCAGCTTGCACCATTTAGACAAATGCAGGCTGACCCACGAACCATACTTTTTATTCATCTCCTCCTGTGGGGTGGGAGGAGCTTTTGGACGTCTATTACTTTGCTGTGGCACAGAGACACCTTTGCTAGAGTTGTTTCCCATAACCCGGCTATGATGGAGGGTACTCTTACCCTTCTCTCTCAACTCTTAGCAGTACTATGGTTAAGGGCTGTCAGGGAAGTTCACACACTACAAATCCCCGCTTCTGATCCCTCCCAATTTTCCAACAGAGCCAAATGACAAAACAGCAAGAGAATTATGGAAAAAAGTACCTGGCCTCTAATATCATCCCAGTCAAACCACGCTAGGAGGGGGTTATTTTTACCAATAGTCTGAGTATAATTATTCATGGGGGGAGACAAATCTGCTACAGCGTCTGGGACAGGACTTTCAGCATGGGAGAGTCCAGGTTCAAACCAGCATAACACAAGGCTGTACAGATGCAAGCCAAGAGGTGATCAGAGATCAGGTTGCTCTTGTTCTTGTACCCAATAGCAGCAGTGGACAGAAGCTGAATTTAATCAACGATATCCAAAGGCCAAGCACAGGGGGTACCCAAAGACATGCACTGACAATCCAAGGCTAACCAGTAAAAACTCTGTATCTACCCACACTTATCCCTCTGTGTTTTGTCCCTTTGCTATGCAGACAGGGTTAGTAACCGTTTCTTTGACAGACTCAGGGGATAGAAAACATACGTGTCCGAGGACGGTAGGGTCCTCTTTCGCTACCACACAGCTGTTCCCACTGGCTTTCTCCTCAAAAAAGAGGGGGTGAGTCTTGGAGCAGTACTTTCATACGCCATGAAGGACCTCTTTCAAACTGATATGGTGGGTTTTAAGCCACCAATATCCCATTTACTCACACATGTATCCAAAAGATGTTAAACATATACACAGTTGTATCAAGCTCGTGGGAGCTTGTACTTACAAAAGAAGACAGAGGATCTAAGGAACAGAGAAAAGGAGAAACAACTTTGAGACACAAAGGATCTCACCTGTTTAGCTGGCTAAGGTTGGTCTCCTGTTCTCTCAGACCCAGGATCTGATTCCGTCCACTTGTTGCTTTCAAGCTCCCGGGTTTCGGCACCAAGTTTTGTAAAGGAATAAAAACAACAACATGACACAGCTGCTCCGAATTAAAACTGGTTATTATTCAAAAGCAAAAATTAATAATAACAGCAACAGAGGAATAAAGGTAAGTAATGTACATACGCACTTACAAGCAATTTTGTACAGACCCTCCCTCTACAGAGTCCCCTTTTTGTACCCTTTAAGGGGGGATCCACCCTCGTTGGTGTCCAATCCGTGACCTTTACATATAGGTTCCTTATCTCTCAGGACAGATGTATGTCTCCATCAGCGTAATCCTGGTTCGTGCAAAGGTCTTTTTTTGTGTATTTTAGCAAACTTTGTCCGTAAACAGAATGACAGGGCAGAACACGTCTAACATTTATGTGCTAAGCATTATTCAATCAATAACTTTATATAAAGATCACACAAACTAAGCATATTTGTATAATTTGATTAATACAAGTATCAAAAGAGATAGGATATATCTGTATATTACCAGTGGAGCAAAAAAACTCAAGCACATGCACTGCTTTAAAGGTACATTACACCTAACTGAAAAACTATAGGATATAGACTTTTTCCTTAGCAACCCTTTGAGCACCAGAGGGGTTGCCAAAGCATTGTTGAGCGATGCATTGATAATCCCTCTAACACTCAAGGGGTTATGTGCTGACTTCCCTGTGGGTACATGGGTGACATTGTGGAGGAACAGTAATGATGTTTAACAGACAACACTCTAAAAAGCATGGTTTGGATTGCGTGTGATCAGCACAGCAACAAGAGGGTTGAACTGGGACTTGGACAGGTTTGGGCCTGGTTGAACCTTGCCATTTGTCCTTGTATTGTGTCCTGTTTGAACACTCAGGGTGCTGTGTTGGTGGAGTTGTGAGGATGAATGATGGGCATGTGTTGAACTGGGACTTGGACAGGTTTGGGCCTGGTTGAACCTTGCCATTTGTCCTTGTATTGTGTCCTGTTTGAACACTCAGGGTGCTGTGTTGGTGGAGTTGTGAGGATGAATGATGGGCATGTGTGGAGGTGTGACTGTGTTTTAAGTGTGCAGCTTGTGTTGGTTGATGTGGTGTGTGGTTATGAGAGGATGCACTTACCGGTAGTGTGGAGGCTCTCTTTCATCCCCAGTGTCTGATCCTCCAGGGACCCCCTCAATCAGCGTGGATGACAAGGTCTGCCGCAGCCTCTCCTCCCATCCGCTAAAGGTGATTGGGACAGGTGGACCACCTCCGCTGCCTCGGGCATGAATGGCAATTTCAGCCAACTTTTTTTTGACTACCCTCTTGCAGTCGCCCCATCTTTTCTTGATGGACTCCACATCCCGTCTGCAGCTGGCCACCTCGTTCACCTTGCTGCATATCTGATTCCAGGCAGCCTTCCTCTTTGCAGCCAGGCCAGGAACCCTCTCCCTCAGAAAGAGGACACTCTCCCTCTCTAAAACAGCCTCCACAAGAGCACTGTTCTCCTGTTCTGTGTAGTGGGGATCCCCGAGCCTCTCCTCCTCAGCTCCGGCCTGCGAGGTTTCAGACCTGTGCCCAGAATGTCCTGCCTGCTCTTCCCCTGCCTATGCATGGTGCTCTGTGACAGGTACCCCTCGTCCCACTGACACACCTGTCCCTGCCCTCCGTGTGCGTACTCTTCTGGGCCGGGTCCCACTCCGCCCTGCGGATCTCCCACACCTACCCTCAACAGGGATTTCCTGCTCTCTTTCCTCCTCCTCCACTACTCTCCCCATCCCTCTCTCCTGTCCTCCTCTCCTGGCCATCATTCACCCACTTACACCAAGGCGCTCCCACAGGCCCTCACAGATGCACTCGATCCCACTCACTCTCTGTCACACTCTTTCACTCACAGATTCACATTGTAAAAATAAAATTTAAGCTATGTGTAAAGTGTTATAAAAAAAAAAAAAAAAAAAGAAGACTATGTGTACGTGTTTGCGTTTGTATGGGTGTATGTGATATGTGCAAAAGTGTGATATGTGTTTATTTAAGTGCAGATCTCTCCTCTCCAAACTCCAAAATCAAAACTCCTACCGCAAATGTCCGCTCCTCTCTCCCTCGCTCTAAACGCTATTGTCACGCTTCCCCTGTTCGTTCCTTCTACCATCATTCCTATTGGCTGTTGCAGGCTTTAACTATCTAGGTCAACCTCCTAGCCTTGCTTGATTTTAGCGCCAATAGTCTGAGAACCCTCTGTCGCAGAGTTCCCGAGTTGCTGAATCCGTGTACCGAACCTTGCCTTGTTTAATGACCGTGTCTCTTGTCTTCTGTCCTTGGATCTCGACCCGGCTTTTCCCTGACTACGTCTCCGTCTGATCCCCTGGCTCCTTGATTCTATTTCGGCTTGACCTCGGCTATCCTTGACCACGCTTCTCCTACTGAACCTTCTGCCTCACAACAGGAGTCCCTTCAGTTGCTCCCTAGGTCTGACTCTAGTTTACTCGACCCTACACCTCAGGCTCTCCGGTTGGTTCGGGTTGTCATCACCGGTTGCTCCGGTGACTGCCCCGGCCAGTCGAGGGTGTAGGGACTCAAAACCTTCTTTCCTTCTACCAGAGCTACTAGGCCTCAGGATCAATCCTGACATCTGGTTGGTCCTCCCATTTCCCCCGACTAGAGGGGAACAGTGGACTAGTAGCCCGTCGACCATTCGGTTCTATCTCGAACCTCTTCAATACTTCCTCTACCTCGAACTAGTTGAGAGCAGTGGACTTGTAGTCCGTAGACCATCCGATCCTGTCTCGAACCCCTTCGATACCCCTAAACCTCCGACTAAGGGGAACAGTGGAGTTGTAGTCCGACGACCAACCAATCCTGTCTCGAACCTCTTCGATACTCCAACCCCATCTGGTCCTGTCTCGAAACTCTTCAGTATTGTGGACTGGATCATCCTGTCCAGTCTCAAACTACCACCTCGTTAGCCCATCTCAGAGACTGACAGCTATCCTCTGCTCCTGGGTTCTGTGATCTAGCTTGCCAAAACTCGAAACACAGACAGGGTGTCACCGTTATTTTGGGGTATATATATATATAGGTGTGTTTGAACATTTTTTGCTACTTTGGGGCCTTGGGATTGGCTGTAGGTTTGAATTTTGTTTGTGCATCTATCAGGTTTGCTAGCCAACGCAGCTGTAATGTTACATTTTGACTTACGTTGTGTTTTAACGGGTGTTTGGGATGCACAGTGATGTGAAAACAGGTGCGACACAGGTTTTTGTGTTACATGTTTTTGTTGTGCCTACTCTCGATAGCTATTCTTGTAGAGTTACTTTTAAATCCGCCGTAAATCATGTATAATTTGTGGACGATGTGCCTTTTTTACTTAGCTGCTGGTTTAACGGCTGCCTTTAAGTCTAGCCCTTAGGGTCAGACGTACAATAGTAGATACACATCCAAATGTTATATGCAGTGATTTTAACTTTGTCCTACACATAAAGTTTATTATTTTTATCACTTTGATATATATGTACACTTTGTTGATTTATGTTTATTCTTTCTTCACTGGTTAATTTTCAGCTTTGTTTAGCGCTAATTCTTGGTACCTATTTTATTAGAGTATATAATGGTTTTGTATGTTTTATTGTGGTGTATTGTTGATAAAGGCCACTGGGGTTGGCCGAAACATCAATTCATTAAACACCAGTGTTAGTTTTGCATATATGCTTCCTGCGTGTGCTTTCCTGTAACCAAATTTGTATATAAATATTTATTTGAATGAACACCTGACAATGAGTGCTGCCATCTGTTGTATATTTATGCAGATCCATTCTATTCTGTGGAAGTGCACCCTGGACTTACCAATCACTAATAATTGGTTTTCAATTTATGAAATCTTATTCTTTGACTATATGGAACACCTTTATCTATACCTATGGTGGCTATGGAAGATAGCCACATACCAGTGATTCTGACCACACCATTGAAATCAGTTACGTTCACTGAAACAGAGATCAAGTCCATTCTCTTTGAAGAAAGTGCTACTAACAGACCTACTACAATAAAACTCAATTACATTTTTCATACCATATTGAAACTTTCCAAACGTACAACTGATTTAAATCTGCATGGTATCTACTTATAGGACTATTACAGTTAAAACATATCCCTAGAGGATTTAGAGTATCAAATATCCCAACCATTGGACGCAATAATATTGAATTATGCAGAAAATGGTGCAGGATTCTTAATAAGTGTTCATTGGACTTAATGATTTTGTTGATTGAAGAAGTTAAAAGGGAACTTGATGCTACCAGATCAGAATTAGAAGCTTTTGAAAATAAACATAAAGCCACTTTGATAAATGACAAGGGCATGAACTGGCTTGAAAAATTGGAAACACAAATTAATGCATACAAAGAGGATTTGCACTAGTTTAAACAGAAAAAAGTGGAAAAGGTTGAATCAGACTATACCAACAACCACATCTACTGATGGTTAACTGGTACCCAATACAAACTTAGACCATACACTAAGCATGTTAGCAAACAGAGAGACACTACACGCACACTTGACACAGTTGGTATAAAATCAGCAGCATCATCCACTTCTGATAGTGAAAGCAACATCACAGATATCGGTGCTAGCAGTAATTTTTTAGGGGTGACCACATGCTCGCAAACACTCACCACAAGAGACAAGCTCACCCCAGATGGGGCAGGAGGAGAAATCAAAAACAAAGGCAACAAGGGGAACCTAACGAACAAACAATATTTAATTTAAGCAAACATGAACTAACGGCTTCAGAAATGACTGTCATCTCAAACGTACTAGCCTACTTACCGACTGTCAAACATGACACCACACAATTTGACATAGAGATATACAAATTTCAAAGAAATCTCAAGCTCAAAGATTATTTCAAAGACAGTATGGATCGACAGGACATACAAACTGTATTCAGAACCAAAGAGTACTTTCGACCCCATCAATACACACCCCTCGATTAAGACTTTCAAACGGCTTATGGAGACTGAAAATGAACAAGCTACAACTTCTATTAAATATAGACAAAGCAATACTAAAGCAGAATGGGAAGCCATTTGAACTCAGACCAGCTGTCTAAGGGGTACCATTGTACTTCTAGACTATGAATACTACCATACTGAAATCCTCTCACAACTGTCAGACACCTATACATACCCACTAGACAAGGACCCTACACTTATTGACAAACAGATTATTGATCAAAATGTAATTAAAGCTAAAAACAACAAATGGATCGACGTTCCAATACATACATTTCTCACTACTCAGTTTTCCAAAGGCCTATAATCTCAGCTAGAGAAGCATTTTTACAACGGTCACCGCGCTTTGTGGAACCTTTATTACCATGCATACTCAGTTACCTCCGAGATACTACAGATTTGTTGGTGAAATTACAATGTGCAGACCCATTACCTGACAACATACTATTGGTAACGATGTATGTTTGTAGCATCTATACAGTTATTTCTGTACATGACGGTGTACTTGCGGTAAAAGAACTATTACAGAAACATCCCAGTGATACTCGTCCACCTAATGAATTTCTGTTGGAACTATTACACCTATGCCTTAATCTTAACTTTTTTAAGTTTGAAAAGTTGTATTATAGACAAACATCTGGGACAGATATGGGGAGCAATGTGGCTCCTGCCTATGCCAACAGTTATATGTATCAATATCAAGAATAACATACAATATCACCATATAAGGAACATATTTTCAAATACTTTCATCTCATAGATGAAGTCTTTATGCTGTGGAAAGTCAGTACAAAAGACTTTAATGACTTCTTTAGTCACGTTAGTTGACTACCCTTACCTATACTTTTCACACTTACAGTCAACCAACACTATTGATTTCCTTGATGTATCTCTATGGGTTAACAATCAGTGTATCTGCTCCACAAATTTCAGGAAGCCTACCAACAGAAACACACTATTACACAGAGATAGTTTCCACCCTGAACACACCACATTGTCTATCTATAGAGTTATAACTGGAACCACTATTTGGAGTGTATAGCATAGTGATATATTTGTTTAATTACTCTACATATTTATGTGTTATTAACCCTAAGACATATATCTTTGGTCTTTTAATGTCAATATTTTCATAATCGGGGACACTTATGACCTTATGAGCAATATTCTTACTATCTTTTCTATGTATTATGTATGACCATATGTCCATTCAACATATTTTCATGTCACATGATGTACACTATGTATCTGGGATTAGACTAATCCTCATACTGTCAGATGCATGGGCTAATTACCATAGGCATCTGTATATGTTTATTTATTTCATGATCAGCACTTAGTTTGTTACTTTTCTCCGTATATGTTTTAAGTATGACCTACATTACTCTGTTAGATTTGTATATGTCCAGTCTATTCTCCTCAAGCACATATTTACATCAGTATCACTGTATTAACATCTTTTGTGTACCATGTGCGTACCACAGTCCATGCTGTGAGATGTGCTGGAGATCATCAACACATGCGTTTACAGCAGAGAGTAACATAGATTGAATGTAGTAATAGTCATTAACTGATCACATGTATTCTTGCTTTTCTTCATATTTACATTGTGATGTTGGCTTCCCGCAGTACACCAATAATATATTGCCATCTTTGCTGTGGGATGTGTGGAAGACCATGCTCGAGCCTGCACTAGCACACTGAGCAGTGTGTGTGAGCCGGCATAAACACAATACTAGGTATGAGATTAACCATTTCCACTATCATTCCTACAACTTTGTTGCTTTACACTATCTCGCCTTAATACCAGATAGCACATAGCATACAGGGGAGTATTTACCAAGTTACATTTTGACACGTTATATGGACCGCACACATTAGATACACATAGTAGTGCAGGTTATATTATCACATGGCAATATGCATTTATTCATTTCTTAATGTTCTTTCTTTATCATGTTTATTTCATTTACAGTGTTCTGATGAGAGGTCAAGTACCTCTGACCTTTAGGGTCAGACGTGCATTAGTAGATACATATACAGTGATTTTAACTTTGTTCTACATATTTTACATATATAGTTCATTATTTTTAGCACTTTGATATCTATGTACAATTTGGTGATGATTTATGTATTCTTTTTTCACCGATTGTTAACTTTCAGCTTTGCTTAGCGCTAACTCTTGGCACCTATTTTAAACTAGGGTATATAATGGTTGTTTGTTTCATTGTGGTGTAATCTTGATAAAGGACCATGGAGTTGGCCAAAATGTCGATTCGTTAAACACCTGTTTATTTTTTGCAAATAAGGCTTCCTGCATGTGCTTTCCTGTAACCAAATGTGTGTGTGTGTGTGTGTGTATATATATGTATATATACATATACCAAAAAAAAAAACTCACAGTGCCAACTCGCCATAACCTATCCATACAATAAATACATTTTTAATGTGAATATAAAGTGTATACATAGATAGCAGCTAGGTATGAGAATGTTCTCCAGACCCCCAAACTTCAGGCCAAAACCCAAAGTACAAACAAACAGACAGACACAACGACAAACCAGCGCTTCTCTATGTTAAGAATAAATGTGTGCCCTGTATTTAGCATATATAATATTTCTAAATAAATAAAATAAGCGAGATATTAGTTTTCACAAATTGGCCAAGTTGTGGGTAAGCTTGCCACCGCGCCAAGGTTTCTCACTGTACGGCAAGTCCTACTCTATACATCTATAATGCCCTATGTAAAAATTAAAATATAACTTGAAATTCCATGAGGAGATGTTATTATAAACGCGTTGTTGAGCAAGGACCCTTTAAATGTGCTCTTTTTATTGCTTCTGGGTTCCAGTGTGGTGCAATTAAAAACAGAAGACATACATTATAATTATCATGTGATTCGTGCTGCTCTGTGTCTGTCACTTGCTGAGTGTTCGTGATTGGCTGTCTGTCATTAGCCCTCCTCACACAGCCTTTTTAAATCCAGTTTGAGCACTTCCAGCTTGCCCTTTCGTGGTGTTTCTGACTCCACTCTGCCTGACCTGCTTGTCAGATCTCTGGGCCTGTTTCCAGTGTTCCTGTATGCTACGTTCCGGTGTTCCAGTGTTCCTGTACGTTAATGTTCCGTTGCTCCAGTGTTCCAGTGTTCCTGTATGCTAACGTTCCGGTGTTCCAGTGTTCCTATGTGCCTGTATTCCAGGGTTCCTGTGCTCCAGCACCGCGCGAGTTAACCTGTACGAGTTCCTGAGTCTCGCGCTCCAGCTGTCGCTTCGGCGACATTGTTCTCCTCACTATTGCATACACATTATTGGTTCCAGCGTGCGGACGCTGGTTTACTCCACTAAACCTGGTTGCAATATACATTGTAGGTTCCGGCGTGCGGACGTTGGTTTACTCCACTAAACCTGGTTGCGATACACATTGTAGGTTCCGGCGTGTGGACGCTGGTTTACTCCACTAACTGGTTGCATGATACATTGTTGGTTCCAGCATGCGGACGCTGGTCTGCTCCACTAAACCTGGTTGCAATACACATTGATGGTTCCAGCGTGTGGACGCTGGTTTGCTCCAATAAACCCGGCTGCGATATACATTGTTGGTCCCAGCGTGCGGACGCTGGTTTACTCCACTAGATTGGTTGCGAGATACTTTGTTGGCTCCAGCGTGCGGACGCTGGTTTGATCCACTAAACCTGGTTGCGATATACATTGTTGGTCCCAGCGTGCGGACGCTGGTTTACTCCACTAGACTGGTTGCGAGACACATTATTGGTCTCAGCGTGCGGACGCTGGTTTGCTCCACTAAACCTGGTTGCAATATACATTGTTGGTTCCAGCGTACGGACGCTGGTTTGCTCCACTAAACCTAGTTGCGATATACATTGTTGGTTCCAGCGTACGGTCGCTGGTTTTCTCCATTAAACCTGGTGGCACTATTTACCATTAGTCCCAACGTGCGGACGTTGGTTTGCTCCTGAACATCCAGTACTGTGGTCAGTCGCTGTCCACTTCCTTGCAGTTGTCTGATTATCCCTGGCAATAGACTTCTGCTGATTTAGACCTCCATACTGATGCTCCCTGCTGTCTTAGTCACCTGACAGCTGGTCTACTTGCTCAGGCTGCCCTGCCTGGTATTGGTGAGGCCGGTAGAACCTTGACGATACCATCCTGTAGGTTGCCTCACCCGGTATTGGCAGGGCCGGTAGAGCCTACTACAGTACTCCTTTGGGCTGCCCTGCCCGGTATTGGTAAGGCCGGTAGAACCTTGTAATTCACCATCTTTAAGGTTGCCTTACCCGGTATTGGCAGGGCCGGTAGAGCCTACATTCAGCATTCCATTGGGCTGCCTTGCCCGGTATTGGTAAGGCCGGTAGAACCGGTATACGTCATCTCACGGTTGCCTTACCCGGTATAGGCAAGGCCGGTAGAGCCTGTCATTAAAACTGTCACTTGGGTTGCCTTGCCCGGTATTTAGGAAGGGCCGGTAGAACCTATTGTATGTTTTTTTACTGTTGTATTGTTATGTATGTTTACCCTACGGGGATTGCCTTTAACTTTTAATAAAGTTAAGTTATTTTACCAAACCTTAAGTCTGAGAGTCTTCAAAAACCGTGACAATAATGAAAAGATGTACATAGTGGACTTACCTAATACAAAAAGACCCCAATGGATCTGCAGTATGAGAATATGAGGGAGCTGTGGATCCAAAAGCTCACTCCATAAATGAGACCTTTATATCAACACCCACAGGTCATGTGAGGAGTAATTGATACCAAACAAGGAGCAAGCAAGCTAGAGAAGGCTTAAGGCCTGCTCTTAAAGTGTGAAAAACAGAAATAAAGCTACTGTGATACTAATAGTGCAAAGATAATTGTGCTATATACGTGAAATAAAATTGTCATAGTAACAATTAAAACAATCTCAAAGATCAAATACATAAGTCTGGGGATCCGGTCAGATGGCATAGCATAAACTTTAAACATTTTAATCATATATTCTGTCCAAGTAAACACCTATACATTTATACAATATTCCCTGCAAGTATAACTCTGATATTAACTAATTTCAAAATTAGCAAACACATCTGTTTTTTCAATGAAATTACAAGCCTGGCATTAGCCACATTTAAAAGTAACTTTAAGATTTCTCTTATTTAGCCAGGTCTTACTTTTCTTATCTGCATCATAATAGCTCCTAACTAAATCATCCCATAAATTGGGAGCTCTCCTAGGAATTAAGGCTGGAGAGTCCCCCACAATATTCCTAATGGATGCATCCTGCATCAAGATATTCCAGTGTTTTAGGAGAACAGATCTCAGAGTCTTCCAGTGAGATCCATAGTCAGTAATGAATCAAACTCTGTTATCAACTTGACTCACTCTATTTTTCTTCCCAAAAATCAAATTATCCCTATCATGCAACAATGCTCTCTTGTAGCTTAGATTGAGAATTTTAAATGAATATCCTTTCTGTAAAAATCTATCCGTTAATTCCCTAGCTTGAAGATTATAATTTTCCACATCACTACAATTCTTTCACAGTGGCAGGTATTGTCCACAGGGGATACCTTTGATTTGAGAAGGAAGGTGGTGGCTACTGCCACCCAACAACGTATTACACGCTGTGGGTTTGTGATATGTTTTGGTTTTTTATATTCCACTATATTTATACATTTTTAAATCCAAGAAATCAACTTCAAATAAATCACTATGACAGGTCAGCTTAATATTTAAATTATTCAGATTTAGTTCCGATACAAAAGAATCCAAATCCTGTTTTATCCCATCCCACACCAGAAAGATATCATCTATATACCTAATCCAGAGGACAACGTGTTCCCCAAATCCACATGCATCCACCACCATGAACTGCTCCCACCAGCCAAGGTGGAGACACACATAGGTTGGGGCACACGTCATCCCCATGGCCACCACACGGCATTGTTTGTAAAACTTATTTCCAAAAGCAAAATAATTATTATTTAAAATAAAATCCAATAATTCTATGATGAACTCATTCTGATGTGCAATGTCTTTCCTACATGATTCCAAAAACTCCTTTCATGCCCTAATCCCTACTTTATTAGGGATTGACATATATAGCGGTTCCACGTCAAGTGTTACAAGATACGAATCATCATCTATACATAAATCCGATATAAGCTGGATCACATTTCCTGTATCCTTGACATACGATGATAACATCAATACAAATGGTTTTAGAAGTGTATCTACATATCTGCTAACATACTCTGACACACTGCCAATCCCAGAAATTACTGGGCACCAGAGGGATTGTTCAATGATTTATAAACCTTTGGCAGGGTATACAGCGTAGGAACAACACAATGTTCTACATACATATATCTATACTCCTGTTTGTTAATCAACTTTTCTTCCAACGCTCCAATTTTGTCTTCAGTTTCTGCTGTATCTCCAACATCGGATCCCCTGCCAAAGGCTCATAACACTGTTTGTCTTTTAGTTGTCTCTTAATTTCTCTAACATACATTTCTTCACTTAACACCACATTCCCTCCTTTGTCACTCAGTTTTATAATAATTCCAGGATGATTTTGAAAATCACGCAGTGCATGTCATTCTTCTTTTGATAAATTGTCTCTACAGGGACCAGTTAAATTAAGTTGTTTTAAATCTCTCTGAAATGCCTTATTAAAAGTTTGTATATGTTGACTCAGACTTAAAGGGGGCATAGACTTAGATTAAGGTTTTAATCCAGTAAATTAATTCTCAGATTCTAAGTCACTTGATACCAATAGGACCACTTTCCTTTTTTAGATCTTCCAAAATAGCTAACATTTCCTGATCATGTATCTGATTTTGTTCCCGATCATAATGATCATAAAGTATCTTTCTACAGAATAAGTTCAAATCCTTCACATTCATTCCCTCCTCTCACTAGAGAGAAGGAAAGTCCCCTTTTCAACAAAAGACATGTCCCTCTGTTAACTCCAACTTTGTAAGATTTATAATTGTCTTATCTTGTACTTGTATCTCAGACTTTTCTCTATGTAGTGGTCTCTGGTGAAACTTGAGCCTGAGGCTTGGTAGGAAGAAGAGAGAGAAGGAGCTGGGGCACATCCCCCTGTCCCAGCAATCTGTTGTGTTGTACTTCTTGTTTTCATTCCTAATTGCAGTTCAGTATCAGGGTTTGATTCATTTCTGCTATTAATACTATCAGAGGAATCAGTATTAGATCTTCCAAATATCCTCCTACAATTCCAAAAAATATTAAAAACCTTTTTGTTGGCAACATTCTGTGTGTGTCCCTAACATATTTTTTTCTTTTTTCGCATACTGATCTCTTTCTGAATATTCTCAATATCACTTCACAATACCTCATTAGCACTTTTAAATTCTTTAAACTCTTGACATTTTGCTAGTTCTAAAGAGCTCTTTTTCAACCTCTTCTTTAATTTCTAATAACTGTTGATTATTTTCTTCTATGATAATACCAATTAACTTCAAGGAGCATTTTGTCAAAATATTCTGCCATTTCCTCAATGAACCCCTCAGACTTCAAGTGCTTTCCTGGAAGCATTCAAATTCTGAGCCCCTTGGTACTATCTTAGCCTTGAAATATGCTTCAAGGCTTGATATATCCCATTTTAATCTAAATTGTTTTGTATATTTTTGTGACTCTTTAAATTTTTAAATAAATCCAATTTCGATTAATCCTGCCCAATATTTAAACCATGATCAAATGCAGAGCTAATATCCAAATCCCATCTATCATCCAACTGAAATGCCATTATGACCCGAGTCCTCATATGAGGTCTCTCTACCCAAGACAGACAGACATAACCCGACTCTACTAAAAGTAAACGTGCAGTCCACCCCCACCTCTACTCATAAATATCTTACTCTCTCAATATGATTAAGAGGTGCTCAACTACACCAAAGTAAACAAGGAACTAAAGCTCCCAAGAATACATATATATCTATAAAAATATGAAAAGTAGGAGCACAACTCATTTAATATAAATATAGGTATTATCTATGCATATCATGCATAGGGTGCCACAGTCCTAATTACATATATCAAAACACAAAAAAGAAGGAAAAAGAAGACAAGGACCTAAGCCGGGCACTCAACCCAAGTATAAATAATAAACTAATTAACAATTACAATACGGATGGGCAACTTGTGAGTAGCAAGAGCCCTGTGGATGGGCTGGACAGGTATTTGCCATGAATATGTTAACAGATAAACAGGCTGTCTTATGATACAAATATGTTATGACTTATAATCCTGCACGCTAGACTCAGTTGCTGAAGATTTAACATCCTTGCTAGTTCCAGTTGCTGAAGATTCAGTGTGGTTTATTGCCCTCTGCTGTATATTGATCTGTGGTGGAACCTTTATCAACTATATTGTCATTATCATCTCATCTCCATTGTCTATGATATGTTTGTGATCATTAATTTGTAATGTCCTCTTTGTCCACTCATCATTAATATGCTTTAACACATTACTGAAGATTTGGAATGAGCATGCTAATTAAGATTCTAATTGCACTTACTAATGATGTCTTAGTACTAACATCTATATTCCATCATGCTGCTTTATCCTAATGTTGGCGATCTGGAATGAGCATGTGAAATAAGACACTAACTACTCATCTCGACTATCACATTATTAACATCATTTTGTTTATAATCCACTATTTCTGAAGGGACAATGTTTTCATTGTCAGGCTTGAATCAATTTTTTGTATACTGGCGCCAGTGTTTGTTTTGTTTTTGTAAGGGGGGAGGCCTATATATGTAGGGGTCTGCCTGTTTTGGACAGCATATACAATAAGACTCTTTGGGTGGCTTGTGGTCCACTGTGCTCATCTCTATGGCTAGATATTGTATTAATCTAGGATAATAAATATTTTTTTGTAATTGTAAATTGGTTTATTAGCTATACTTGGGTTGAGTGCCCGGTTTAGATCCTTGTCTTCTTTTTTTGTGTTTTGTTCAAATAATGTCCCCTAATAACATTGAATAAAAATAAGATCCAAGTGGCGATACTAAAGATGTAACTGAATGCATGTATAGAAAAGAACTGGCACATCATCCATTTTCCATCGAGACCAAGTAAGTCTAGAAAGAAAGTGATGAAGCTAACACTGAAATATGGGGTATCCCATTCTGCTTATAGATACCGAGCTCTGTTTAACCTATATGCTTTATAAGGAAGTATTCAGTATGGATGACAAAATCATTAAGTAGGTATAAGGGATAAATGTGTATTAAGTGAAATAGTATAAATGTTAAAGGGATAGTATATCAAAGTTCATCATGATTGTAATTCCACAAATATTAGTTCTCATTAATCAGTCCTATAGGCAGATTAAAGATGCATAAGAGGAAATTTCCTGCTTTTGTCGAATTTTGGTGTGTAATCATCTCATGATGATCCTCTGTACATCAACCTCTGTAAAGTGACAGCTTTCTGATGACAGGGCAGCTTTTCAAATAGACCAATAGTAAAGATATCATAAAGGAAAGAAAAAGAGACATAACTACACTAGCCAATATGTACATTTCATTATAATCTGTCCAGTTATTGTCTATAGGAACAGATTTTAGGGCTCTGAGTATTTACCCAATACCTAAAAGGGCAAATTCTGCCTTTACATAGGAATTATGCCAGACAGGTTACACATTATACAGGAACCTTCCCCCTCTTTGGGCACACTGTGTGGTATTGACAATGTAAAAGACATTGTTACATAAATGACAGTGCATACTGCAGTGGGGAAAATGGCAATTGCTGCTGATACAGGGTTTGGAGAGCAGTATGTTTCATTAATCCCCAGATTGAGACTAGGGCTCCCCTATTGGTTAGCAGGTAACAAGAAAATGTGTGCTTTTACATTTTCTGAAGGACTACCCACTGATCATTGCTGTTCATTTTGGGGGTGAGGTTTCTCAGTGTTGGTGTCCTGGATATACTGGAAAGAGCTAGTTAAAATGTCTATGATATCTGATATTTTTATGGGAAAGATGTAAATATTTTCTTTATCATAGGAAGGGATTTGCCCTGTTCTTGATAATGCAACTTCCTCTTTTATTTCAAAATCTAATTCAGGGATAGGAACAGGGGCTGCAAAGTCTATGGGTAATTGAAGAGTGAATCCAGTAGGATCCTCTTCTTCACAAACATTCCCACACTTTTAGCTCATATGCACAAACAGGAACAGGAAAAGGGGCAGATATCTTGATTTCTAGCTACTTCTATGTGCCCCTTGAGACCAGAAATGTTTTGTAGCAGCTGGGCTTCCTTTCTTTCACAAGGGGCATGATCTACAATTGTGCCCTCTTTCATTTCTGTGAGCTGATCTTGAATTACTTTTTCTCTGTCGTCCAATATAGGTTACAGTTAACTCTGGGAAGGTGACCGTCCCTTTAAGTATGCAGGAACAATTCTCGGAAAGAATGCAGGGTGGAGCCTTCCTTCCCTCCTTAGCTGATCACCAGCAAGTCCCTAACCATTTAGATTTGTTCCTTGAACAGGAAATGCAGGAGAACAGTTCTGCCTAGTTTTCAGTCTAATTTATTGTTTTCTGTTAGATATGGGGTGTAGAAATCTCCCATTAGGCGGATTACCATTACTGACTTCCCAATGGCGGATTGTTCAGTTAACAGGCACTGTTTGTGGACCCACCAGCCCTGGAGAAATCCTTGCTGCTATGTCTTTTCCCTAGGAGAAGCCCGTTGACGCTTCTTCTTTATCAATGGTAGTCTGAAGACAGAAGACCTGCAAAAAAGGTGAGCAACCCTTTGAGTGCTGAAGTCCACTTGTCCCACTGTTTCCCCTCTGCACAGGGGTCTCCTGTAGGAGTTTCTACACATATATTCCTGCACTCATTGGGTTTATATGTTTGTGGGGTTTGTGGAGCATTTGTGTTCTCTGTGATAAATTAACCCCTTGTTTCCCATATTGGACACTTTAGAGGGTGTTTTCCAGCATTATTATTGTGCTTACTGTACCCCTTTTACACTTTGCACTACATTGTTAAAATTTCCTTTATTTAAGTTCCCGTCTTTAAAGCGTGCTTTACCGCATGCCTGCAATGTTCAATTCACCTCTATGGGACTTTCCTTCTTGGGACATATACTGCTCCATGTAGCGAGTTCAGAGTTGGCTCATTCTCTCTACCCTTGTCCTATAATCCGGTTCATGTTCTGAGTGTCTTGGGGGCTCAGGGGGCATCGGACACTGTTTTAGGGTACTTGAAGGGAAACTACATTTCCCATGAACACCCGTTTTGTGGACTATATTCTGATTGACTCCCGCTGAGGATACAGTTTTCTTTCTTTCCCTTCGCGAGTATCCTATGCAGGGCTTGGATTCTTCCTCAGCAGATTAACCCTTCGCTTGCCAGTGAAGTGCATTTTATCTCTTTCTGGGGTGAAATTTTAATCTGAGACTCAGTATTTGATTTATTCCTTATACTTTCAGACACTTTATATCTTTTTAGGATGTCAGACCAATTGGGACCTGGGGCTAGACCTAAGACTAAGCATACTGGGGTGTCTGTGAACCCCATTGCACATTGCTCCTCATGTCACTCAGGGCTTCCTAGAGAATTCTTAGGTCATTTTTCCACCTAATCCCACTCTTGACCAAGTTGTCTTAGATGAGTGGAAAACCCCGACAAACGGTTATCCTTGCCTAAGAGGTTTTCTAAGCTGTACCCCTTCTCTGAGGTGGCATTAGCTCAGTGGGCTCACCCCCCTAAGGTGGACACCCCTATCTCCAGGCTTTCCAAAACCATGGCTCTGCCTGTGGCGGATGCTTCTGCTCTCAAGGATTTAACTGGCAGGAATCTTGAGGGTTTTCTAAAAGCCATCATAACAACTATAGTCGCATCTCTGCAACCCACTTTTGCTGCCGCTTGGGTAACAGGGCCATTGCTGTCTGGAAAGAACAAATTACTGATGCTGTTCATCAGGGTGCCCCCACAGCTGACTTGCTTTGGTTCTTGGCTAACATTTCTGAAGCTCAGCATTATGTTACTGAAGCTATCTTTGATGTTATTAGGTTAGAGGCTAGGGTTTGAGCCATATCTGTAGCAGCCAGGCATGCACTCTGGCTTAAAATAAGGTCTGCAGATTCCATTTCAAAGAAATCCTTGATTGCGCTTCCTTTTTGGGTACTTCCTTATTTGACCCGGAGTTGAAAAGCCTCATCAGTGAGGCTACTGGAGGCAAGAGCACTTTATTGCCCTTGGTCCCCAAGAAGAAGCCTCAAGTCCGAAGGCACCGTCATTTTCGTCACTTCCAGACTGAGGCTCATGCCATGGCCCCAGCAGTTCCTCAGGCTCCTCGCTCCTCTTCCAAGCCCAAACAGCAATGGAAGCCCAAGCAGTCCTCAACCAAACCCATGTCTGCCAAACCTCCTTCGGCATCACTCACCAAACCCCAGCCCCCACACACCAGTGGGTGGCCGACTGCACCATTTTCTCAGTGTCTGCACAGACACTGTGGCTGATCCGTGGGTTTTACAGGTAATTTCCGAGGCGTACAAGATTCCCTTCACCTCTCTTCCTCCCTTCATGTTCTTCCTTTTTCACACACCTCAGGCACTGGATAATCATCATCTTTTCAATGATGCTATCCAGACTCTTGGATAAGGGAGTTCTGGAACAGGTTCCCGACCTGGAAATAGGTTCCGGCTTCTATTCCAACCTGTTTGTAGTCTCCAAAAAGGATGGTGGCTGCTGTCCCATCCTGGAACTCAAGGATCTAAATTCCTTTGTGGTCAAGACTCATCACCAAGAGTCCTTAAGATCAGTGATTGCAGCGATGTGCCCTGGGGAATTTCTGGCCTCTTTGGATCTCCAAGATGCCTATCTGTACACAGCCATTCATCCAGAGTGTCGTCAGTACTTCAGGTTCGCTTGCGACATGGGGCACTTCCAATTTTCTGCTCTCCCCTTTGGTCTAACCACCGCCCCCCAGGTGTCCATTTGTGTCCTGGGTGCATAAATTTCACTTATGCACAAGAAAGGCATACGAGTCACTCCGTACATGGACGACTTGCTCTTGAAGGCCCCCTCTCCGGAACTCCTTCAACAACAGGTTCAGGACTGTATCCACGCTACCCATCACGGGTAGATCCAGAATATGGACAATTCGGACCTGATCCTATTACAGAGGTTGGTCTTTCCAGGTCTTCTGTTAGACACTCTGAAAGGCATGGTATTTCTAACAGACAAAGTAGTTCACCAGATCACCAACAAGGTTTCCTCAGTGCTGGCTTGTGAATTCATTCTGGCAAATAAGCTGACGGAAGTTGATATCCACCACAGGTTTGTGATCCAGGTCTGCAGGGGAAACCCAGATCTCCTGAAGCTGACGGCTTCTCTCCCCTTACACGTGGAGCTGAGTCTCTCTTGGTGTCTAGATCTCTCCAACCTGAGGAAGGGCACACCCTTTCTAGTAGCATTCTGGACCACGGAGACAATGGATGCCAGCCTATTTGGCTGTGGAGTGATCCTGGGTCACCTGAATGGACAGTGTGATGGAACAGGAGGTTCAACTTTTATGTCCCTGTGAAATATGAGGACTGTGGGATTCCATGGACATTCCAGCAATACATCTGCTATGGACTTTTCCTGTCTCAAGTCCTTCGACCTCAACCTTGCCATCTACTGGATTGAAACTTGCATTGCAGCATTATGCTCTGCCCTGCCATCTATTGGTTGAACCTTGCATTGCAGCATTGTACTATGCACTGCCATCTATTGGTTGAATCCTGCATTGCAGCATTGTACTATGCACTGCCATCTATTGGTTGGTGACCTACATTGCAGCATTGCTTTGTCACATGTGAGTATGCAAATATGTCAGTGTTGCATTCTGGGACCTTCAGTTTCTCACCAATGTTTTCATTATACTCCCCCATCCTACATCCTAAAATTGTTAGACCCTGTTATGTTTGTTGTATGTCTTGTCTTCTGTGTATTATGATATTTTGGTATATTCATGTCACCTCAAGTTGAATGAAGGCTGTGAATGGTCTGGTATTCCATTTCAATAAACTTAGATGTGTGTTTCCCTACTCCTAAAGCAGATGTTTAGGCTCTGTTATTGGGGGGAGGCGGGGATATATGACACCAGGCCTGTGTAGCCAAAAGCACCTTTATAAAGGCGGTGTCATTTTATCTGGGCAGAGGGGTGAGTTCCTGCCAGGAGGAGGCGCCATTGTTGCATAGGGACCTGAAGCTGTTCCCCAGGACAAGGCAGAGGGGTAGGTGCCTGCCCAGCAGAGACTTCGCAGCAGAGGGGATGATACCTGCTCTGCAGTGACCTGTTCCAGTGGGTAGAAGTGCGAGTCCCTACCCAGGTCACTGCTCCCCATTGTGCTGGCTGCACCTGGAGGTCTTCTTATCCGGTTGACCGCTCCTCCTCTGGGTGGTGCAGCTAGATCCAGTGGCAAACGGCCCAGGTCTGTCCGGTGGTCCTCTGAGGCCGGTCCGGTGTAAATGACCTGGTAGGTGCCCCCCTAACGCTACAGGGGCGGGTGCCTGCCGCTGGGGGCCCTCACATTGGTGGCAGTGGTGGGATCTCTGCACTACAGAGTCCAAACCACCACCGGGATTCACCTCCATCGGGAGGTTCAGAGGAGAGCACAGCCAGACCCCGAGATGGAAGCCATTTACAAGAAGCTGAGCATCGCATCGCTGAAGGAGCTGATCATCGCCCGAGGGTCTGATCATGGTCAACGCAGTAAGCCGGAGCTTGTTGTTCAGCTGATCAAGATGGATGTGGAGGCTGGCATAGCTAAGGCCCCAGCTCCACCGCAAAGAACAGAAACCCTCTTTCAACAGAGGATGCGGGAGAGACTGGCTTACTTGACCCCACCTGTCTCTGAGGGCGCCATAAGAGAGATAAAGCGGCAGGTTCGGGCAGAGGTAGACCGTGCAGGAGACACAGGGTTCAATTGCAGATCTCTTCTTGATGTTGGGTCCTGGAGAAGCAGCGGAATAGTAATGGATCTTAAGGTAACCCACCAGCTCCCCTGTGTTGTGATCCCTGAACTGGTGAGTGGGAGTGAGCTCACCAGCAGCCCCATGAAGATGGCCCATTTGTTAATGGACACTGCCCTGGAGAAGGAGCAATGTGTGCTCTCCAGGGTAACGGATGATACAGCCCTGAGGAATGGGACTGCGGTCTTCCTCAAGGCAGAGAATGGCCCTGCTGTTTGTGGCCCGAAAGGACAGGACCCCAGCAGACTGAAGGAGAAGAGTGCTGCTGGCCCTCTTGTTGACCCTATGGACTGTGAACTGATGGGTGGGAAGGCATTCCCCACCAGCCCCCCTGTGAACCCTGGCCTGGGGAGTAGGAGCGAGCTCACCAGGGCCTGGAAAACCCCTCCTGCGGTGGATGAGACGCAGGTCCCCACCAGCAGCCCCTGTCCATTCCCTGTGGATGTTGCCCTGGAGAAAGAGGAATGTGTGCTCTCCAGGGCCAAAGATATGTCTGCCATGGAAAGTGGGACCGCAGTCCTTCCCAATGGCCACGTGGACTTTAAACTGGTGAGGGAGGAGACATGCCTCACCAGCAACCCTGCGACTTTTCTTGCAAACCCCATACTGGCAAGTAGGAGAGAGCTCCCCAGTCCCCCTGTGACCCCTGGCCTGGTGAGTGGGAGCGAGCTCACCATGCCCTGTGAAACCCTGGCTGTGATGAGTGGGACAACAGTCCTCATCAGCAGTCCAAAGCCTGTTGCCCCTTTTCCTGATACCCCAGCCTTGGTGAGTGGGACCACGGTCCTCACCAGGGATGCCCTTGTTGCCCATGAATCTTTTGATCCCAGCCTGGTGGGTGGGGAGTCATTCTCCACCAGGCCAACTGTTGATCCAGCCAAAGGGAGTGGGACCACTGTCCTCCCTAAGGAAGTTGGGAGTTGCCCCAGTTTTGCCAGCAGCCCAACACCTGTTTGTCCTGGATTGGTGAGTGGGAGTGCGCTCCTCACCGGTCCTCTAGATGCCCCTACCCTGAGCAAAAGAGTCCACAGTGTTGTTAATAGCCCTTTGGATTCCCCTGCCAAACAAGTTCCCAGTGGAGCTAACAGTTCTCTGAGTGTTGCTGCAATTCAGGAGAGTGGGAACAGCATCCTCTCCTGCTCCTGGGGGGTGCTTGCCCCACGAAAAGGGGGAGATGTGCCCCTATCCCCACACTTTGATCCCCAGGCCATTGAGAGCCCAAAAATCCAGTTACCTCAAAAGGATCCCCCCTATAGACTGGCTCTGGACCCTGAGCCGCTGGCCCCAGATCCAGGGGAGGTTGGCCCCAGCCCTGCATGGAGCATGGCCCAGGAGAAGCCACCCAACTTGGTGCTAGTCAGAACTCGGAGACAACTGTGTTTTAATTCCCCCTGTAAATCAAGTGAGTTTGCGGGAGGCCTGTGGGAGACCACCCCGCCACTCACTTAATTGGGAAGGGGGGAAGAGTGTGACGGAACAGGAGGTTCAACTTTTATGTCCCTGTGAAATATGAGGACTGTGGGATTCCATGGACATTCCAGCAATACATCTGCTATGGACTTTTCCTGTCTCAAGTCCTTCGACCTCAACCTCGCCATCTATTGGATTGAAACTTGCATTGCAGCATTATGATCTGCCCTGCCATCTATTGGTTGAACCTTGCATTGCAGCATTGTACTATGCACTGCCATCTATTGGTTGAATCCTGCATTGCAGCATTTTACTATGCACTGCCATCTATTGGTTGAATCCTGCATTGTACTATGCACTGCCATCTATTGGTTGAAACGTGCATTGCAACATTGTACTATACACTGTCATCTATTGGTTGGTGACCTACATTGCAGCATTGCTTTGTCACATGTGAGTATGCAAATATGTCAGTGTTGCATTCTGGGACCTTCAGTTTCTCACCAATGTTTTCATTATACTCCCCCATCCTACATCCTAAAATTGTTAGACCCTGTTATGTTTGTTGTATGTCTTATCTTCTGTGTATTATGATATTTTGGTATATTCATGTCACCTCAAGTTGAATGAAGGCTGTGAATGGTCTGGTATTCCATTTCAATAAACTTAGATGTGTGTTTCCCTACCCCTAAAGCAGATGTTTAGGTTCTATTATTGGGGGGAGGTGGGGATATATGACACCAGGCCTGTGTAGCCAAAAGCGCTTTTATAAAGGCGGTGTCGTTTTATCTGGGCAGAGGGGTGAGTTCCTGCCAGGTGGAGGCGCCATCGTTGCAGAGGGACCTGAACCTGTTCCCCAGGACAAGGCAGAGGGGTTAGTGCCTGCCCAGCAGAGACTTCGCAGCAGAGGGGATGATACCTGCTCTGCAGTGACCTGTTCCAGTGGGTAGAAGTGCGAGTCCCTACCCAGGTCACTGCTCCCCATTGGGCTGGCTGCACCTGGAGGTCTTCTAATCTGGTTGACCGCTCCTCCTCTGGGTGGTGCAGCTAGATCCAGTGGCAAACGGCCCAGGTCTGTCCGGTGGTCCTCTGAGGCCAGTCCGGTGTAAATGACCTGGTAGGTGCCCCCCTAACGCTACAGGGGCGGGTGCCTGCCGCGGGGGGCCGTCTCACACACAGGGTCGGTGGTCAGCAAAGGAGTCTCTACTACCCATCAGTGTCTTGGAACTTCGAGCGATATTTCACTCTCTAAGATACTGGTCCTATCATCTCAAAGGCTGTCCAGTTCATGTCCAGTCTGACAATGCGATGGCCGTGGCTTACATCAACAGGCAATGCAGAACAAGAAGTCTCGCAGCTTGGTTGGAGGTCAAGGCTATCTTAACCTGGGCAGAAGAACATATCCCTGCCATCTCAGCAATTTATAATCCAGGAGTAGACAATGTTTTATCCAACTTCTTAAGTTGACATACGATAGACTGCGGAGGTGTTCAACCTCATTGTCCAGAAATGGGGGCTTCCCTGGATCGACCTGATGGAGACCAGACAGGAAGGTTACAACATTTTGTTCCTGTTGGAGGGATCCTCTGGCTCTCGCAGTCGATGCCATGTCGATCCCTTGGTGGCTTCCTCTAGCCTACATCTTTCCTCCTATTCCCCTGCTTCTCAGGGTACTGAGGAAATTATGGTTGGAGAGAACTCTGGTCGTTCTAATTGCTCCATACTGGCCCCGGCAACCCTGGTTCTAGGAGCTTCTGGACCTATCTGTGTCCAAACCTTTTCGGCTTTCATGCAGACCGGATTTCCTTCTACATGGCTGACTAAGGAAGGAGAATGTGGAACATCTGAGTTTGACATCCTGGCGGTTGAATCCTCAATATTGAGGAAGAAGGGTTTCCCTCCAGCAGTCGTAACCACTATGCTTGTGCTCGGAAGCCTGTTTCCTCCAAAGCCTATCACAGAATATGGTCTATTTTCCCACTCTTGGTGTGTGAATATGGATCTGTCCTCACAAGAGTTCAACCTCCCCATTGTCCTGCCCTTTTCACAGCACATTGTGGACAAGGGCCTTAGCCTAAGTTCTATGAAGGTTCAAACATCTGCTCTTTCTGTCTTTTTTCAAAGGCGTTGCTCACGCATACCCTACCTTTAAACGTCATGCTCCTCAGTTGGACCTTAATCTGGTGCTGGGCGTCTTGCAGCTCCCTCCCTTTGAATCCTTGGACACCATTCCTCTTCATCTTCTGACTTGGAAAATGTCCTTCCTCTTGGCAATTGTCTCTGTTTGCAGAGTCGCCGAGCTACAGGCTTTGTCCTGCAAACCGTCCTTCTTGGTGTTTCACAAGGACAAGGCGGTTCTTCGCACTTCCCATGAATTTCTTCCTAAGGTGGTTTCTGTGTTCCACATTAGTCAGGAGATTGTCATGCCTTCATTTTGTCCTGACCTAAATCTGACAAGGAGAGGGATCTCCACTTGTTAGATGTGGTGCGTTGCCTTACATTTTATGTGCATCGCACTGAGTCTGTTCACCAGACTGACACACTCTTTGTCATCCCCGAGGGTTCCAGGGCTGGCAAGCCTGCATCCAAGGTGACTATTGCTTCCTGGATCAAGTCTACCATTCTTAAGGCCTATGAACTCAGAAAGAAGCCTGATCCCTTTCATATCCTTTTGTGGCTCTTTGAGACTGCATTGTGGCTCTTTCAGACTGAGTGTGTGTTTGGTGTTTTATTAAGGTTTAAAACAAAAAACAAAACAAAAAAAAATAATTTTGTGTGGGTATTGCAAGAGTTAAAAAACCCAACTGTTTATTGGGTTTTTCTCTTGCCTGTATGATTAAGGGTGATTGGCTAAGGGAAGTCACCTGGTTGAAGTGTTACTATAAATACAGTCCCTAAGCTCATTGGAGCTGGCTCTTTGAGACGGCACTTCAAGTGACTGCAAACACGTGAAGAGGGGTTAGAAAGAATCTGGAGTTAGAATAGAAGCATGAGTTGAAAATCAGCAGAGCTCTGAGGTGACAATAATTTCAAGGGATTAACTGCATTCACATTTAAAGTTGGTTACTTACATTAGAGAGAGCATTAGAGGACAATATAAAGCTATTTGAATTGTAAAACCAATCATGAGTGATAGAGGTAGGAAGGCAGCTAAATAACAGTAAGGAGGGGAGGTAGTGGGCAGAAGAAGAGGAAGGCCAGTTCTTAGTTGACTCAGTACAACAAATTTGCAAGATTGTGTGAAGTTGTTCATGAGGATAGCTCAGAATTGGCAACACTGGAGAGGGCTTATTCCTCTAGCAGCCAGGGGAACAGTCCTCCATAGAGGCTAGATGGGATGCAGATTAGGCAGAAACCAAGGCAGGTGGTGATAATAGGAGGGTAGATAGGGTAATCTGCTGCCAGGAAAGTGAATGCCGAACAATATGCTGTCTCCCGGGTGCTCGGGTTCGGTATCTTGTGGACAGAACTGGCAGATTATTGGGAGGGGCTGGAAGTGATCCAGCTGTCTTGGTACATATTGGTACCAGTGACAAAGCAGGAGGAAGATGGAGGTCCCTAAAGAATGATTTCAGGGATTTAGGGTGCAAGCTCAAGGCAAGTATTTTCGGAAATACTACCTGTGCCATGCACCAGTGCAGGTAGACAGAGGGAGCACAGGGAGCTTAATGCAAGACTCGAGCATTGCTGTAGGAAGGCAGGTTTTGTGTTTTTAGAGCACTGGGCTGACTTTGCTCTTGGATACAAACTATATGGAAGTGATGGATTGCATCTAAATGGTAGAGGAGCCTCCGTGCTAGGCGAGAGAATTCTAAGAAGATTGGAGGAGCATTTAAACTAGGAAGGGGGGTATAGATAGGAACCGGGTCCAAGTAAATGATCAGGGGGGTGGAGAAAGGGTGGAGATAAATGTAGTCAATAGGGAGGAACTCCTATTAAAAAGGCATGTAGGGGGTAAAATATGTAAAGACTTCAAAATTAATTGTATGTTAGCAAATGCAATAAGTATGGTAGATAAAATAGGAGAACTAGAATTGCTGGCGGTTAATGAGCAATTGGACATAATTGGTATAATAGAAACATGGTGGAATGATGCACATGACTGGGCTGTAAATATAGAGGGCTATTCCCTGTTTAGGGGAGAGAGGAGTAATAGAAAAGGGGATGGTGTGTGCTTATATTTTAAACCACAGCTAAATCCAATTTTGAGGGAGGCCAAGATGTGGAGTCCTTGTGGGTAGAAACTGAGATTAAATGTGGTGTAAAAGGTAAAAAAAGGTGTTGGTGGGTATATGTTACAAACCACCAAATATTGGTGACAGTGTTGAGGCCCAACTGCTATTGCAAATGAGGAAAGCTACCCAACTTGGGCATAATATAGTTGTTGGAGATTTTAACTATCCAGATATCAATTGGGAAAATGAGACCTGTCAGAGTGCTAAGGGAAGCAGGTTTGTGAGCATACTTCGGGAAAGCTACATGTCACAAATATTGGACCTAGTGATAACGAATAACACAGAAATGGTATCCAATATTAAGGTAAGTGAACATTTGGGAAACAGTGAGCACAACATGGTTTCATTTGAGATTAGTTGGTTCAACCAAAACTCTTAATTTAAAAAAAAGCTAACTTCAAATTGATAAGCGCTTCAATGCAACACACAGACTGGGATATTTTATTTAAAGGCAAAAATACTGAGGAATAATGGTCAGAATTCAAATTTAGGTTGCAGAAATGTACCCAACAGTATATACCAATGGGGAACAAATGCAAAAGTAGTGAGTCACAGCCAATGTGGTTAACTATACATGTAAAGAAGGAAATGGCAAGGGAAAAAAAAAACATTCAAATTATTTAAGTTTGAATGAAATGAGCAATCTTTCTTAAAATACAGGGAGTGCAACAAAGATTGCAAAAAAGCAATTAGGGTAGCAAAAATGGATAATGAAACTCGAATTGCAAGGGAAAGCAAAACTAATCCAAAAACTTTTTTTAAAATTTATAAATAGCAAAAAACTTAAGAGGGAGTGCATTTGACCTTTCAAAAATGAGATGGGTGAGTTGATTAGTGAGGATAAGGAAAAGCCCAATGTTTTAAAGACTTTCTTTGCATCAGTATATACATGGGAGCAAGGAATGGTAGAAGAGCCTCACCAAGTAACAAATAAAACAATACAATTATCAGATATTGGGTTAACTCAAGAAGATGTCATGGGTAGACTGAACAAAATTAAGATTGACAAAGTACCGGGTCCTGATGGTATACATCCAAGGGTTCTTAAGGAACTCAGTGCAGTGTTAGCAAAACTCCTATATTTACTCTTTAAAGATTCTCTTACCACAGGCTCCATGCCACAAGATTGGCGGAGCCAGTGTTGTGCCTCTATTTAAGAAGGGAACTAAAACAGAACCTGGAAATTATAGACCTGTGAGTTTGACCTCTGTAGTGGGAAAACTGCTAGAAAGGATAATAAGGGACTATATTTAGGATTACAACACAAAAAATAAGATTAGCAGGAATCAACATGGTTTTATGAAGAATAGATCATGCCAGACTTACCTTTTCAGCTTCTGTGAGGAAGTAAGCAGCCACCGTGATAATGGCAAGGCAGTTGATGTACTATATCTAGACTTTGCAAAGGCATTTGATAAAGTGCCACACAGAAGGCTAGGAAATCGGGGCTAGGAGATAACCTTTGCAATTTGATACAAAACTGGTTGAAGGATAAGGAACAGTATGTGGTTGTAAATGGACAATTCTCCAATACAGTTAAAGTGGAGAGTGGAGTACCTCAGGGTTCAGTATTAGGTCCGCTGCTTTTTAACATGTTTATAAATGACCCTGAAATAGATATAGAAAGCAAAATGTCAATATTTGCAGATGACACTAAATTATGCAGGGTAATTAATAGTGTTGAGCGAGCACCCCGATGCTCGGGTGCTCGGGTGCTCTGACCGAGCACCCCCTGAGGCTCGAGTGCTCGGCCGAGCACCCGAGCCCCATTGACTTCAATGGGGCGACACCAGGCACCCCCTGCTCTGATGAGGGGAGGGTGCCTGGTCAATGCCCCCTTCATCTCCGCTATGCCCCCTTCATCTCCGAATGCCCCCTTCATCTCCGCAATGTCCCCCTTCATCTCCGCTATGCCCCTCTTCCACAATGTGCCCCTTCATCTCCGCTATGCCCCTCTTCCACAATGTGCCCCTTCATCTCCGCAATGCCCCCTTCATCTCCGCAATGCCCCCGTACCTCCAGTCCCTGGTGGTCCAGCGGAGCATCTTCGGATCTGTGCCTCTTCCGGCACAGATCCCCGCCACCCGAACATGGCGGACGAGTACCGCCATGTGCCGAGCAGAGCGATGCTCGAGCCGATCCGAGCATCGGCCGAGCACGCTTGCTCATCACTAGTAATTAATTCACAACAGGATAATTGCTCTCTACAGAGGGGTTTACATAAAATGACAGATTGGGCAAACAAATGGAATATGAAGTTTAATGTGGGGAAGTGTAAATTCAGGTATTTGGGAGAAAATAATCCCAAGGTTACTTGTAAACTTAATGGAATCATTTTAGGTGACTAATTGCAAGAGAAAGACCTGGGTATCCTTGTCAACTACAAAACTGGAAACTGTGACCAGTGTCAAATAGCAGTAGCAAAGACAAACAAAATCCTGTCTTGCATAAAAAGAGGTATTGAAGCAAGAGTGGATAACATTATTTTGCCATTGTACAGATCATTGGTAAGACCACACCTTGAGTAGGCAGTGCCATTTTGGGCACCAGTTCTGAAAAAGGATATGCTAGAACTAGAGGGCACAGCAAAGAGCAACAAAATTAAGGGAATGGAGGACTTGACATATGAGGACAACTAGCCAAACCTTGGTTTATTTACTCTAGAGAAAAGACGACTAAGAGGAGACCTTATCACATTGTACAAGTATATGAGAGGTCAATACAAGGATCTCTGCGGTGAGCTATTCATTCCCAGGCCTGGTCAGGTGACCAGGGGACACCCTTTGAGATTAGAGGAAAGGAGGTTTAGACTTCTGCAGAGGAAGGGATTTTTTACAGTATGGTCTGTTAAATTGTAGAATTCCTTGCCCAAGGAGGTGGTTATGGCAGATAAAATGGAAACATTTAAGAGAAGATTTGATACATTTCTTTCAAAAAGGAACATACAGAGTTATACTGTTTATTAGTAGACAGATCAGAAAGGTTTGATAAAGACTAACTTATTTGGTAGCAGGAAAGCTATAAAATTCCCAGTCACTGGAGTATGAGGCAAAGGTTGAACTTGATGGACTTGTGTCTATTCAACTTAATTTACTAGGTTACAATGTAGAACAAGACAATAGACCCCTGTATGCAGACAAAGGCAATCCTGGTGTCCTGGATTGAATGCAAAAATAGATGTGCCTAATACCCAACGGATGACCACCAGGAGAAGGCAGAAACTGTAGATGGAAAGGAGGAAGATGTCACAGAGTATTCTGTCAGCACACCTTAGTGAAATATATGGGCAACTATCACGGTGCCCGTGTATTGCTGGCGATATTTTGACACATGATTCCTGATGTTTTCTTATTGGCTAGCGTGTGATTACTCCACTCAGTAGTAACCTTTAAGTACTGTGCCCTGTCACTCATACAGGGCCCTTTTGTGGTGTTGCCATTGATTAGAGCTTGCTGCCGTTAACGTGTGATATCCTGTGTATAACTCGGACTGCCTGACTACTCTCTCTGATCCTGTTCCTGCTCCGTGTACCGACCCGGTCTGACTGATGTTCCTGCTCCGTGTACCGACTTAGATTGGCTGACGTTTCTGCTCCATGTACCGATCTGGCCTGGCTGATGTTCATGCTCCGTGTATCGACTTGGATTGGCTGACGTTCCTGCTCCGTGTACCGACCCGGCCTGGCTGACGTTTCCTGTTCTGTGTCTCCAGTCCGGTGCACTACTGCATCCAGTATCTCCTGTGCGCTGTCTTGAGCATGCTGGCCCAGTTGTTTGCCTCGAGTACTGCATTACCGTTCTGTGACTGCGACCCATTTGTGCCTTGCTGCCTCCTTCCTCCTTACCCAGGGCTGACGTTGATCTCGCTTGCTCATTATACATTTGGCTTGTTATTGTCACCACTGTGGTTGGTCTCCTGGGCGCCGCAGTTAGTCTCCTCTCTTGTCAATCGCCAACAAGCCAAGCGCCCATTACCAGGGCCGTCCAGTACTCACCCGGGTAGGAGCTATTCTTTGCCACAGTATACGCTGGCTAGTCACTACTCTGTTATTGAGGTTGGTCTCTGGGGCGCCTCAGTCAGCTCTGTCACCCGGCAGTTGTCATCGAGCCTATCGTTATTACATCTATTGTCCGGTACCGTTACCCTGGGTCTCAGTCTGCGTGTATTCCTGGGCGTTCCGTTGTTCCTTCGGTTGCAGTACTACTGGTAGTTGTGATCCATCTGGGCATCGCTCACCCTTCCTGGGCCTAGTCACTATTTTGGCACTCATCCACAGAGAGTGCTTCTTGGGCCTCGCTCTTAGGGCCTCCCAGTCTCCTGGCCTAATAGCATTTACCATCAGTGTCTCACTATATCACACGAACTGTTCCTGACCTGTGTCAGTGTATGTATTGCTCTCTGATATATGTATACTGGACCCGTGTGGGTTAATGTTATTTAGTAACCTGTCCTGTGTCAGTACTGTTTGTTAACTATTGCTGGACCCACGAGGATTACTTTATTCTGTCTGGTTTCAATAAAACTGTGTTTTACCAAATTTCCTGCCTCTGAGTGTACTGAAAACTGTTACAGCGACACAGGAAGGCCACAAGGGAAGTGGGAGTCCTGCGATGCTCCAAATGGAAAACGGAAACAACAATGGAAGGCGTAAGCGAGAACCAGTGTCCAAAAAGATCCCAGACCAAAGATGAAGGAAACCGCAAAAGGCAGAGGGTCAAAGGACACAGGAACTCAGAAAAACATCCCAGAGGGGAAAAATGAAAGGAACGAGGGAGTAGGATCAAAACCACAGAACAACAAGAAAGGAACTACTCAATAGCGGTCACTAGGTAAAGAGCAGTGGGGCAAGACCACCACCCCAACTAGAGGCAGCAGCCAAAACAGAGCACCCCTGTCACTGTTTCATAAGAACACTCAGACAGTTAGGTAAGGTTAAAAGCTTTATTGAAAATAAAGAACAATACCCCCACTCAGGTCCAGATGAGGTATTTCCCAGATCTGACTCGGGTCAGGATGAGGAATAGCACAGTAGCAATAATATATATATATATATATATATATATATATATATATCTCGATCTAGGACTTCGTAGGCTTGATCCATGGACAGGTTAAGGAACAAGAATAACCTCAACAGCCCCACACCGCCAATTGGTGACACAAAGTGATGGGTAACTGTGGGAAATTCCCTAGCAGACTAGGGATAATGGAGGCAATACAGGCAGTGTTCAGGTAGATACCTGACCCTACAATTCTAGGGTTAATGGAGGCAACACAGGCAAGACTCTGGCAGTGGATTGACCCTAGAAGGCTAGGGTTAATGGAGGCAACACAGACTGGACACTGACAGCAATCAGACCCTAGTACACTAGGGTTAATGGAGGGAACACAGGCAGGACTCTGGCAGTGGTCTGACCCTAGAACGCTAGGGTTAACGGAGGCAACACGGACAGGATATGGCAATGACTAGGCCCTAACAAGCTAAGGTTAATGGAGGCAACACGGACAGGACTCTGGCAGTGGACTGACCCTAGTACGCTAGGGTTAACGTAGGCAACATGGGCAGGAGTCTGGCTCAGACTGGACCCTAGTACACTAGGGTTACCGGAGGCAACATAGACCAGACACTGACAGCAATCTGACCCTAGAACACTAGGGTTAACGTAGGCAACACGGGCAGGAGTCTGGCTTAGACTGGACCCTAGTACACTAAGGTTACCGGAGGCAACAAAGACACTGGCAAGTGACCAGGCTCCCACAAGCCCCAGTAGGGTACTGGGGATGGGTAGGACTAACAGGCGCAGTGCAGTATAGAGAGTGGGAGTGAGCAGTGTGCGTAACATAACCGATCAGTAGCCAGCGTAGCCCTAATCGGTACACACGGAGATAGTCGGCCAGTCCCGTTGGCAATGGAACCAGATGTTCAGCCAGGTAGGCACACACGGAATAGTCAGCCAGTCCAGATAGTACAACCAGACACTAGCCCAGTCAGGTTGGTACACATAGAGTAGTCAGCCAGTACTTAGTCGGTAACGGAATAGGATACTCAGCCAGGCCAGGTCAGTAGACATGGAGTTATTTAGCCAGTCCTTAGTCGGTAATGGAATTGGATACTCAGCCAAGCCAGGTTGGTACACACCGAGTTAGTCAGCCAGTCCTTAGTCGGTAATGGAATCGGATACTCAGCCAGGCCAGGTCGGTACACACGGAGTTAGTCAGCCAGTCTAAAGTCAGCAACGGAATCGGATCACAGGAGCATCAGGAATATAATGTAGTCAGACGAGCCGGGTCATACACAGAAACAGGAACAAGTAGTCATAAACGCTAGTTACGGGTACACCACGAAAGGGCACCGGTAGAATGACAGGACGGAGTATATTAAGGCAAACCCTGGGAGGAGTCACCAACACAGAGCTAATAAGAATGAGGCCAGGGTAAACCCGGCAGTAACAATGTCGCTCAGTCACTGAAATCACAGGCACCGTGATAACCCCCTCAGATAGACCAATCCACGATGCAGGGATGCAGATGGAACAGCCCTCAGAGAGTAGCGGGCAGAACCGCTATCAACGACAGCCAGTGCAACCCTACCAGTATGAGCAGCAGGGAAGGCTGCTCGAAGTTGCACCACAGCAGGACAAGACTGCTAGCAGTAAGCAGTGGCATCGAGGCTGACTAATATAAGCGGTGGGGCCACTGGGGTAAGCGGCGAGGCTGTAGGACAATTAAGCAGCAAAGCCGCAGTAAACTACAAGCAGTGACGCCGCTGGGGTAAGGAGGGGTGAAGCTGCTGGCCACAAGAAGCGGCGGGGCCGCAGGAAAAGTAAGGGGCGAGGCCACGGGCAACAACAAGCGGGGAGGCAGTGGCAAGAACAGCAGCAAGGCCGTAGGCAATAACAAGCAGTGAGGCCGCTGGGAGAAATCGGCAAGGCTGCTGGAAGCAAAATCAGCAAGGCCGCAGGGAATAACAAGTGGCAAGGCTGCTGGGGGATAAGCGGCTAGGCCCCTGAAGGAAGCGAAAGGCTCGCTGGAGGCACAAGCGGAAGGCCATACTGGGAATATCAGAAGAGGCCGTCAGGCCGAAATCAGGGCAGAAGCTGGGGTGGGACTGCCAAGACCAACAGAACCAACTGGAGAGGCAGCAACAGGAACAGGATCCCGGAACACAGCAAACAGGCCAGAATAATCGGACAAGGAGAGGAAGAACCTCAGGCCTGATAAAGGGAGCCTGGCCAATGGAAGGTAAGGGCATGACACTGCTCTCAGATAGAGGTTCATTTGAAATTGAGGAAGTAGATCATGTCATCAAGTCTAGCTATTGGAAATACATAACTTTTTATGTGAGATTTATAGATGACTTATTCTTTATTTGGACTGGAGATATTCCATCTTTGGAATAATTTTTAGGACATTTAACCCAATTCAACACTCCCATCAGGGTTACCATGAATTTCATTGAAGTAGAAATTATTTTTTTGTATGTCTTAGTATGCAGATTTGACAATGGCTTTCAGAACTCTCTATCTGTAAAGACCACAGATTGAAATACCTTGCTACACGCACATAGTCAACACCCTACCTCACTTAAAAAAGATTTACCGATTTCCCAGTTGATGAGGGTTAAAAGAATTGAGTCAGAACCAGATAAAGTGCCCCAGTCATTAGATATAACGGGCAGGAAGTTCATTGATAGAGGATAAAGAGAAAATGATACTGCAGATGATGTCCAATATGTAAAAGATCTGGATAGAAAATCTCTACTTTCTGAAAAATCAAAGGAAGGTCATGATGTGCAGGACAGAATTATCATAACAAACACATTTTCAGACACCACAGAATCATTCAAAATTCCATTTTAAATCATTGGAGGCTGTTAAGTTCGGATCCTGAATTGTATCATATATTTGAGAAGGAACCCATGTTTAGATACAAAATGGGAAAGAAAATATGGGACCAATTGGTGCAAACGGACCCAATAAATAAATATTCAAATCCGGCACCACCAGGGATCAGTGGAGTGGTCCGATGTATGGAATGTGTGACCTGCACACATATGGTGACTGGGCCTACCATTGTGGTACCACCCACCCATGAACCATAAAATTAATATAAAAGAAAAACATGTTCAACGTCATTTGTAGTATATTTGCTCTTGTGTCCTTGCAATACATGTTATGTGGAGAAAACAAGCAGACCCTTTAACCCCCGGACTAGGGACCTTTTTTGCAGCCGAATGTAGAGCCCTGAAATCCATGATGGTCCTAGTACGTCATGAGTCCTTATAGCTCGCCAACCCATGACATGCAATGGACTGTCATGGGTCCTTAATGGGTTAAGGAGCGGATAAGGGAACATCAGTCATCCATTATTAAAGGCTCCAATGGCACTTTAAGTGAGAGGGAACTGCAAATGACTCCAGTAGCTAGACATTTCATATCCCATAAACATAAACTCAAAGAATCGAGATGCTGCCCTATTGAATGGGTTAAAATTAGTCCACGGGTGGGAAGATAGGATGATTAAGTTATCTAGAAAAGAAATATACTGGGTTTACACATTAAAAACCTTGGCTCCTTTAGGTTTAAAATGAGCGATTTAGTTTAATTAGTTACATCTAATAACCTCCTTACCATACTTCATTTTATTGTATGTATATTTTATTTTAATGCTAATTATAGTATCTCAGGTTTTCATTAGGTCATGCAAATTAGGATGCTGTTGTAGCATATTGTCATTATGTGATCACAGAGGGGTTGCACTGCTCGAATGGATGCTATTGGATTGCTGAGGCAACCAGGTAAGCGATCATCTGGCACCCAATTCGAGGGGGAAGTAGACTTTTTAAAGGGAGTAGATGGTATACTCTGTAAATATGAATCCCTGATGAAAGTCAATGTGATAGACTGAAACGTTGGATTTTATGACTATGTACTTTGAAATTAAAAGCTAAGTTTTAACAGTTTGCTAAGTGTTCCCGACTCAGTCGTTTGGTTTGAGTTTGATATATAAGTTGGAGGCACCTCTGATCCATGAATGAACTGTGTGCTTCAGCTTGACTGAATTTCTCCAGATAAATATTATAATTTATCTCATACTCCTTAGATCATAGTAATCACAAATGCATGTTATAAATGCTTGCGTAGGCTGTCTGTGGATTTGTGTGTTGAGAAGGCATTAATTACATTTTGATCAGACGTACGGTACAAGAAATGTTGGGGTAGTACTGTTTTTCTACCTGTCATCAACTCAAATGGTGACATTTTCGTGGCTGCGCTGGGAGTAGCACGAATAGCCATGAGGAACAGGGGTAGTTTGAGATCCCAATCCTTGCTGGATTCCTTAAAGGGACAGTAATGTTTGAAAATAAATGCAGATTATAATTTTTGGGCCATGTAGAGCTTTATTATCATTCTCTACGATGTGTAGTTCTAGAGTAATTGAATCATGAAGTGCCCCCCTCCTGCCACCTTTTATTTATGCAAAGCTGCACAGCAAGAATGTTTGAATGGCTTGCAGCAAGTGACAATCTTCTGTTTGCATAAAGAAAAACCTGCCCTCTTCCTTCAAGGGGGGCAGGGTTTTCCTTATGCTGACAGCCAGAAGATTGTGCCTCGCTACAAGCTGTCTGGTCAAGTGACCAGATTCCACATCTGAGGGGATGTGGCTTACACTAGGTAAAAGGGGCAGGAGGGGGACACTTTATAATTCAATTACTCTGGAACTACACATCGTAGAGAATGATAATACCTCTCTACATGGCTCATAAACAATGAAGAGTAATTTGAGCTACATTTATTTTAAAACATTACTATCCTTTTAACAAACTTCTTAAGAATGTTAACATCGTATTGATTATATAGCTCCACCCTACCACTTGAGGCAGGAAGGTAAGCAATATGTAACTTTTTTATCCCCAATAATTTTCCAGAGTTTACTTATCACCTCACTGGTGAACTGGTTACCATTATCTGAGTCTATCTGTTGTGGTAGGCCAAACCTGGAAAACACATGGTTCTTTAACAATGCAGCTGCAGTTTATGCCATATTATTGTTTGCGGGCAAACACTTAACCCAGTTAGTGAATAAACAAGTAACAGTTAAAATATACTTGGCTCCCTTAGATTTCATAGAACCAGTCATCAGACCAGCAATCTGAATATCCGACCATGGTAATGACATTGCCCTCTTCTGCAGTGGTGCACGATCAGTGGGGTCATGTGGTTGGCGCTGAGACAACAAACAACCTTGACAATCTTGTACATCATTAAGCATATGAGTCCAATATACATAATCACAGAGAATCTCATACAATGACCTGAAGTAGGTGCATCATGAGCATGTTGGAGCATAAGACCCCCTAAAAGCAGTGGACACAACCCGTTGTTGTATTCCATTTTTAGATGTCCTGATTAACAGACCACCAAGTATATACAATTGGGTTCTGGATCTCATCAAGATCCTCAAGTCTTCCTTACCCACACAATCTTGTTCAGAGATTGGGTAGTTTAGGGGATCTTCTATGTATTTATAGAACAGAATAGAATCCCCCTTCTAACGTGAAATCAAGTCCTCAATAGGTGAGTCTTGAATCCACTGAACTACTGGGATGCTTGCTTTGTTAAGGGCCTGTTGTCTGGCAACAGCATCTACCTGGATAGGATCCAGTAGGTGTGAAATGTCTAAGGCTTCCCCTTTAACCCTTTGAGTGCAGGAGGGGTACGCAACACATTGCAAAGGGTGCCTTCCTTAGCCAATAATTTGGCTACATTATTTTCCTGTTTTTCAGGGCCTAGGACTTTGGAATGACCCTTGGTCTTTTTCCAATAAATGGTAAGGCCATTTTATGTCACAAGATTGTCAGTTTCACAAAACAGCTTACCATGTTTCACTGGTGTATTATTGGACCGGAGAATATGGTTTCTTTTCCAACCTGGGAGATATTCAACAAAGTTATTAGGAACACAATTGGAATCGGTTATGATAACAAATTTGTTATGCTCAACTTCTGTTTGGACCATCTTACAGACTGGATAGAGTTCTGCCACTTGGCTACCCTAAGGTCCAATAGGGCACTCACCTGTCCAGGAAATCCCTATACCTGACACCAGTTTCCACTGGTAGCCACAAATCCCCAAGGGCACTTTCACGCTATCAGGAGGCAAAGGATTAACCTATTCTGCTCCACTATTTGTTGGAGCAAAGCCTCCTGATGGCACATGACATATCCTGCTGCCGCCTTTCAGGGCGTCCATGGTCTCTGCATGCTCCCAGCTGGAAGGGGGCTGCTGCTCTTCTTGCTTTTCATTGGCAAGAAGAAATGCAAAGCAGTGAGCCTCTCTCTGGCACACAGATTTTTGATGCATTTAGAAGGGTGATTCTCAGCAGTGGTTCTGTTGTCTAGGATGTACAATCATGTCCTCTAACCACCTCAAAAATGCATATTGTCACTTGAAGCAAAGTGAATGTCAATACCTCTTGTGTTTAAGTGAGAACATATAGCCAACATGCACTGTTGGGGTGGTTAGACAACATGATTGTGCATCCTAGACAACAGGACCATTGCTGTGAATCACCCTACAACATGTGTTAATTTGAAGAGAAACTGCAAACGTGTGGCATTGTTGTGGCCTCAGAACAGGATTGACCACCCTTGCTTTGGAGACACTGACATGTTAGGTTTGCCCTTTAGCCCTGATTAGGCACAGGTGGCTCATCAGTGACAATGTCGTTGTGATTGATCCATCCATGCTCAATTAGTGCTAGCCTGCAAATGGGAACTGTAGGTATGTGCTATGGCCTGGAGCCGATAATACACATGTGACAAGATCATGACATGAACAAAAATCACATCATGATATTTATTCGTGCCATGATACTGATCTCTACAGGGACTTGGTATTTTTGTAAGGGAAGAGGAGACAGGTAGAACACACATGGGACAGCAGATTTAGGATTTTACTTACCATGCGCTTCCCCTTCCATAGCCTCAGGAGCAGAGGCAGACGCCTCCAGAGGTCATACATCAGCCTCCTCACCAGACACAGCCTGCGATGACCCTGAGGAGATACAGGGCATTTTCACTAGGGTGAGATAATTGTATGGAGCCTTAACTCATTTCATTGCCAAAGAGGTGCACAACACATTTTTCAGAAAATGCATTGCTTAGCCCTCTACCATTGAAATGGTTACAATAACCAGAAACACAAAACTCAGAACCTTTCCCACACACACACACAAACCACCAACACACAACAAAAGAGGTATTAGACAGTAAACAGATGTACATGTTTTGGATGAAGGACATATTTTAAACGCTCCTCACCTGCCCTTTTCACATGGTGGTACCCAGGCAAATCAACGGGGGCCTGCACACCACCATCATCCTCACCCTCCTCCTTCATAGACAGCTCAACTCGACCTATTTTGGATATGGAAAGAATTTACATGTGATGAGAAACACTGACTTCATTAAATTCTTCAGTTTTATTTAACATGTGTAAGCATTCAGGTTCACAGCAACTGCACCAAGGTGGAATAACCTAGTTATCAGGATTTACTCAACAACAAGAAGGTAAATTTGGCCTACGAAGCATCACTGCAGTGCATGGCAGGGCTTCTACATACCGAGACATCCATCATGGTGCATTAGCTTGTGTCCATCATGCCTACAATGCCATCATGTGAATGACAAGAGCATGACAAACATTTCTTACATGTGCTCCATATGTGCATTAGTGGGATATGCAACCCTTGGAGTGCAAGAAAGGTGAGTAAAGCATAGCTTTGCAATGCACTGCTCACCCCTGTGGCAATATAATAGTTATATAAAGATATGGCCAAAGCAAGCTGGGGTTGCTAATGTGTATATCTGAGGGACATCAAGAAAACAACTTAACAGCCTCCTCTAACTCCACACTGGCAGGAGCAGTGGCAGTGACTGATTTCAGGTCCAAGGTAACAAACTCTTCCCCCTCCCTGCCAGAGCTAGGTACTCCATCAGGGCCATCTGTAATGAGAAGTATTCAAACTACTCTCCTTTTGCTAGGTGGTATGCTGGTCAGCCACAGGTTCAACATTTTGGGACATGGGCACTTATGTGCTCCATGCAATCCATTGCAATGAGCAGACAGGAGTACACCACATTACAATATGCACATGCATGGACATCGCATTACAAAGTACTACATTACAGTACACACATGCACGGACATTGCATTATAAAGAATTGAGTTACATGGAGAAGATATGTGTGGTTTGCAATAGTTTACCATACATTGCACACCTATCTGCTCAGTGGGAGATGTTTAACCCTTGAGTGCCAGAGGGTTACACAACACATGCAATGCATAGTGTATCTATCTGGCACTCAAATGGTTAAAAACAGTACATGAATACATGCATCAGAAAGCAATTACTTACAAGAGAACACGCCACCATGCCCTGATTCCTCAGTTGAAGGGATGTCTGGCACTGGAGTACCCAACTCTGAGGCGTGCAGGGAGGGCACATTACTGCCACTGTTCTTGGCAGAAATGGTGCATATCACTAAACCAGAAGAAGTTGCTCCCTCCAAAAGATGCAGAATGGGCACTAGCAACAGCAGTAAGAAGAGGAGTGGGCATGCTGACACCAGGGGAGACAGGTGCTGGAGGGGCAGGGGAAGATGCAGGAGTGTGGTCATCTTCAGCATCTGAGAAATTGACTGGTCCTGCTATAGATGAAACAGGAACTGGTCCAACATGAGTTGGCCCAGCAACATCCTCATCACCTCCTGCAGCAGGAGCAGCTTCTTCCTTAGATGCTGCAGAGAGACCATCCAGGACCTGTTCGTAGTTCTAAAATTGTACAGGACTCTTGGAGGCCCCAGGTGACCTTGCTACCTCCATCTATGCAGGGCAAGCTGTGATCATGACAGGGAGGCTGTAACTTAGTGCTCCAGGCATGGCACAGTCAGTTTCAGCCTTTACTACTACAACTGAAAAAACAACAGCACAACTGCCTTCCTTGTTGCCCACCTATCCTACTGGATAGTCCCGATTGCCCCCCCCCCCCCCCCGTGGGATCTGGAGTATAATTTTTAAAAAAAGCATTTTTTACACATATAAAGGCAAGGGTATGCAGCCACATACCTTGCCTGTTAACCCTTTGAGTATAGAGGGATATGCAAATGTATTGCAAAGCAATGTATTGCTTACCTCTTTATACTGAAAGGGGTTAACGCTGCACTACATATGCAATTTAACAAGGGAGCAGAATGTCGGGTTACAAGTGGTGGGGAGGATAGTATGTCAGAGGGGGCAGTGTATGTCGGATTACAACGGGGGTAGTATGTCAGAGGGGGGCAGTGTGTTTTGCATTTCTAGAATGTTGGGCAGCATGGGAAACATCACCTTTGTGTGTTAGCCCAACATACATTGCCTGACACCTCCAACCTCGTTCCCTTGCCTAGGCAGAATGCCCTTGGTGATTTGTGGCTAGCAGTGGGCAAGGGGAAAAGGCTGAAAGGCTGGAGAGGGTCAGGCAGTGTACATGGGGATCTGTGACTACCAGTGGTCAAAGGAACAAGGCTGGGGGGCAAGTGGTAGCCACAAATCCCCATAGATGCTGCTTGACCCCCAGTCTTGTTCCCCTGGGAGTGCGGAGCATGTATAATATATAATACATAGCAAAGGGGATAATTGTGTAGTGCTTGGTGTACTTTTTTTTTTTTTTTTTTTTTAAACCCTTTGAGTGTCACAGGGGTGGGCAATGCACATCCCTATGGCACTCAATGCTGTCCATGGTGTCAAAGCCAAGTAGGGAAGCAGAGAGAATGCTGTTAAATTTCTGAATTGTCGTAGTATTGATGATGTGTGAAGGAAGGACATCCCTTCCACATTGACAGCACCACGACAATCTTGTATGCTAACTGGGACCTTCTCCACCACTCCTCTTGCATTTTAGTGAATATGTCGATGTGTGTGTGTGTGTACATCACAATATCAAAGTGTTTTGAACACATTAACAAAAACATTTTGCATCAACCTTTAGTGAATCTAGGCCCAAATTTCAACCATGCAACATTTTGAACCATGCATCATCAGAATGACGCCCCCATTTCAGCTGCACCATTTTCAATGCGCCCTTTTGACCTATGGAACATTATGAACCATGCAACATTTGTAATGCGCCATTTTCAGTATGCCCTTTTGAGCAATGGGTAAGGATACCAAGTCAGCACATAGATGCCATTGAGCATTAAGCTTAAGGACACCTAGGATGGGGTTATTATAAGAGCTATGCATGGATCTGATAATTCCCCTCACCTTGAGATTCCTTATTATTTCTGCCAGTGAGTCATATGATGCAAGTGGAAGATGGTATTGCTTAACATACACAGGAAGTAATTTAGGGTCTGTTGTGTGCCACGTGTAGGTTAACCCACACTCATCTGAATCCTTAGCAAACAGATCTTGGAATTCCATAAGAACCTCCCTTAACTGTTGGCATTCAGATTCATCAATAGAGAGATTTGTTTCTCTATAAGTTCATTAAACCCTGGAAATATTTGAGTTACCTAGTTCATAGGTAAATCATGTGTGGGCACATACTTTATCCACAGCCTCCTGATATTCTTTGGACTTCTGCTCATCTAGCTGATGTTCAAATACCATAGATGTTTCTTCAATCCTGCATTTACCTGTATTAGGATTATATGGATACTCAGATTGTATGGAGAAGAGTCCCCCTGGGAGGGAGTAAAACATTTGCTCCACCAGCTGCTCTTCAGACAGATAGTTATAGACAGTAGACCAATTACTTGGTTCTGAAAGCCAAATGTATAGTATTCTGAATCCAGTACATAACCTATCATAGTTCCCTTGTCTAAGGTGATGTTATGTTGATTTATGTTGTTTATCACAGTGTGAACTGGTGTTTTATGAACACTCACCATAGGGGCATGAGACACAGAAACTCCTAATTGTTGAATTCTGTTTTGAGAGGCATATTAATTCATCAGGGTTCTTGAGGCTCTGCCCACTATGGACCTGTAATGATATGGGGAACTGATTTGCACCACAAGTTATAGTGACTACATTAGCCACCAGTATCATAACTGCATATGGCAACAGTTGCCATGATTTCAGGGCTTTAATGTCATCCTGAAACTCACTGGAATCCCTTCTAACCTAGTCCACATGCTAGTGTTCACCAAATTAATTTGGGCGGCAAAACAATGTTTTAAATTGTTGCCTATATAGATCTGATGTAGTGGCTTCTCCACTACAAGAAACCAGTGTTTTGCAGATCTGTCACCTAGTGATATAGATACATACATCTAGCAACAACGTTATGACTAGTGACATCATCATCTAGGTTATGTACCCAATAATCATTTGGAGTAAAATACTTAATGTGCATGGGATTTCTTACCTGCATCAGTAGTTGGTTGCTTATGTAACTGTGTTCTAGTTTAATTCAGCTTGGCCTGTTTGATCCTTCCCAAGACTTTAACCCATAAGGCCACGCGTAGGAAAAACATAGAGGCATTATTCCAGACATCCACTTTACCTAAGGATAGTAAAACAACATCAAAAATGTATCCAGATGGAGAAATTAAGAAATTATTTAACAATCTGTGCCAAGAGTTGCAACAAAGGTAGGATATATTGTCCCTACAACAGTACATAGATAAAAATATGATCCCTAGAGGTCTAAGAATTAAAAAAAAAACTGCAGTTTTAATGATACCACATTTAGTACTGAATGGGACAACATACACAAATATTAATGTCCTTATGAAACACATTATATCATTTAGGGAGCAAAGGTTAACCAACCTGGAGAAAGATATTGAGGAATTAAATTTGATTTTATTAAAACACCAAGGACATTCCCTATTTAAATAATTTGATAATAAGGTTCAACATATGGTATATTCTCTGGAGATGGAACTTAGGGAACGTAAAAACAAAAATGAATAGGGACCAACTAGACTATAATAACATTAGAGTGAAAATGTGGTTTAGCTTTAAAGTTCCAATAAGGAAAACCAATAAAAACTGAAGAAGAGACACAAGAATAAATAATAATGAAGAAATCATAACAAATAATAAAGTACAAGGAGGTCCCTTTAAATCAAGAACAAGTAACAATAAAGATATTACAACAAATGATAAGGTGCACGGATGTCTCACTAAAGTAAGTGACTCTTGTTTCCAGCTCCAAAGACATAGAGGCATCAACATCGTCGAGTTTGCCCCTTGTTCCCCTGCCCCTCAAGAATACGTATGAAATACTCTCAAATAATATTGAGGAAATAGATAAATCCTCTGTAACTACGTTAAATAACTTATTCCCCTCAAATGAAAATACTACACAGGTTCCTTTTTTGTCGAGAGGACAAAAACCAAAAGAGAAAACAAAAATATTGGAAAAGAAGGAGGGGAAGAGAAGGAAAAAATGGGTCCACAGAGGAAGAAGAGGGGAGGATGGAAGAACCAAAACAGAACAGAAGTGAGAAATAGAACCAGGACATTCAGGGTGTTCCATTTTTAATTTATCCTCTAGAGATATTACTAAAGAGGAGACCTCCTTATTGGAGAAAGGATTAAAATTTGCACCAACATGCCCCCTGGATGAATTCTCATTCTTTCTAGATCTCAGAAGATTTACCAGGGAATTGTCGCTACACAGATATTTTTTGAGCAAAACATTATTGGAGGTAAAAATGAAAGAAATGCAGACAGGCATCTACTAAAAAGAACCTAAATAATTTGGTATTACTGGAATTTTTACTAAGTATAGACATTGAAGAACCTTTACGTGATGAAGATGATGATCCCACCAGCAGAACAATAAAACACACAGCTTTAAAGAAGCATTCATCCTTTTTTCCTACCCACTTTAAAGGTCCATTTGTAGAGGCATTTTTTAAGGTAGTGATGGAGGAATTAAGATCAAATGTGAAGACTAGCCTTAAAAATCCTTTCTAAGGATAAAAATATCACAATTAGGGAAGAGGAGAAGGGTGGTGCCCTGGTAATACAGGATATGTCTACATACTTATCAGAGGCGAGAAGATTGCTTTCTGATACAAATTCCTATGCTAAATTGTCTTATGATCCCACAAATGTATTTAATGATGTTTTAAAGGATTTGTTATCTAAAGGTATAAATAATAGTGTTCTAAATAAACAGGAATATCAGTATATTTTCCAACAATTCCCCACTAAACCATTCTTCTATCACATACCGAACTTGCATAAAGATCAAAAAAAATCCACCAGGAAGCCCCATTATTTTGGATATCCAGTCTTTTACATCACAGCTGCATACATTGATTTTTTTCTTACAAAGGTATGTTACAGCCCTACCTGCGTACATCAGAGATTCCCAGGATGTGCCCAATAAAGTATTGAACATAGAGTGGAAACAGGAATATCTTTGGGCCACTCTAGATTTGGTCTCTCTGTATACTTGTATTGACCACCTATTAGGGATCCAGGCTGTAAGGTACTTTTTAGAGGGGGACAGCACTTTGGCGCAGGAACAAGTTGAGTTAATCCTGGAATGTGTATGATTCATTTTGAATCACAATTATTTTGAATTCCAAAATGACTTCTTCCTCCAGACGAGAGGGGGACCGGGAGGGATCAATAGATAGTCTACAACTGGTAAGTCAGAATTTTAGAAACAACAATATGGGCCTAGCGTTCACTTCAAAGATAAGTTCTAAATCTGTCACCACTCTGGATTTGAAACTAGAGGGTACAGTGAGCCAAGCCATAAGCAGTTCCCTACATTACAGAATCCAATACTTACAAGCTGATAGCGGTCACTACTACAAATGGATCAACAACATACGATTTGGTCAGTTTAATAGACTATGTAGAAATTGCAGCATTTTTATGAGTAGAGTAAAGATCTAAAACAGCATTTTCAGGAGCGCGGAAATAAACTACTATTGTCAATAATCATCCTCATAAACAAATAATGAGCTTGAGTGAAATAAATTGACAGAATTTACGACACCACATCATTGAATACTACGGGTCTCCATAGCATCGCATAGCATCCAGATAACATCGATATTGAATAACAAATATTTATACAATTACTGAATAAGATATGTTTTTATAAAAGAATAGTCTGTTTACACAAGACCAAGTCTGTCTCTTCAACATACTGGAGGACATGAGCTTATACTACATTTAATCAAGAACTCAGAAACAATATACACAAATCAAATAATGGTATCCAGAGGATTAATATGATACTACATCTATGATACATTGGTATGAAAATCTTAAAAGAAATAAGACTCTAATTATATCCAGTTAAGTAAGAAAGAAAATACAAAGTCCATATATTTTAGTGATAACTAAAAATTACATTATTAATACAAAAATCCTTTTGAACTATAACTAATTAATACCATAATAATTATGTGTGTGTATGTGTGTGTATATATATATGTATGTATATATACACACACATATATATAATTAATAAGTATACATGGATGTATAAGATATGAGGTCATGATGAATGACCTAAGACCTCGGATGCTGATTGGCTTATGTATCTATTAAATGAATCATCCCACCATTTGTGACTGTTTGCAAAAGGTGATATATATTTTTTACTTTATGTACCTTAATACATTTTTTTATCCTGAAGAAGGGATTTTAATCCCAAAACGTGTAGAGCATTTTGATGTGATTATCTCAATCACTGTGTATATGTACACCACCTAGTGTATGTTACTCTACCTGTCCTTACTTAAGACGGTAACCACTACAAATGTTTTATGGTTAATCAACATTTAAAAAAAAAAGCTTACATCAGAAGGTGATTTGAGTGGACTTAGTAACATAGTAAACCAGGTTCAATAAAGACACAAGTACATCAAGTTCAACCTTTGCCTCATACCCTAGTGACATGAGAACTGTGTAGCTTTCCTGCTACCAAATAAGTTAGTCTTTATCAGACCATCCTGATTTGCCTACTAATATACAGTATAACCCAGTATAACCCTGTATGTTCCCTTTTGAAAGAAATGTATCTAATCTTCTCTTAAATGCATCCATATTATCTGCCATAACCACCTCCTTACTGTAAAAAAACCCCTTCCATTGCTGAAGTCTAAACCTCCTTTCCTCTAATCTCAAGGGATGTTCTGGTCACCTGATCAGGCCTTGGAATGAATAGCTCACCACAGAGATCATTGTATTGATCTCTCATATACTTGTACAATGTGATAAGATCTCCTCTTAGTCATCTTTTCTCTAGAGTAAATAAACCAAGTTTGTCTAGTCATACTTATACTTCAAGTCCTCCATTCCCTTAATTAATGTTGCTGCTCTTCGCTGTACCCTTTCTAGTTCTAGTATATCCTTTTTCAGGACTGGTGCCAAAAAATTAGACTGCATATTTGAGGTCTTACCAATGATTTGCACAATGGCAAAATGATGTTATCCACTCTTGCATCAATACCCCTTTTTATACAAGACAGTATTTTGTTTGCTTTTGCTAGTGTTATTTGATACTGGTCACTATTTCCAAGTTTGTAGTTTATAAGGATACCCAGGTCTTTCTCTAGCAACAAGTACCCTAAAATGATTCCATTAAGTTCATAAGCAGCCTTGGGATTATTTCCTCCCAAGTGCATGACTTTACACTTTCCCACATTAAACTTCATATTCCATTTGTTTGCCCAATTTGCCATTTTATGTAAATTTTAAGCCTGTAATAGGCGATAAGCGCTGGGATGGCTGGCTGGTTCTTAGAGAGGGCTCTGTTGCTTGAACTTTGCTGCTACTTACCTGTGCTAAGTATTTTCTGCATTTTTCATTACATTTGTTTGTTCTTGTTTGTAGTTCAACTCACACTTCATTATGATGAGTAGATTAGTAATTGTATATTTTTTGTTGCACTTTTATGCAGAAGCAATTGTCCTTACTTTTTGCTTATTTGTTTACTGTGGGTACATGCACCTCTCCAGTCATTGGGTTGGGATTAGCATATAGGAATACTAATATCCAATTTATGTACATGTATTGTTGTATGAATTACATTTAAATGTCATATGGGTTGATATCCTCAGTATTTCTTAGTTCTGCAGCATCCCTCTCTATTAATGTTTTACATGTTTTTAATTGTACCCATTCTTGATATTTTGACTGCCAATAAAATTATTTTGAAGATTCAATTACTCCTGAGTTTGAGTGCCTTATTTGTAGAGACCTACTGTGTGGAAGAGTGGCTTCTCTTTAGCTTTCCTCCATGTTTTGGACATAATTATTTCAAATGTGATTTATTTTTAGTGACAAATATGCTACTTGCCTAAGTAGTTAACATCGTTTTTTTGTTTTTTGTATATATAAAAAATAAATTGGTCTACAAAAGGCTTTCATGTGTGAGCATACCTCAAAAAGATGCACTATCTGTGGCCATATAATTCACATACATAACTCTACATGGTATAAAACTAAATCTGATGTTCATGGGTGACTGGTTGTGTCTGTACACAGAGTGAACATAAGCCATAATACCAGTAATGCCACATTACATGGCATTTTGATTTTACAAACAATACACACCATACACTGCAGGAAGATTGTATAGTGGTCAGTGGACACGTACACCACATGAAAAAATACAGGTGATCTTCCTGCAGTGTATGGTGTGTTTTGTCTGTACAATCAAAATGCACTGTAATGTGGCATTATGGTGTCACAGCTTACCTTGACTCCAGCATGATATCAGGCGCGAGGCTTCAAGCAGGCTGCAGGCCTCTGTTTTATCTGTTTGCGTACTGTAGTCTCCTCCTACCTACTTCCTACTTCCTCCCTCTGAGCTGCTCCTCCTACTTCCCGTGGAGTGGTTTATAAGGCAGACTGAGGCCTGACTCAGATGCCCTTGAGTTGTTGTTCTTAGGTGAAGTACTTGGGCTCTGTATATAACCTGGCTATCAACGAAAATCCACTCTGCGTATGACCTGGCTATCTATGAGAACCCCTTTCTGTGTATGACCCAGCTAAGTAAGAGAACCCTTTCTGTGTATGACCCAGATAAGTACGAGAACCCTCTCTGTGTATGACCCAGTGATCACGAGTATCCCTTACTGTGATCAATTTGTGCTATTTGCTTAAGACAGACCACTGTTGTGGACAGGGTCTGGTGTGTGACTGCAGGCAGTGTCACAGGGTCTGGTGTGTGACTGCAGGCGGGAGTCACAGGGTCTCGTGTGGTGGCTGCAGGCATGAGCCACAGGGTCTTTATATGTGACTGCAGGAGTGAGTCACAGGTGTCCGATATAGTGACTGCAGGCAGAGTCACAGGGTCTCTTAGCGGTGACTGCAGGCGTGGGTCACCGGGTTGCTGCAAAGGTGTGGTGTTGCTGGTTTGACTGATTGCAGGCGTGGGTCAGTTCTCCAGTCCAGCCGTCCTTGTGTTCCTGTTCGTCGGATCAAGATTGCTGAGCCAGTGTTCACAGTGGTCGCCTGTTCCAGTCGACGGATCAAGAGTTGGTGTTCCTGTATCCTGCTGAGACTAACAGGGGCTTTGGCCCTGTCTCTCACATTGTGGTCTAGCGAGAGGCCTACTATTTATGGCAGTAGTGTCACCAGCTAGTAACCCTTTGCTTGCTGTACCACTTATTTATCACTGTGATTTATTCTAAATAAATATTTTGCATTATATTACCATACTGAGTTCTGAGCATTCCTGGGTGCCCGTGACATATGGCTTATCTGTTCCCTCAAACTCTGTACAATCACACCCAGTCGACCATGAACATCAGATTCAGTTTTATCCCATCCCATGTAAACTTGAGTTATGTATGTGAATTATTTGTCCATCAAAATGCACTGTAATGTGGCATTACGGCTTATGTTCACTCTGACTGTGTACAATTACTCCAAATCCCCCATGGTCATCAGATTCAGTTTTAACCCATGTAAACTTGAGAGTTACATTACAGTGCATTTTGACTGTACACACACTATACACTGCAGGAAGATTGTATAGTGGTCAGTGGACACATAGACCACATGGAAAAAATATAGGTGATTGTAGAGAGGAATTATCCTTATGGACCATAATGATGATAATATCATTCATATTTAATTCCTCTACACAATCTCTTGTTTTGTCATGTGGTGTATGTGTCCACTGACCATTATACAATCTTCCTGCAGTGTATGGTGTGTTTGTTGTCTGTACAATCAAAATGCACTGTAATGTGGCATTATTGGTATATGTTCCCTCTGTACAATCACACTGTAATGTAATGCTGTATATGTGCCCTCTGCTCCAATCACTAATAGTATAATGAGGTGATGGTGCATATGCTCTGTGTGTAATTGCCTGCCCTGCAGTTTAATTTGGTGTATGTGTCGACTTGTCTGTTCAGTCACTTGTATTGCAATGTATTGTGTTTACTATCTCATCCGTCAGTCACCTGCAGTGAATATAATGGACAGATCATCTTTTTATGCCAAAACAAAAAATCTTTTGGGTGCATTTCTCTAAACCTGCAGATGCAGTGGAAATATGATTTTGATTTATGTATGTTAAAATTTTAACCCTTTGAGTGCCAGAGTGGTACGGAATGCATTGCTTTGCAATGCATTCCGTACCACTCTGGCACTCAAAGGGTTAAATGAACACTTCAGCATAAAAAAATCAGAATCCTATTTGCACACCACTGCAGGTTAAGGAAATCCCACATAAAGAATTTATTTTTTTCAAAGTGAAAATTCCACTGCAGGGGTGGACTGACAGCACCCAGGGCCCCTGGGGAAATGGAGATCATGGGCCCCCTTTACCCTGCCACCATTTATGCCCTGCCCCCTAGTAATAGTTCCAGCCCACTGCCCTTGCCCATCCTATTTTGCTAATTTTATAATGGGTATTAATGATGTGAAGTAACATAAGTGACACCAGACATCTTACAATTGAAATTGAGCTACACTGCTGATGCCAGAGAGCTTACAATTTAAATGTGTCAACATTGGTGATGCCACAGAGCTTACAACTGGAATGAAGCTGCAATTCCCAATGTAGCTCCATTTCAACTGTATACTCAGTGGTAGATCACTTTTGTAGGTCTCTTTTTCAATTGAAATACCACATAGCCTAACATTTGTATAACTACACAAGTTATACCACAGAGGTTACAACTGAAACGTAGCTACAATAGTGATACCCAAGAGCTTACAAATTAACTTGAGCTACTCTAGTGATATCAAAGAGCATACAATTGAAATAGAGCTATACAGGTAACACCACAGAGTTTACAACTGAAATGGAGCTGCATTACCCATTGCAGCTCCATTGCAGTTGTCATCCCTGTGGTATAACTTGTAAAGCTCTATTTCAGTTGGAAGCTCTGTGGTGTCACTTGTGTAGCTCAATTTCAATTGTAAACTCTGTAGTTTCACAGTAAATTTTGGGAGCAGCTATACCCCCCCCCTTTCACAGTAGGAAGCGCCATATGTGCAGAGCAATGAGCTGCACACGGTTCTAGTGCTCAAAGGGTCAATCTGTGAACATAGTCTTAAATAGCCATCAGGATACAGCAACCACAGCAGCAGTAAGTACAGACAATAAACTGCAGTGCAATGACCATACTTCCCAGTCAGACTCACAGGCAGCTGACTTACTTAGTGTGAGAAAATTGAGGGGAGGTAGTGATTAAAGGGATAGTAATACTTAGTTTTATATTTATTTTATTTTGTAGGCATTAGAAAAACATGAAGAATGATATAAGTCTTATCTCTCAAACCTTTATGGTTTAAGAGATATTCACAAGCAAAGTTTCCCCTCCCGCCCCTTTTTCCTAGTGTAAGCCATCTCTTCTCAGATGTAAATATGGTTGTAAGACCAGACAGATAACAGCAGGGGACAATCTTCTTTATATGAAAAGAATGAAAGCCCTTACCCCCTTGACAAGTTTTTCAGCTTTTTCCCTTATCTTAATTGAAGATTGTCCCTCTCTGCAGTCTACCTGGGCACCTCCCTTCTGATCTGGCTGAACAGGAGGGGGATACTTTGCTTGTGAATATCTCTTAAACCATAAAGGTTTGAGAGATAAGACTTATATCGTTCTTCATGTTTTTTTAATGCCTACAGAATAAAATAAAGATAAAATGAAGTATTACTATCCCTTTAAAGTGTTAAGTTGCCTTACTTCGCAAGACTAAGGCAAATATGACCTTACTTTCACATTCTGATGTAGACATGTCATCTTAACCCTTTAAGGACCAAAGGGATGCACAACTCATTGCAAAGAAATTAACTACACTCCCCTCTGGTTCTTAGATGGTTAAGAGACATTTATTTTCTTAAAATCTGCCTATATTTTACACCACATGGCTTTGGATTGTGTGGGGAGCTCTGCAAAATACATATTAAAAAAAAAAACACACACAGGATAATGTAATAAACTAAGACCAATTACTAGCCAATTGATCAGTAACACTTCAAGGATTATCACAATACATCAATCAGATTATTCTTCATGACTGATAGCAAACACCACGTATGTGACAAAAACATACCTCCCAACATTTCAAATAGCCAAAGAGGCTTTTGTTTTAGGGTGTGTTGCTGGCGGAGTAGTTGGTGGGCGGGGCATTACCAAGAATATGTTATTTCACGACTTGCCAACACTGTGTAACTGAATAAAATATTTAGAGCAAGACCAACGTATTTTATTTACACAAACTAATTTATAAACACATATAGTGATGTTTATTTAAACATTAATATACATTTTATTGCTGTGGAGCAACGTGATATATTTATGTACATACCACACAGTCTGATCTCCTAAACACAGGGACACCAGGGTGGGACATAGGGATTTGGGTCTCAACGAGGGACAATTGGGAGGTATGGGATCATCCATGCAAATGGGTATTAACTCTTTAGCTACTGGAGCATGCCAGTGGTAGTCAAGGACCTATGTCTTTGTGTCCTTTAGTTACGACTGTTTTATTGCATAAAAGATTTTCCCCTCTTACAACATTTAACAAAATAAATTCCAGAGAAATGAGAATACAAATAGAAAATAAATAAATATACACAAGATTCTGCTGCGCTTCTCCCAAAAGTATAAAATTAGTACATATGAGAGAAAGAGAAAATTATTTGGAAGACCACAATGACAATGAAAATAGCACTATTAACAAATCACTATACAATTGGAAAAATAGAAACAAATATGCACAACTTATAGCAATTAGTCCATCAGTGTGGAGTCCTCGCAGCTCACTCCAAATGGGCAGGGCTCCCACCACGAAGAAAACTAAAAAATACAAAAGTCAAGCGGCGCAGAGGATTCTTTCTAATCGCAGTATTTCAACAACTTGATCCGTCACCAACACCTTTAAAAATTATTTAAAAACAAATATAACCAACAACAGTTATAATAATCCACAATCAGGCTGGCTTAATGCATTTCGTGGTATACTACCACTTCCTCAGAAGCCTATAACAGTGTGAATGGCAATGAGGCTATTTATTTATAGTTGGGATACCCGTTGGTACTAATTAAGTAATACGAATTTTGAATTAACCAATCAGAATATCCTAAGTTCCAAATAAACAATATACACTTTGATTGGTCAATCCAAATGCCTTAAAGCAAAGAGGAAAAAGATTGGACAAAGAAAAATTCCATTAGCAATTAACAACTTACCATATACTGAACTTAATACAATAGACGTTAATTACATCTTAAGAAGGATGCCATCCATTCCTAGCCACACATGCGCATGACACGTCCACCCCCAACAACGGAAGGGAAACAGAACTCCCACAGCCTCACTCCCATAATTTTCCGAGTTACCTCCGTCGCAGAAGAACAAACAAGCAATGCGCATGTGCCCGAAGGGTAAGGCACAAGAACAGGATCCCACGAGACCATAACAACGGGAACCATATAAACAAAAAAAGCAAAAGTCCAACCAAATGATGTTCCCTAGACGATGCGCACGTCACATGCGCACATGCGCATACTCCCAAAAGCCAAATCCCGTGAAACCAAATCTTGCGAGACCACTCCACCACAAACCCGGGATTTGATACACACGAAACGCATTAAGCCAGCCTGATTGTGGTTTATTATAACTGTTGTTGGTTATATTTGTTTTTAAATAATTTTTCTTTTGATTTTTATTATTACAAATATTTTTCTTGAAATAATCTTCTATGTTGAAAAAGACTTAAGACACTGGTGTTATTTTATGCACCCCTTATTCTGGTGTATAGCCACAATATCCGTTTATAAATACAAAAGTAGGTTGTGTTAATAGGAAGTGCAGGGTCTGTGGTGACCTGGGACTTGTTGACACTTCCACATTTTTGCTCATTACGGAGTGAGCTTGAAGCTGTGAAAAGGACACCAGACTGGGGTGTGAGCCAGTGCAAGTGATTGTTCCTGGAGGCTGGATGGAGCCTCAGAAGAATGTGAGTACATTTCCAGAAGCTTGTTTTTAAAGGTGTTGGTGACGGATCAAGTTGTTGAAATACTGCGCTTAGAAAGAATCCTCTGCGCCACTTGTCTTTTGTATAAATGAGAATACAAGGCTGTAATGTATAAAACAAGAAGCTAGAACAGAATGCTGATTTTTTTCCCCCTCACTTAACAGTTCAAACCAGACATGTCAGATTAACAAACATACAACAGAGATCTATCTGTGCATTAAAACTGATTTATAGGACTGTGGGAGAGCTGAAATCTTACACTGAGATTAATAAGAACATCAAAACACACACACGCTTCCCCATAGTAGAACGTTATTGCATGCAGACGGAAGTTAAAAAAAAAAAAAAATCCAAGTACATTCAGAAAAATACAGATGACAAGTTAAAAAAGCAATGGTGCACTCATTAGGCAAATGATGTTGATGTATACTTAAAAAGGGTTAAAGACCTTAGGGGTTGCACACTACCTCACGTCCACATGGGATGATAGGATTTGGAGCTCTGACTTCAAAAGCCTTAACACTTTGAGTGCCAGGTGCATTGGACACACCCCACTGGCACTCAAACGGTTAACCCTCTTAATACAATTTCCTCCAGGTGTAAGAGCACTGCAGAGCCGTTCACTGTACATTCATCTGGCACTCAGACACATAAAGGGATGAAGTTGTACTACTATGAGTTTCTAGAACCCCACAGCCACTCTAAAGTTAATTGGAGTTAAAGGATTTAGGGCTCGATTTAAAGGCAGCCGTTAGCCAAAAAAAAAAGACTAACAGGTGCGTTAAGGTGCACTAAGCCATTCAAAGGTCCGTATTATGTTCAGCTATTGGCAGGGCACAAGTCACAACGGCCAATACATTTACATGCATTGGGACCCATAGAACAAAATTCCCCAGAGCAATTCAAAGGAGTACGGGACTGTTAACGGCATCGAAAAAGATACATTTAACGGCCAAGAGTTAAGATCCAGTTTTGTTAGGCGTTAGACACCTAACAGACAAAAAAAACCCTGCTACATGGTAAAACAGACAAACTGCTCCCCGCACAAGAATACAAATGGGAAAATTAACCCGTGCAATGCCAAAATAATGCAAAAAACATGCCCACACACCACAGATCACTGGCACACACAACACAACAACCAAGCAACACCACATGCACATGGCCCAACAAAAAAACACCAACACAACATGCCACAGAACAATGGGGGTTAGCACACAACACGGACACCTGCCAACACAAAACAAGCTCACCTGTGCAACATCACCAGACGATCCAGACACAACCTGCACCCCACAGCTCCACACCCGCGTGGAATGACCGATGACGAGGTCATTGATCGCTACAGGTTGAGGCCTCACAGCATCATTGCCCTGTACGAGGTCATCAAGGATCAGGTGGATCCCATATGCACCCACAACCATGCCCTAACTGGCCTGCAAAAACTCCTGTGTGCCATACACTTCATGGCAAGTGGTGCTTTCCAGTCGACAGAGGGTTACACATCTGACATGTCACAGGCCACATTCTCCAGGGTGCTGGCCCAGGTCTTGCCAGCCCTCAAAGGCAAGGCTAGTAGGTACATACACTTCCCCACCACTGACATGGAATGGACACATCTCAAGCAGGGCTTCTACGAAAGGGGAGGCATGCCCAGTGTCATGGGTGCAATAGATTGCACCCATGTCAGCATCAAAGCACCAGCACGTGAACATATGTTCATCAACCGAAAAAACTTCCACTCCATGAATGTGCAGATGGTGTGTGACAGCAAACTGGCCATCACGAATGTCTGTGCAAAATATCCTGGAAGCTGTCACGACTCCCATATACTCAGAAACTCATCTGTGCACGGAGATTTTGAAAATGGGACCTATACAGGCGGGTGGCTTCTGGGTGAGTTAACAATACCAAATCACACCACATACTGTACACACATGCCAGTACGTTCACCTCATGAAACAGCATTCACACAACATGTGCGCCTTGTCTCACCATGTCACTCACTTTCCACAGGTGATGCTGGCTATGGCTGCAAACCATGGCTCCTCACCCCGCTCGCCAACCCCCAAACCGATGACCAGGAAAGATGTAAACAGGCTCATGCCAGAACTCGCAATGCCATTGAGTGTACCTTCGGCCTCCTCAAGTCCTGATTCTGATGTCTGGACCACTCGGTGGGAGCATTGCAGTATGCACTAGGCAAGGTCTGCGACATTGTCATGGCATGTGCCATCCTCCATAATATCACGGTGGCCACCAGACTCATTGACGATGTACAGACCCACTGGACATTGTCCAGGGTGAGGAAACCCTAAAAGGGATGCAGACAAGACACAAATTGATCAGGGATCACTTCAGCTGTGAGTATAATACATGTATGCACACAATCCATGCATGCAAACCCACCACAACACACATCTTCTGTTTTACCCCACAGGATCAGTGACACAGCCCTGACACTGGCTGCAGTATGGACCACCGCCATCAACCATTCCACGGACCACTCAGATTGGGCCTAGAGATTCCAATGACATCTGACACCCTGTCGTCCATGTTGATATTGTTACCTCAAGGAAATCATGCATGTCCCCCTGGAAACCAAGGTACAACACTTCAACCTTGTTCAGCATATTCCACGGATCCCCAGGCACCAACTAAAGTATTTTTCTAGGATCACACCCATAGCAACCATGGTACCCCTGTAGTGAGAGAGTCTCATCCAAGTCAATGCATCGGATATCACATCAGGGGTTAAGGGGACATTTGAGCGAACATAGGATCTGTGGTTTGCTAGAGCTGAAAAGAGCAGCAAAGGGATGGATCTACAGTGGTAGTGTGTTACACAAAATAGAACTCATTAAATGTGGATCATGTCTCCAGGGACACCATGCTGACTTCTGTGTGTGTGTGCAGGGATATGTGCCCCAGACAGAAATACACACATCAACAAATATGTCCTGATAGCTCCATGAACCAAACATATTTGGACTGTCTCTGACAGTGGCAGCCCAAATATATTGTTGTCAAGAAGCTATCAGGACATATCTGTTGATGTGTGTAACCATGTCAGGGGCATATATCCCTAAAGATGGTTAACATCCCCTTAGTTCCCCCCATGATGGTTCATAGACCAGTACACAACACATTCCACAGCAATGGTTTGTGTAGCCCCATGTAACGAGAAAGATGAAGAGGATCATGATGTAGCTGTTGCATCACAAACACTTCGAGGGTGATGTCCTCTTGTCCCACAGGCATCCATAGCACGATACATCCTTGAACAGTGGAGTTTTCATGTGACTGGACTGAAATCTGGACAACACTTTCATGAAGCTCACCCCTTGGTGTTTCCAGTGATTGTGTTGGTGATGCACCGTTTGACGTGATGTTCACAGCAACCGCTACTGGAACATTCACGTACAGACACGAATTCATGTGTACTACCACCCAGGTATCACACCTGTACAGTAAGACTGCTCATCACAGAGTAGACAAACCATGTGGACAACACATGAGCAGTTCCCCAGTGTTACTAAAGTATCCCTATTTATTTCAGATGTACCATTTGTGTGCTCATACAAGCGTTTCATGCATATAGGCTATATACCCAGAAAAAACACGTTTGTGTTACTGTAGTTTGAGACACAATAAAGGAGAACCATCACTATTCAGTATGTGTCTGTCTGAATAAATAAATGTTGTATCTGACATCTCTCAATTATGAACCATACTCAAGGCTAGAGTATACCTCACTGGTTGTTTGACCATGAGTGAACATTGTGATGTATCCATGCAATGGGATGATGGCAGTGATACACTAATGGGTGTTGTGGTGATAGGAGGTGATACAGGGGACATCATTACTTCCACGGTTTGTGTGTTGCTCAATATAATCAATGTCCTGAGATTGCTGTAGGTTGACATATCCCAGTACATGGGCTATATCAACAAGATCAAGTGGACAAGTGTTATCACTGGTGAAGTGTGTTACAACCTTAGTTAAACAACAACACAACTTAGTACATAACCCAATGCCCAGCCTAAGTTTTTAATGTGTGTGCTACACATTGACATCTTAAGAAAATCATTGGGTTATCCAGTAAGTTAGGCTGTGATTCAAACTCCTATTGTGCAACTGATTTACTGGAGAACACAATGCTCACCCTAGGATCCCAATGTGTAGCACACACATTGGGATCCTAGGGTGTACATTGTGTTCACCAGTATGTCAGCTGCACAATAGGAGTTTGATCCAAAGTAAATAGTGAAGCATGTTCCCTCTGTCTTGCTTGTTACATCCCTGCTAAGTCACATAGCTGTTTGTTTGGTTTTCCCTTCAAACACAACAATTGATGCAGACAAATGTTCAGTGTTGCACCAGTTGTTGTGATGAGGGGTATGTTCAGAACAAATCTAAAACACATCATGGCCATGTAACACTGGCATTTTATATGGCAACAGGGATGGGTTGCCAGGGGAATTTGGACAACAGTGTGTGTGAACCCATGTTGGAACATCCCATAAACATTTCCCCCAGGCAGAAGTTGTGTTCACTGCATTGTTTGGCAATGCATTGGAGACAACCCTGCCACCCAATCCATAACTGAAGACACAGCAGATCAGACAGGAATCAAAAGCACAATGTTTCTTTATTGAGGAGGCAGTCAACAGGTTGGGCCTTTCATTTCTTCTTTTTTTTTTTTTTTTTTGGGGGGGGGCCTTAGACTGGGTGCCAGAGGTGGATGCCCTTGTTGATCGCCTGCTCACCCTCTGCCCCCTAGGTGTGGCTTCAGGGGTAACACTGGAGGGGGTGGTGGGTGCAGTAGACCCCTCCGTGAAACGCAGATTCTCCCTCTCCATCCTCAGGGTTTCCCTGCAGTTGATCTCTCGCAACTCCACCAGCATCTGTGTGAACATGTCCATGATCCCCGTTTGGAGCTGGTGGAGTTGTGTGTTCACCCTGGCCACCTCCGACTTCAGGGCTTGGATTCTGGTCTCCAATCTGGTTGTGTTCCTCCTGGATTCCCTCCGGCTCCTGGTGATGTTCACATCTGTACTCCTGCTCGACCGGAGTAGTCTCCTCTGCAGGGCCATACACTCCACCTCCATCCCTGTGAGGCGTGCAGTGCTGGAGGTGGATGTGCCCGGTGACACTGATGCTGCTGTGTCCTCTGCTGCTGAAAGTGCTGTGTCCTCTGATGCTGCTGGAAGTGCTGTGTCCTCTGCTGTTGCTGGAAGTGCTGTGGCTGCTGTGACAGCTGTTGGAGTGGCTGGTGCAGATGTTGGGCATATGTCCACCACATCAAGTGACTCCGAGCTGCCCAGTGATGTCTGTGCTGGTGGAGGTGGGGGTGTGAAATTGTCCCTGGGTAGAGGGCTCTGGGGCTCCCCAATCAGGCCCAGGTGTTGGCAGTCCAGTGGCCAAGGGTCATATCTTGGCCACTGATAGGTGCTTGGACCCCACCTGGGATCATACCTTGGGGCATGCTGTGGAGCCATCCAGGAGGGTGGGTGAATCTGGGATGGATATGGCCCATATTGGGTGGTGGCCACTGTCTCTGGCAGCCATTGGTGATGGTGGTGCTGCTGCTGGAGGGTAGTAGCTGGTGGTGGTGGTTGGATACATCCACCTCTCCTCCTGTTGCATCCAGCCACTGTACTGGGGAGGTGCAGCTTGGAGGGGTGCAGCCTGTGTTGGTGCAGCTTGAAGGGGTACAGCCTGTTTTGGTACAGCTTGTAGAGGTGCAGCCTGTGTTGGTGCAGAAAGTGGTAGTGCAGCCTGTGTTGGAGGAGATAGGGATGGTGGGTATGGTGACCACTGGCTGGTCCCCTCATCTGTGTACTCCTCACTGGGGGGTGATGTAGCCTCCTCCATGGGCTCCCGCTGGGCTTGAGGGCCGTAAGCTGTGTGGAGAAATGAGATGTTGTGATTAGTGAATGTAGCCATAGGTTTGAGGAGACAGTAATACTTTGAAATCTGGTGAAGAAAAGTACATGTGGTTGGGTTAATCCCCCTGGGTAAACAAGGGTACTCCCACTGCCGAAAGGTGTTTGATACTTGAGTTATTACGGGTAAAGGTTTCATTTTGAGGTGCAATATCACAGTGGCCCGAAATAGTACAGTGGGGCTGTTGCAACACCCTGCCATGTAGATTTCTGGTTCCTGTACCAAAGTTGTCCATATGATAGTGTAGTAACAGCACCACTGTATATTTTCAGGCCACTGGGATATTGCCCCTGACATATCCATGTTTGAGCTGTGATACCTTTTGAATTAAAACACCTCTCAGCAGTGGGGATACCATTGTTTTACTCGGGGGGGTGAATCCTACAACATATATTTGTCTTTACACATTTTAGGGATGGCTATCCCTTCAAGGGGATAGCAAAGGTTAAGTCCACCTTGATGTCATACTGTAGGCATTGTGAAAACAGATGTTGTTCGCTGTTAGTCCTACCCCTCCTACCCTCATTGTTATTCAGATATTGCTCTATGTTAAAGATGGAGATTTCAGTCATTTGTCTACACGGAGGCTCTTCAGCAGAGCCAAAATCGCCCCATTTAGAAAACAATACTTAATTGGAATGGTCTACAGAGTGTGCATGGTTTGCCAGCACACTCTGTGGACCATTCCAAAGAAGTATTTATCTCAAAATGTGGCAAATTTGACTCTGCTGAAGAGCCTCCGTGTGGTCAAATGACAGATATCTATATCTGTCACCTAGCGCAATATCTGTATAACCATGAGGGTAGGAGGGATAGGACTTACATCGAGACACATCTTTTTACGATGCCAACAATATTACATCAGGATGAAATTACCCATTGCTATCCCATTACAGTTACACACGAGGAGAAATGGTCAGATATGTATGTGGATATGTACCCTTTATATGGATACAAATATATCCTTCCAAGATGTGAAGCCAGAGAGCAGTTCAGTATGTGTGATTAAAAAAAAATACATTGGGTTGATATGATGGATATGAACATACCTTGTATATCCCATCTACGTAGAGTGGGATATACTATGTATGTGTATTTGGATGGTAGCAATGTAGGTTAATTTCTGATGGGTGCACAGATCTGGCCAGTAAGACATGCAGTGAAATGATCTCTGGGATCACATCGTGTTAGGACATATTTTGAAACATTTGAAAGGTACATATCTGACCGTTTTTGTTTGTGTCCATATCTTTTGGGAATAGATCTGCAGTGGGATTCAAGTGTTATTCAACCCTATCTTCTTATTTGATCCTGTACAATGCACAGTTCTGGATTACTTGACAGGTGACTCTCTGGTTGTCATGATGATATCCTATGCATTATATTGTGATGCATGGGATACCACCCTGGCAATCACAGATTGTTGAATTTGACAAGATTCTGTCCATGTCGCCCATCCATCCTTCTGTGTGAGGCAACCGTACTCAGTCCGAGATATCCATCAGTCATGGCCTGTTGGCGACCAAAGTACAATGGTTGATATTTGGTTCCCATGTATATCCTGCAACAGTGGCTGGTGTACCATCCATCCATGGCATCGGCACCCCTGTGGATCAATGTGGGAATCAGATGTGAGACATGTAATTTCAGGCTCGAGTAAATGATTGCAGCCACAACACCAAAGCCTACTTCATCCACCTTTAATTCTGGTGAATTGTTTGCATCCTGTGTGTTGCACATTATCACGGTTCCCGTGATTCCCTGTCAATCTTGCTGTGTTACCTGTGCATTGGAGGAGACTGATTGGCCCGCCCAGGATGTTCCTTTTTATACTGCGTTTGGGCACTTGTCAGTTGCCCTTTCGTGGTGTTCCTGATCCTGCGCCTCGTTGCTGAGTTCCTGAGTATCCTGTGTACCGACCCGGCTTGTCTGACTACTCTACTGATCCTGCTCCGTGATTGACCTGGTTCTGGCTGACGACCCTGCTCCATGATTGACCCGGTTCTGGCTGAGGACCCTGCTCCGTGATTGACCCGGTTCTGGCTGACGACCCTGCTCCGTGATTGACCCGATTCCAGCTGACGTTCCTGCTTCATGTATTGATCCGGTTCCGGTTGACGTTCCTGTCCTGTGTGCTGTTCCAGTGTTCCTGAGTTGCTCCGGTCGCTCCCGGCGACATTCTGAACTGTCTTGTGTCGCTCTGATCACCTCTCTCTACCGAGCTGTTGCCTGAGGTTGCAGAGTCTTTCCGCTTTTACTGCTGAGCTGTTCTCTCCTATACCAAACCATATTAACCTGTGCAATGCCTGTAGCCTCCGTTTATGTGCCTATCCTTTACACTTGCCAAGCCTCTGGTTACCCTTAGAGCCGTTTACCGTCCTGAGCCTGTGCAGTAAGACCTAGCCTACCTAACACTTGCAGAGCGCTGTCCGTTCTGGTGTTCGATGTGCACCGTGGCCGCGCTGGTTGGCGCTGGTAGCCTGTCCGCTCTTGCAGTGTGGGTTTCCGTGCGGCACCGGAAGGGTGTCCTGGCTCAGGTTTCCTAACGCTCAAGGTATTACGTTATCCTCCGCACTACCCAGTGCTCCGGCTCTCATATAGCTTGTGCAGTGTCAGTCTATTTTGGCACCCCAGGGGTGTTTGGGCGCTATCCCGTTGGCACACGCAGGGTTACTACCAAGTGTACGTTAAGGGCGATTCAGGTTCTGGTCTTGTCAGCTCTAGCAGTAGCGTTCATCCACGAATCCCACTGTGGTGGTATTGGCTCAACTCTGGTCTGTTGGTGCACTCCATTTTACTACCTTTGAGAGTGATTCAGTGCAGACACTATATTCCGCTTTTCACCTTCAAGAGACTGTTATCATATCCTGGGCGTTGGCTAATCAAGGACTGAGTTGCTTCAGTTTCTCCTCTTTAACCCTGTACCACTCTATATGTTGCATAACCTTTACTTGGTCTGTATTTTGCCTATACTGATTATACCTGTACTGGCCCCTATGGGCACTGTTCATTTATCATTTTCTCAATAAAACTGTGTTTTTACTTTCTACCGTGGTCTGAGTGTCAGAAAACCTAAAAAAGATACTCCTCTAGCCATTGAGGCTATTGATGGCAGACCTCTAGAACCAGCTCTCATCTCTATGGAAACTACTCTCATCACTATGTCTATTGGGGTCCTCCACAAAGAGGAGGTATGTTTCCAAATTATACACTCACCCCATCATGCGGTCATTCTGGGGTTCCCTTGGTTGTTGCTGCACAATCCCCAGTTTGACTGGCAAAGATGTGAGATTAAGTCTTTGTCTGAGTACTGCACTGGTCACTGTCTATCTCATCCAGTCAAGATTATGTGTACCTCTCCTTCTGTGCCAGCTGAATACAGCAAGTTCAGTGACGTATTCAGTAAAGGTGAGGCTAGCACATTGCCGCAACATAGGCCGTATGATTGCTCTATTGATTTGCACCCGGGGGTGGTGCCACCGAGGGGCAGGACGTACCCATTGTCCTGTGATGAAAATAGGGCCATGGAGGAGTACATTGAGGATGCCCTCGAACAGGGAATCATTCGTAAATCATCCTCCCCGGCAGGTGCAGGGTTCTTTTTTGTGAAAAAGAAAAGTGGCGAATTACGACCATCTATTGACTACCGTGGACTTAATAAGCTCATGTCCAAGAATGCGTACCACATTCCACTCATCAGAGTTATTTGACAGGTTGAAAGGCTCGTCTATTTTTACGAAACTCCATTTACATGCTGCCTACAACCTAATAAGGATCAGGGCCGGAGATGAGTGGAAAACAGCGTTCAATACTAGGTTGGGCCACTACGAATATCTAGTAATGCCATTTGGATTATGTAATGCATCTGCCGTATTTCAAGAGTTCATCAATGATATCCTCCGCTATATGTTACAGTCTTGTGTAGTCGTGTACCTTGACGATATATTGATTCACTCTGCTAATTAACCCAGCACATTCAGGATGTTTCTGAGGTGTTGCTTTGGTTACATAAGAACAAATTTTTCTGTAAATTAGAAAAATGTGAATTTCATTGTTCCAAAGTACCCTTCTTGGGTTTTGTTATATCTAAGGATGGCATCGATATGGACCAAGAGAAGTTGGCTGCAGTCCTACAATGGCCACGACCCAAGGGGTTAAAAGCTATCCAACGGTTCTTGGGCTTTGCCAATTATTACAGAAAATTTATTCAGAACTTTTCCACCATTGTAAAACCTCTCTCTGACCTTACGCACAAGGGCGCAAATCCCTCTCAATGGTCTGAGACAGCTGAGAAGGCCTTTGAAACCCTCAAAAGGGCATTTGCATCTGCTCCTATACTATCCCACCCTAATCCCACCCTGCCATTTACGTTAGAGGTTGATGCCTCTGAAGTTGGGGTAGGGGAAGTTCTCTCCCAACGTCCCAAAGAGGGTGGTAACCTGAGACCATGTGGGTTCTTTTCCAAAAAACTTTCTAGTGCCCAAAGCCATTACGAAATCGGTGATAGGGAATTGTTGGCTATCATCTTGGCATTAAAGGAATGGCGACATCTTTTGGAGGGCACAAGAACCCCGGTATTAATTCTTACGGATCATAAGAACTTGATTTACCTGTCAGAGGCTAAAAGGCTGTCATCTCGCCAGGCTAGGTGGGCCCTATTCTTGTCAAGATTTAACTTCATAGCATCATACTTGCCCGGGTCCAAGAACATTAGGGCAGATGCTCTATCGAGACAGTTTTGCACGGACATTGAGATGGATGAGGCCCCGGTTCCTATAATTCAGCCAGATAGAATCTTGGCTACGATTCGCACCAGTATCACTTCGCCACTAGGGGAGCAAATCTTGGCATCACAAGCTTGGGCACCTCCTGAAACCCCAGTTGGCAAGTGTTTTGTGGATGAGCCTTTCCGTAACCGGTTACTCGAGACCTATCACTCATCTAAGGCAGCCGGGCATATTAGCAGGGATCAGCTGGCATGGTCATTATCACGAACGTTCTGGTGGCCCTCTCTGAAAGCTGACTGTTCTGCATTTACTGCCGCCTGTGCCACCTGTGCCTGTGCTAAAACTCCCAGACACCTCCCAGTGGGGCTGCTCCAACTGGTGCCTAATGGCGAATGCCCTTGATCCCACATATCTATTGACTTTTTGGGAGAATTGCCGGCATCCAAGGGCTATACATTTATCCTGATGGTGGTAGATAGATTCTCTAAAATGGCTCATTTCGTCCCCCTCTCTGGCCTTCCTTCGGCCCAGGAATTGGCAATAGTTTTTGCCAGAGAAGTATTCCGCTTGCACGAGGTTCCCAGAGTGATAGTGTCGGACCGAGGGAGTCAATTCGTGTCAAGATTCTGGAGGGCATTCTGTGGCCAGATGGGCATACAACTATTATTCTCCTCTGCCTACCATCCCCAGACCAACGGGGCCGCTGAACGTGCCAATCAAGGACTGGAGCAGTTCTTACGTTGTTTTGTGACTGATCATCATGATAATTGGGCCGACCTGTTGCCGTGGGCAGAGTTTGCCAGGAACCGTGCGGTTAATTAATTGTCTGGAAGCTCTCCATTTCTCGTTAATTATGAGTTCCAGCCCTGCCTGCTTCCAGACACAACAGATTCCGGCTCTGGATGAGCATATGGAGCAACTCCGCTCTACTTGGGCACAGGTACAAAGGTCCCTCAGCCAGTCCTTCCAGAGACATCAGCGGCACGCAGACGGCTGCCAGCGGTTTCCTTCCAGGTTGGGGACAGGGTGTGGCTTTCCTCCAGGAATCTCAACCTGCAGGTGCCCTCAAACAAATTGGCTCCCCGGTTCATTGGGCCGTTCAAAATTATTCGCAAGGTTAACCCCGTGGCATACGCATTGGAGCTATACTACCACTCCGGTGGTTCCTGGGCTGGTGGATGTGCAAGGCCAAGAGGAATACGAAGTCCAGAGTATTATTGACTCCAGGAGATTTAGAGGCAAGTTGCAATATTTGGTCCACTGGAAAGGTTACGGGCCTGAGGAGCGCTCTTGGGTAGACCAGAAGGACCTCCATGCTCCACGGTTGCTGCGCAACTTTCACTCTAAATATCCTCAGAAACTGAGACCCTCTGCCAGGGGAGGGGGTCTTTGAGAGGGGGGTACTATCACGGTTCCCGTGATTCCCTGTCAATCTTGCTGTGTTACCTGTGCATTGGAGGAGACTGATTGGCCCGCCCAGGATGTTCCTTTTTATACCGCGTTTGGGCGCTTGTTAGTTGCCCTTTTGTGGTGTTCCTGATCCTGCGCCTCGTTGCTGAGTTCCTGAGTATCCTGTGTACCGATCCGGCTTGTCTGACTACTCTACTAATCCTGCTCCGTGATTGACCCGGTTCTGGTTGAAGACCCTGCTAAGGAATTGACCCGGTTCTGGCTGACGACACTGCTCCATGGTTGACCCGGTTCTGGCTGACGACCCTGCTCCGTGATTGACCCGATTCCGGCTGACGTTCCTGCTTCATGTATTGATCCGGTTCCGGTTGACGTTCCTGTCCTGTGTGCTGTTCCAGTGTTCCTGAGTTGCTCCGGTCGCTCCCGGCGACATTCTGAACTGTCTTGTGTCGCTCTGATCACCTCTCTCTACCGAGCTGTTGCCTGAGGTTGCAGAGTCTTTCCGCTTTTACTGCTGAGCTGTTCTCTCCTATACCAAACCATATTAACCCGTGCAATGCCTGTAGCCTCCGTTTATGTGCCTATCCTTTACACTTGCCAAGCCTCTGGTTACCCTTAGAGCCGTTTACCGTCCTGAGCCTGTGCAGTAAGACCTAGCCTACCTAACACTTGCAGAGCACTGTCCGTTCCAGTGTTCGGTGTGCACCGTGGCCACGCTGGTTGGCGCTGGTAGCCTGTCTGCTCTTGCAGTGTGGGTTTCCGTGCGGCACTGGAAGGGTGTCCTGGCTCAGGTTTCCTAACGCTCAAGGTATTACGTTATCCTCCGCACTACCCAGTGCTCCGGCTCTCATATAGCTTGTGCAGTGTCAGTCTATTTTGGCACCCCAGGGGTGTTTGGGCGCTATCCCGTTGGCACATGCAGGGTTACTACCAAGTGTACGTTAAGGGCGATTCAGGTTCTGGTCTTGTCAGCTCTAGCAGTAGCGTTCATCCACGAATCCCACTGTGGTGGTATTGGCTCAGCTCTGGTCTGTTGGTGCGCTCCATTTTACTACCTTTGAGAGTGATTCAGTGCAGACACTATATTCCGCTTTTCATCTTCAAGAAACTGTTATCATATCCTGGGCGTTGGCTAATCAAGGACTGAGTTGCTTCAGTTTCTCCTCTTTAACCCTGTATGGCAGTGTACCACTCTATATGTTGCATAACCTTTACTTGGTCTGTATTTTGCCTATATTGATTATACCTGTACTGGCACTGTTCATTTATCATTTTCTCAATAAAACTGTGTTTTTACTTTCTACCGTGGTCTGAGTGTCAGAAAACCGTAACACACATACAACCAGTTATTCTCTGGGACACTGTGATGTGTGACCTGATCCATCCATTTTGTGATTCAGTAAGTGGTGATGTTGACCTGATGAAGTGAACATGATGCTGACTTCTCCAGTGATCTCCCTTCCCCATTTCCAGTGTTTTCCATGGAGTCTATACAATGGGACCTTATCAACTTGATTCATGTTATTGCATATTCTCCATAGACTAACACTGGTATTGGTGAAGTGAGGGTGTGTGAGGGTTAATTTCTCTCCACCATCTCTTTGTCACCGCTTAGTGAATGTCCCCTGTGTAGCATGTGATCGTTGGCCTATTGACTTGTTTGTTGTCTGGTTAACCCTTTGAGTCCCTGAGGGGTTCCCAAAGCATTGTTGAGCGATGCATTGATGATCCCTCTAGCATTCAAGGGGTTAGGTGCTGACTTCCCTGTGGGTACATGGGTGACATTGTGTGTGAACAGTGATGATATTTAACAGACGACATTTTGAACAGCATGGTTTGTGTATTGTGTGTGATGAGCACAGCGACAGGAGGGTTGAACTAGGACTTTGACAGGTTTGGCCCAAGTTGGACCTTGACATTTGTCCTGGTGTTGTGTCCTGTTTTTAACCCTCAGGGTGCTGTGTTGGTGCAGTTGTATGGATGAATGATGGGCATGTGTTGAGATGTGACTGTGTTTGCAGCTGGTGTTGGTTGATGTAGTGTGTGGCTATGTAGTGTTGCACTTACCGGTAGTGTGGAGGCTCCTCTCATCCCTAGTGTCCGCTCCTCCAACAACCCCCTCGATCAGGGTCGGGGACATATTCTGCAGCACCATCTGCTCCCACCCACAGAAGATGATGGGGACAGGTGGGCCACCTCCGGTGCCTCGGGCTTGCTTGGCTGTGTCAGACAACTTGTTCTTGACCACCCTCCAACAGTCGCCTCTTCTTTTCTTAATGGACTCCACGTCCTGCCTGCATGCAGCCACCGTGTTCACCCGGCTGCATATTTGATTCCAGGCTGCCTTCCTCCTTGCTGACAGGCCAGGGACCTTCGCTGTCAGGTGGAGGACACTCTCTCTATCAAGGACAGCCTCCACGAGAGCTGTGTTCTCTTCCTCGGTGTATTTAGGATCCCTGATCCAGCCCTCGTCATCTCCGGCATGGGAGGATTCTGAGCTAGAGTGTCCTGCCTGCTCTGACCCTGATTGTATGGGGTGCTCTACAGCAACTACTCCTCGTTCCACTGCAGGTTCTGTCCCTGTCTATCACAGTGCCCGTGCTCTGTGCTATGGGCGGTGACATTCTGACTTCTATTTGCATTACCTCTTGCTGATTGTCTAGGTATCTTTGTCACCGCCCAGTGATGGCCTTTATATACCCTGTCATGTCTACGCTATGGTGCCCTTTCGTGGTGTACGAGTTCCTGATGTTAGTTCTGTATTTTTTGCTTATCGTGTATGACCTGGCCTGCCTGACAACGTTCCTGAGTTCCTGTGTGCTGCCGTTCCGTTGCTGACTGTATCTGGCTGAGAACCCGCTCCGTTGCTGACCGTATCTGGCTGTGAATCTCTCCTTAGCTAACTGCACCGGCCGAGTATCCATTCCATCTCTGATCGTGTCCGGTTGCACCGCTTGGTTGCCTCCGTTTGGCCCACTGATACGTGCAGAGGCCGTTTCATTACGATAATCTGTGTGCGCCACATGGCGCTATTACTTTGTCGACCAGAGGCTGAGCATTCGTGCTTTAGCTGCTCTCTTAACCGCCTCTGGCGGTGTGCACAAGTGAAGTACTGGTACAGTGTAAATAGCACTGACTGTGTTACTCTGATCAATCTCTGTGTCCACCTCCCTATCAGCGCTGAGCTCACTCCCTTTGGGAGTTGCAGTATTCTCTGGGCGTTACCTATTGACCCTTTATGTGCCTGGATTGTCCAGGTAGGGTTAGTGCTTATTCCTCACTGCAATAGCCTTGGGCTCAAGAGCCAGCGTTGCATTATACCATCCATCAGGGTGAGGAGACACTGGTTGCGTTCCATCTATATACCTATATCTCGATCCACCCCTAGCGTTCTAGGGTTTGCCTAGGCAGCAGTTGCCTTGGTCTCCTTGTGTACCTAACCCTAGGGTCAGTGCTGGCTACTAAGTGGTTGCCTCGGTTTATCTGTGGCCCGAGGGCCAGGGCCAGTGTTGCCTCGCTCCTATTGGGTTCTGTGCCCAGGTGTCTGGGTTTGTGCCAGTCCTCTATTACTGGACCACTTGTCACCGAAGTCCTGCTGTCAGCTCCTGGACTGTGTGCCTTCAGTCTCTCTGGTTCTAGCCAGAACCTTCATTGCCGGAAATTGTTTCCAGTTCCTCCGGATTACCTATACTGGTTTGCTATTGCTGTACACATTTGTATATATTTATGTTCTGTTCTGTGGGTCTAAGGGCCTATATTTGTGTATGCTCTTTATTCAAATAAAGTCATTTTTACCTTACCGATCTGGTCTGAGTGTTCATCAAAAAACCGTGACACTGTCCTCCGTGTGCCTGCTGTTGCGGCCTGGGTCCCCCTCCATCCTGCAGATCTCCCTCTCCCACCCCTGCTCTGCTCAGGGATGCCCTCCTGACCTTCCTCCTCCTCCACTACTCTCCCCATCCCTCTCTCCTGTCCTCCTCTCCTGGCCATCACTCACCCACTCACACCCAGGCATTCCCACAGGCCCTCACAGACACACTCAATCCACTCACTCTGTCACACATTTTCACTCACAGATTCACACTGTCAAATAAAATTAACAAAAAAGACTATTTGTGTGTATGTGTAAATGTGTTTGTATGTGTGTATGTAATATGTACAAAAGTGTAATATGTGAATAGTTAGTGCACCTCTCTCCAAACTCCAAAATCTCCTTCTACCTCCAATGAACGCTCCTGTCTCCCTCTCTCTGATCACTATCCTCCGCTCCTGGGTCCTGATATCTATCTCGCAAAAACTCGATAACAGTGTGTGACGGTTATTTTTGGGTGTATATATAGGTGTTTTTGGATACTTTGGGGCCTTGGGATTGGCTGTGTGTTTGAATTTGTTGTTGCATCAATCAGAGTTGCTAGCCAACGGCTGCCGTTAAGTTACAAGTTGTTTTGAGCTATGTTATCGGATGATTTGGCTGCACGTTGTGCATTAACAGGTGCGACAACGGGTTTTGTGTTATGTGTTTTGGCTGTGCCTACGCTCGATAACTATTCTTGTAGAGTACCTATTGAATCTGCGGTAACTCATTTATTATTTGCGAGTGATGTGCCTTTTTCACTTAGCATCTGGTTTAACGTGAGCCTTTAAATCTAGCCCTGAGAGAGGCGAACATACTTCTAGTGTAACCGATTGTGTGTCACATAGCGCATCGCTCAGCTCCACCCCACCTCTCTTTCTGACACCAGATGGCCTTCCTAGCATATAAAGTTAAGGAGCCGCCCGATAGTAACTAGTAGCATTGTACCTGTCACAGGAGAATAGACCAGGAGATGATCTGAGCGGGCGTATCGCCAGTTCAGTGCTGCAGTCAGCTCACACTCACACTTCTGGCTGGCTCCGGCGGAGTATGACGCGATTGTTTGGTGCATGCGCATTAATCAAGTGTAGCACGCATGGGCAGTGTATTAGACATAACATGACGTCATTCCATCCTTTACACACATCAGCAGCGCATGGGAGAAGCAGAGAGGCTCCCTCTCTGCTGATTTACATAATTAAAAAGTTATTTCAGTTCGGTTGACTTCAATAGAAGTGAGGCAACTGCTTAGTCCGCTTATATTGCAGTGTCACCAATCGATACATAGATAGTGTGGTCCCTCAAAAATGCTGATCCTGGCATAGCTGCACTCCTGGGCAAAGGCGGGCCCCCCCCTTGTGGAGGGCCCTCGGTCCATGACCGAGTGCCTGACCACTCAGTCCGCCCCTCTTCCACTGCAGAACTCTGTTGTTTAGAGTGTGATACTGTGATCCACACAGAAAAATAAAATGAGTTAATATTAAATGCAAGTAATGCAGCAAGATATTCATTTTATTCAGGTCTCTCCTTTTCTTGGTTGGCATGGTTGATGTGAACATCTTGTAGTGAGCTTAAGATACTTAATATGTTGGTACAGGCATTTAACCCATTGGATGCTAGAAATATCTCCAACACATTGCAGAGCAGTTAGTTGAAAATGTGTCTAGCCTCCAAGACATTAAATCAACATTTATAGTGCATATGATGATTTATAAGGTGAAGAATGCACCTTCCGGATAGAAAGTTGTCTGGAAAAAATATTCAGGGAGCTCCGTTTCTGTGGCATAAATATGTAAATGGAATGTGTAAAATAAAAAAGGTTTACTGTCATTTTAAAACTATTTTATTGTTTATTTTGAACTGCTTAGGGATAGTATGTAAGTTTTAGAAAGGGAACATAATCGTTGATGACCAAAACCATGAGGCAGTGGTTAAAGCTTCAGGTTATAGGTGACAGTTATTGCCAGGAAACAGTGGATAGGAGTGTGGCTGTGGCTGTGGGAAAGAGGGACATATGGATTTTAGCCTTAGATTGACAGAATCCCCCGTAAAAAGGGACATTTGGGAGGTATGAATAACTGTTCATACCTTTTATCCAGACCCTATTAAAAAGAACCAAATGAGCACAAATTATCACAGGAAAACCTATAAAGTTGTGTTTTGTTTTTCTGTTTTGTTATAAAGTAAAATATCGAGTTATACATATACTGTGCTATGAAAAGAGAGCCCTACTTATGCTTAAAAAATGACATATTTGTGTAGGTATAAAAAAATTAAACTGAGGAAAATGTATGGTTGAATAAAGGCATACTAAGAAGACCACAATTGCTCTTGTCCTCTATTATCAAAAAGCCCTTGTTAGTCCACACTAAGGGGTTAATTCAGTTTCTCAGTCTTAATATTACAATGAAACAATATGTAAAAATGTGACAATCTCAAACTATACAGTTATGTTCAATTACAATAAGATGCCAATAGGAATAGATAGGCTTTGATACTGAAGTGGTGCACTTTGTTCTTGACTTGGATTTTATGTGCTTGTTCATTGCATCTGTTGACAAGTCCAAAGTGTAACACTTTGGACTTGTCAAAAGATGCAATGAACAAGCACATACTGGATGCTTAAAAAGCTTTGTAATACTATGGAGTCAATGATGTGAATGTATGAATCTGCCAGTGCAGCTCTAGTGGCATTAGCTTTCAATGCCAGTAGCTACATTCCAGGGTATGCATTACATCATATGATTACAGGCCATTAGACACCCTTCTCCACTGTTAAGCCCTAAATGGCAAGAACTCCCTTACTCCTTCCCCATAGCATTCACAGGACATGGTGTAAATTAATGAACACATCAACAAATCAGGTTTTCAGGATATCCCTGCTTAATCTGAGATGGTCAATCAGCAGAACAGTCATTTTGATTGATCATCTTAAGTTGGGACTCTTTAGAACCTGACCTTTTAGTGTCCTCTGAGGGCCAGAGTTGAGTTGCTAATCTAGTTCTCAACCCATGCCTTCAGGTACCACTTAAAGGCCAGGACTTGAGAATTTCCCTGTTTTGAGACAGTCAGGGGTTCAGTCTTTTAAGTAACTCACCTATGCACAAGCAGAGAAATCTGAAAGACATGGCCTGTTAGTGGGCCCTGAGCAAGGTCTGAGAAACACTGTGTATTTTAAATACTTTTTTGGCCAGTGTACTTAAGATTGTATGTTTCTGTATTGTTAAGGTTAAGGGTATATTCAGGCTGAAGAGATGAGTAAGCCCAAGAAGAGTGGCTACCAGTATAAGAAAAGGAGAGAAGCTGAAAGTAAAAAGACAGCAGGACTCTTAAGTAAAGTTCCAAAAGTTGTAGAGCATGAAATAGATGAAGATACTGAAATGCACGAGCATGACCTACCTGGTCCATCTGTGTCAGTGCCTACTACAGAGGAATGCAGCAGTGAAGTGATAGCTGAGGATGTGGGTGATATTACACTCCAAAATTCTAACGATCCAGCTAAATGGATTATTAATGAGTCCACTCGAGACTATATAGCAATGTATGGTGTACAGAAAACCAAAAACATAGACTTCAGTAACTCAAAACGAGTATATGCTGATAATGGTGTTATCATATATTGTTCTAAAGAACTTTTTAAAAGAAAGCTTAAAAATGGTGAAACAGCAGCGGGAGAATGGTTAGCCTATTCAGAGAGTAAAGGCAGTGTGCCTTGTTTGGTTTTTGGTGACAAATCTAATTATTTTTATACTGGATTCCATGACAGGAAAAATGGTGCTGTGCGTGTTGAACAGCATGAATGTTCTCATTATCACCGGTCTTGTCTTGCGGCACTGAAATTGAGAGGAACTGACAAAGGGCGAGTTGACAGTCATCTGGTAGCACAGCTTGAAGAAGTGAGACATTACTGGCGAAACTTTTAAGAAGAGTTTGTGTAGCAGTGAAGTATCTCGCGTTTCATGGATTGCCATTCAGGGGTGATGATGAAAAGTTTGGAAGTTTAAAAAATTACAGTTATCTTGGCTTACTGGAGGTTATTGCAGTGTTTGATCCATTTCTTGCAGATCACATAAAGTTGTATGGGGAAAGCAGGAAGTGGACATACCTCCTATCTCTCCAAAACAGTATGTTAGGAATTCATAAAACTAATGAGGGAGCAATTAATAATAATTAATAATAATGAATGAAGTTAAAAAAGTTAAATATTTTTGGCTTAAGCATAGATTTTTCACCAGACTTCTCACATGTTGACCAGTTAATGTTCATCATAAGATATGTTAAAGATGATGGGTTAGCGGTTGAGCGATTTTTGGGTTTTATATCCAATGCAGGACATAAATCAAAAAACCTTACTTGAGCACTTTAGAAAAGTATGAACTTGACATTAAAGACTGTTGTGGACAATCTTATGATAATGCTGCCAATATGTCTGTGTCATACACAGGAGTTCAAGCCAGAATAAAGCAATTGAATCCTTTGGCTTGGTATGTCCCATGTGCTGCTCACACACTAAATCTTGTGGGATCTTGTGCTGCTGAGTGCTGCAAAGAATCTTTATCCTTTTACGATACATTGCAGTTGCTGTATAACTTTTTTTACAGGATCTACTTCTCGGTGGGAAGTATCATTAACTTGTATGGAACCTGGTGCATGTGTTCAAAATTTGTCACAAACACGTTGGCCTGCAAGACATGATGCAGGTCATGCGCTATGAGAAAGCTGGAGTGACACAAAAGCACTTACACAAATAAGTAATGACAAAGAGGAGAATTAAATTACACGAAATGCAGGATTATTTTATGGATGAATGTATCCATCTTCATGAGCAACTAAATGTGTTGGTGGAGAACACAACCATCCCATTCTTTCTGGTACAATAAAGCAAGCTACTATGTAAGAAAGACCTGCATGATATTTAGAAGGGTAAAAAACTACTTGAGATCCACTATGGCTCAAGATCGCTTAAACGCACTTTCCCTTCTAACAATTGAAGGAGAACTCTTCAGTGAGATGGATTGTGAGGATCTCATTAATGCTTTTGCAGACCAAAAATGCAGAAGGAAGTCTTTTCATTAAATACCATGCTTTTATCTGATGAGATTCTCTGAGAATAACTGATTTATGCACAGCACTAGTAATAAGTGTTAACAAATCATTGTTTTAGTTATTTCAATGTTATTTATGTTATTTATATTATGTTTTTTATGTTAACGTGTTCTTATGTTATTTGTGTTAAATTATATTTGTAATATATGTTATATACAGACTACATAATACAGCTGAGCTGGCACATTGTCTGTATCCCTTAAAGAGTTTGGTATTTGTTGTACCTAAAAATAAATGTTTTGAAAGTTTTTATCACAATTAATGGTTTGGCTTGTTTTTCAAATACATTTTATCTGCCACTTATAGAGACTCAATCACGATTCTTACACACTGACACTCCTATATCATCACATTAAAAGATATACACATAGCCGAGTATATGAATTCGCAAAAATACATACTAATAAAACTGTGTGTGTGCCAAATTGGTTAGTGCTGTGTGAATCACTGACTCATAATACTTGATGTAGAATGCCTCTAATTTCAGCTACAATAGTCTCTAAAAATCATGTAGTACTCAGACATACTGTAGCTGTAAGTGATCTGTGTATCACGGTGCCCGTGATTCTACCTGAGCGACATTCCTACTTCCAGGTTTGCTTTGGCTGCTTCTTATTGGTTCTGGGTTGTTAGCCCCTCCCAGGGCTTGCCTTTATATAGCCCTCCTGTCACTATGCCGGTGCCCTTTCGTGGTGTTCCTGACCTGACGCTTGTTGCTGTGTTCCTGTGTTCCTGTTCCGTGTATGATCCGGTTTCGTCTGACCTTGCTCCTGTCTTCGCTGCCCGTATTATTGGACCCGACTTGCCTGACTATGACCCGTTACTGATTTGGCTGACTACCGCTCTCTGTGTACCAATCCAGGCTTTGGCTGACTACCGCTCTCTGTGTACCGACCCAGGCTTGGCTGACTTCCACTTTCTGTGTACCGTTCCAGGCTCTGGCTATTCGCCTAGCGTCCGCTTGTCGCTAGTGCTTCTGTTGTCCCTGTCTTGTGCCCACTGCCTTTACCTTAACGGTCGTTTGCCAGTCGGTGCTTCTCAGTTGCCTCCGGTTGCACCACCTGTCATCCGTGCCTCATTGCAGCCTCCGTTACATGCTATACAGCCTGTGCCTTCCGGTCACTAGTGGTGCTACCACTTGTCAGTCTGCTCTTACCCGCTGCCTCCGGTTGCGCTACCTCTCAGCATGTGCCTCATTGCAGCCTCCGTTACATGCTATACAGCCTGTGTCCTCCGGTCACTAGCGGTGCTACCACTTTTCAGTCTGCCCTTACCCGCTGTCTCCTGTTGCGCTACCTCTCAGCCTGTGCCTCCTTGCAGCCTCCGTTTGCATACTATACAGCCTGTGCCCTCCGGTCACTAGCGGTGCTACCACCTGTCAGTCTACTCTTATCCGCTGCCTCCTGTTGCGCTGCCTCTCAGTCTGTACCTCCTTGCAGTCTCCGTTAGCATACTATACAGCCTGTGTGCTACGGTTACTAGCGGTTCTACCACCTGTCAGTCCGCACTATCCGCTACCTCCGTTTACGCTATTTTGAGCAGTCTGCCTATATACACCGGTTGCGCCCCGTGCACTGGGCCTACTCTGTGTGCCTCCGGGCACTTCCTCTATTACTCGTTGGTGCTATTTCTTGGGCTGCCTTACCCGGTTATAGGTAAGGCTGGTAGAGCCTCCTCATTATACTCGTTGGTACCATTTCTTGGGCTGCCTTACCCGGTTATAGGTAAGGCCGGTAGAGCCTATTCACTTCCCTATATTGGGGTGTCTGCCCTTCAGTATAGTTCCCTCTTATGGCCTCTCCGGACCTGTACTGCTGAGGTTTTGTTCCTGTCTCTGTTCCAGTCTTTATTGCATATTTTGTTAACTGTTGCTGCCCTGACTTGTGTCAGATTCAATATTACTATCCAGTGTTTGAAGTCTGGACCCGTGAAGGGCATCTCTGTTCTTTATTAAGTTGTTTAATAAAGCTTCATTGTTTTATCTTACCAAATTGTCTGAGTGTTCATTAAAACCGTGGCACTGTGTTGTATAATTTAGAACTCACTGCTTGATGTATCAGTATTGAGTTGATCTTTGGTACTGGTACCTTACGATTACTTGGGTCTTAAACACTGGGAAATAAAGGGCAGGTTACATATATAATAAAGGTGATTTATGCTGTTTGTATATATACACCCCCACCAGGCCCGCACCTCACTATATATAATTTTTTCCTCTCTGGGAAAATTGTCACAGTACTGTGAAGAATAAAAGACATCTAAAAATGGGTATGACCACAAGAGGGTGTGGTTAATGGAGGGGCGTGGCTAAGTGAGAGGAGTGATTAAGGATGGGCAAAGGCGGGGCTAGGGGCGTCGGATGTTGTTGTGTCTAGGGGCACCTGAGATGTAAATCCGGCCCTGGTATTACAAGACACACTAGCAGCAGGTTCAGCATTGGCAGCAGACACAGCACTGGTGGCAGTAGGGGCAGCATGTCTGACAGAAGGCACAATACTGGTGGCAGTAGTTTCAGCAGTGGTGGCAGAAGTTTCAACACTGGCAGCAGGCACAGCACTGGTGGCAGCAGGGGCAGCACTGGCAGCAGGCACAGCACTGGGGGCAGCAGGGGCAGCACTGGCAGAAGGCACAGCACTGGTGGCAGCATGGGCAGCACTTCCAGCAGGCTCAGAACTGGTGGGGCAGGGGCAGCATGTCTGCCAGCAGGCACAGTAATGGTGGTAGCAGTAAAATGGGCAGCACATCTGACAGCAGACACATCACTAGTGGCAGCAAGTCTGGCAGCAGGGACAGCATGTCTGGCAGCAGGCACAGACAGCTGACCTGTCCTGCTCTCACTAGTACTATCCTTTTCTTCCTCCCTTAGCATTAAATTCCCCAAGATCCCTAGTGGTGATTTAGGGGGACTGGACAGCATTGGTTCAGTAGAACTGACTTCCTCCTCCTCATACTCAGTGGACAAGGGACCTTCCAGTTCCTCCTTTTGCTATTTTTAAACTTTCCCATAGTGATAGCAGTCACTATGAGCCTCAATTTTGCCTCAAGATCACAGCAAGTCTGCCTCACTCTGCAGCTGCTTCTATTGTGGTTCACTTCCGCAAATACATCACTTTTTTTTTTAATTCAATATTTATTGAGTTTTAGAAATTACAAAAGAGCGAAAAAGGGATAAAGGTACCCAGAGAGAATGAACCAATAGAAATGACAACAATAAGTCATAAAAGTGAGCAGTTAACGTGGCAAAACATTTAGCCAATGTATATATCAATACGGCAGGAATCGTCTATTCCCCGTGCTGGGAGAGTCTCTATATGGTCTGGGAAGAAAAGCAAGGATAAAAGAGAGAAAAGGGGAAACAATAGAGAGGAGAGGAAGTAGGGAAAAAAAAGGGGGTGTGGGAATAAGCCTAACCGGAAATACACCGGTCCAGATGGTCACAATCAACGGATCAAAAGGTCCCGGTTAAATTCATGAGGGGAGACCACCTCGAGCCATGGAGACCAGAGGTAACTAGAAGAAGAGTTGTGGAGATAGGCAGTAAGCTTCTCCATCCTGATCAGTTCCCAAATACGGCCACCTAGGACCACCCGAGAAGGAGGTATGGCCTTCCAATGCTGGGCAATATGACATTGAGTCGCAGCGCACACCCGGAAAACAAGACGATTAGCTAGCCATGGGAGAGGCGGGGTACGAGATGGCCTATTCAACAGGGCTGTCCATGGTTCCGGTGTCAATTCCGTTTTAAGGGCAGCACTCAAAAGTCGAAATACATAATCCCAAAGCTTGACCACAGAAGGACAGGACCACCACATGTGGAGGTAAGTACCTTCCATCCCACAGCCCCGGAAACAGAGATGAGAGACTGAGGGGAACTTGCGATGCAGGGTAACAGGGCTATAATACCACCGGGACAGTACTTTATACGCGTTTTCTTTAATTAAAGTGCAGGGGGTTAAACTGTTGACATTAGTTGCAATGACTGTCCACTCCTCAGGGTCCAAAGTCTCACCCAGTTCTGCTTCCCATTGATCCTGAAAGGACGGAGGTAAAGGGGCCAGAGAGGACAGCAAAATAGAATATACCTTAGCTATAGCCCCTTTGCTCGTGGGACAGTAAAAGCAGAGATGCTCAAAAGAGGTGCGACTAGGGAGAGGATCACGACCGAAATAGGATCAAACAAAATGTTGTATTTGAAGAAAGTGGAAAAATTCTCCAGGGGCACATTATACCTTTCTCTAAAATGGTCCCAAGTCAAGCGGGTGTTCGCTAAGAACAAGTCCGCCACTGTAGTAATGCCCGTCTGTTTCCACCATCGAAACCCTCCAGTGTCCAGTCCCGGGGGGAAATCCGGATTATAGAACAAAGACCACATTTTAGATTTGGGTAGGGTAAGTCGATCTTTAATACTGTATTGATGCCAAAGAGACAGAGTAAGAGAAAGCGTCGGGCTATTTAGTGGCCACAGTGGGGGACAGAGAGGGAATCCAAAACAGAACCGCCAGCGGTGGAGATGCACATAAGGATGACTCGAGAGTAACCCATTGAGGGACATTACACGTCGAATGTAGCTGGAGCACTATAGTCAGTTGCGCAGCTTTGTGGTAGGACCAGAAGTGTGGGACAGACAGACCCCCCTCAGATTAGGTGTATAGAACAACTTCATACTTAGTCTGGGTTTGAGTCCACCCCAGAGAAATCGCATGCCATGGTGCTGGAGCGAGGCAATGTCTCGGAAGTTGAGAGATATGGCCAAGGTTCGGAATAAATACAGCAGTTTAGGTAGCAAAGACATCTTTACCGCCGCAATCCGCCCAAACCAGGACAAACGGTAGGCTTGCCATCTATCGAGATCGACATGAAGAAGTTGCAGCATAGGAGAAAAGTTGGCCCGATATAGGGAGGAATTAGAAGCCGTAAGCTTGATGCCCAAGGACGTTAAATAGGAGGATTCCCAACGAAAATCAAAATTCAGGGCCAACAACTTCAGTTGCTTCGCATTTAGAATGACTGATCTTAAATCCTGAAAGAGAGGCAAAAGACTGCAAGGTCAAATAGAGATTAGGCAAGGGGAAGTAAGGGTCAGCAAGATATAGTCAGCAAAAAGACTCAATTTATACTCATCAGGGCCCACTTGTAAACCCCTGATATCTGGGTTCTGGCGGATAGTACAAGCCAAGGGTTCAATGCAAAGAGCGAATAACAAAGGTGATAGGGGACAACCCTGACGAGTGCCATTGTGAATTGGAAACTTCTCAGAACAGAAGCCGGTCACACGGATGGACGCGGCAGGAGCACTATAAAGAGATCTGATGCCATCTATGAAAGGACCTGCAAAACCGAAAGCTTTCAGCGTGACCCACATACAGTCCCAGTCTATACGGTCAAAGGCCTTTCCAGCGTCCAAAGATAAAAACATCATAGGGATAGAACGCGTCCGAGCCACACTGGAGTGATTCAACGCCCTTCTGATATTATCAGGAGCTTCCCTCCCAGGAACAAAACCCACTTGGTCTGAATGAATCAAGGAGGGGAGCAAACGTGAGAGGCGCATGGCCAAGATCTTGGCAAAGATTTTCACATCCAAGTTGATGAGCGAAATCGGGCAGTAATTGGCACAAAAGTTGGGATCCTTACCCTCTTTCGGAATAACCACAATTTTGGCCTCCAACATCTCAGACGGTGGATTCTCTCCATGTAAGAACGAGTTAAATAGCTTGGTTAAGTAGACTGGAAAGCCCTAAAATAGGCCGCTGTGTACCCGTCTGGGCCGGGGGCTTTAGAGGATTTAAGGGTTTTCAGTACTGCGTATACCTCCTCGTGCGTGACATCCACATTAAGGGAACAAAGATCTTCAGATGTTAACGAGGGTAAGGAACAGGATCTAAGAAAATCAGTAAGCTTAGATCTCAGGGAGGAAGACCACCGCACTTTACGACCATCATATAGAGATCTGTAGAAATCAGCAAAAGCAGCAGCTATCTCCGAGGACTTGTACGTTAACACACACGAATGAGTGTGTATCGACCTAATAGTTACGAATTTCACCTGTTGAAGCAACTTCACATCCAGCATAGAATCCGGTTTGTTGCATTTCTCGAAATACAATTGCAGTGTCCACTGAAGTGCACGAAGAACTTCTGATGACAGCAACAAGTTCAGTTCACCCCGCAATGACGTGAGCGAATGAAATTCCCTGTAGACGGGTCCTGCTTATGCAGCTGTTCCGCAGCATGCAATAACATTGACAGCCTACAGCGCTCCACCGCACAAACCTGCTTCAGGTGAGAAGCGGTGGCGATGGGTTTGCCTCTCATAACCGCTTTGTGAGCAGTCCACAATGTGCTAGCAGAAATATCAGATGAATCGTTGAGTGCAAAGTAATCCTCTAGGGTGGAGAACACGTTGGATCAAACTTTAGGATCTAACAGGAGAGAATCATTGAATCTCCATGAGTAAGACCCTCGAACCCCGATAAATCTGAGAAGGAGCATTCAACTATAGTGTGATCTGACCAAGTCAAATCGTGCATTCTAGAGGAGCGCAATCCTGAAACTAGTGACTGATTCACAAATACATAATCCAATCTGGAATAAATCCCATGAGGGTGAGAGAAGAAGGTGTAGTCTCTAGTGGAAGGATGAAGCAAACGCCAACAGTCATGCAATTTGTGAGAGCGCACCAGGTCTGTCAAAAAGCTTCGATTTCCTGGGTAAACCAAGGCCTGGTGGGGACGCCGAACGATCCAGAATCGGATCTAAAAGGGCATTAAAATCCCCCCCCAACAAATAGAGGGGAGGTTGGTGTCCGGTCCAAAAGATCAGAAATAGTAGAGTAAAATCGTGCATCGTCGTAATGGAAGCATAAACATTGAGAAGAGAGAGGGGGGATCCTTGGATCTCCCCTTGCACCAGAAGATAGTGTCCCTCTCAGTCTCTTAAAACATTCTGCACGTGAAAACCGACAGAATTTCGGATTAATACGGAAACTCCATTTTTCTTGTGAGGACCCGAAGAGTGGAAGTGCAGTTGATAAAGTCTATCCCAAAACCTGGGAAACGCGTTTGAGCGAAAGTGAGTCTCTTGGAGAAAGGTAACATCCGCTCGCAAAGAAACATAGTTTCTCATAGCCATCCGCCTCTTCTGGGGAGCGTTGAGACCCTTTACATTATGCGTTATAACCTTCCAGGTGGAAGCGGAGGGAGTCGCAGACCCCATCATCTCCGGCTGGGTGTATATGTCAGAAGGGGGATGATCCACTATCATAGCGTTCAGCAATCGGTGAGAGAGGGAGAAAAACAAAAAAAAAGGGGGGGTTGAGGTCGGAGGAAGGACAAGAAAGAAAAAAGGAAAGGGAAGAGAAGAGAAGAGAGAATAAAAAAGGGACAGAAACTAAGAACAAAGGGTAAAGATCAAAAGGGTCCGGGGCACCCCAGAGGGCGCTACAGAGATCTTAACCAATCACAGCAAGGGCAAAAAGGTCTACTGGCTAAAAGGACAAGCCACTCCCCCCTAACCCAAGGTTAAAAAAGGAGAACACCAAACCAAGACTGGATAAGGTCAGCTATGGGTAAGAATAAACGTAGGTAACCAACAAAATACGGGGTACATTAACATTACTACCCAGTGGTGCAATACCCAAAACACCTCAAAACACTTTGTACAATGCAATAGTGAAAACATGGATGTGAGCACATGCCCACGCCCAGACTCCCCCCCCCCCCAAACCCTGTAACAAGACCCACCACAACTAAACTCCCCCGTCCCCAGCAGAGCCCGGTGGCAACATCAGCCGGGGCCTGCGGGGAGACCAATTTCCTCCCCACCGGGATCCCCGAACCAGAACCACCCCCGAGCAAATGGGTAGCACCCAGACCCCACAGCACACCACACAAACAACATGTCAGGGCCGAGAGCCTAGAGACACCCTGCCACGGTTTGTTAAGACTCTCAGACGCAAAGTTAGGTAAAAACACAACTTTATTGAAAAGTTTAATACAACGCCGTAGGGTAACATACACGTTAATACATATATATATAACAATGACTGAGACCTTGCCAATACCGGGTAAGGCAACCCAAGATGGTACAGAGAGGAATAGGTTCTACTGGCCTTACCAATATACCGGGCAAGGCAGCCTTATACAGAGTAGGTGGCAACCACTAAAGTCTCGGTGACTGGCTAGGTGGCAACACCAGTCACACAGATGACATGTGGAGGCATAAGGAGTTAAGGAGGTAAGGCAAGGACATTTACAGGAGACCACCAGTACCCGCATACTGGACAACCAACGGAGCTGCCTAGGACTTGACTATAGTATGGCATAGATAGAACCAGTACCCGCATACTGGGGACACAATATCTCTCAACCTTGCAATGATACTCAGATGTGGTGGAACAAACCAGTACCCGCGTACTGGGGAGACTAATCTCTCATCCGGTGTGAAAGCAGCCGGTGAAATAGGAGTGAGCAATACCCACGTATCTGAATATATAATGGTTACCGGCGCACGGCAGCCGGTTATTGGTGGAGCAAACCAGTACATGCGTACTGGGGAAACCATCTCTCTTCTGGTGCACAGCAGCCGGTTGAATGTATAGCAAACCAGTACCTGTGTACTGTGGATCAATGACTCTATCGGTGCAACCGCAACTGAGTGCGTATGGAGCGAACCAGTACCCGTGTACTGGGAACCCAAACCAATGGTGCGACAGCAGCCAAGTGAATGTGGAGCGAACCAGTACCCGCGTACTGGGAACCCAAATATCTACCGATGCAACAGCAACCGGGTGACTGTGGAGCGAACCAGTACCTGTGTACTGGAGAAACCCAATATCTACCGGTGCAACAGAAGCCGGGTAAAGGTGGAGCGAACCACTACCCACGTACTGGAGAAACCCAAAATCTACCGGTCCGACAGCAGCCGGGTGAAGGTGGAGCGAACCAGTACCCGTGTACTGGAGAAACCCAAGAACTACCGGTGCAACAGCAACCGGGTGAATGTGGAGTGAACCAGTACCCGCGTACTGAAGTAACCAGCAAGGGATAGAAATGTCGCCAGAGTGACTATGGAGGACTAGCCCACTACAGGCGATACTGGATCAGGAGCACAGCGGAGGGAAGCAGGAACCAGCACTCCAGACGGTCAACCGGATCAGGAACGGCAGTGGGGACTGGTAGCAGGAAGCAGCGACACAACAGCAACCTCAACCGGATCAGGAACGGAAACAGGAACCAGGGAACTGGTCTCTCAGGAACTAGAAGATCTCAGGCTATCAGGAAAATAACCTGGGTCCCAGGAAGCTCAGGAACTCAATGGAGAAGCGAGCAGCATAGAGACAACACGAAAGGGCGACCAAAGGGTGCCCAAGCTCAGTTTAAATAGGCAATGCAGGGCGGGATGAAGGCAGACAGCCAATGGAGAGCCCCCTACAGGTAACTGACACAAAAAGGCAGCAATCACGGGCACCGTGATACACCCCCAAGGAGTCCACCACCAGATCGGCTGCCACGGGATGGCACGAGCCCATCCTCATTAAGCTATATATAAGCTATATCATCAGGCCAGACTCCCAGGAAGTGACTCCAGGCACGTGGCCCCAGGTTGCATGAACCTCGATGCCGCTCTGGTGTAGCGCCCATGATATCTGCGCACCACCCCCTCACCCAGCTTCAGCATATACCCACCCAGTTTAGGAACATTGGAGAGCGTATATACCCCCCATCATCTAAACCGTGATACGGGTATAAAACAATCACCCTTACTCAGGGGACACATGAGGGAAGATACCCATAGCATGCCTGTCGCGTACATGGACAGAGTACCAGCTCCCGGAGCAAGCTCAGGAGCCTGCAAACTCAAATCAGTGTCCAAGCACCCGAGAGATGTGCAAGGAGCCTATAGAACCCCATCTATAATATAAAACACCCCCTCCTTATAAAACACATATTGCAGTAAACCCTGAAGGTGAATAGGAGAAATGAATGTAAATGTAAATATAAGAAACAAAGTGAAATACATAGTAACACGAATAACATTTCATATAGAGCACTAAAATAAATTGCATTTATTTGCAAGATGGTCGGTCCGCTTAATGTAGGGGTCTGGGGGACAGAATAGAACACAGGGAAGCAGGGTCAGCTTTATCTTAAAGTCCTCCCAGTACAGTCCCAACACAGAGCATAGGGCATGAATATCCCGGATGATGAGCGATAGCTCAGGGGACGGGTTCCCAAGTCCCGGTGGAACACATGGGCTGGGATACTCAGGCTGGAGCCTCCTCACCCTCTGGAGAAAAGTCAGCGTACAAAGCTCTCACCTCTGGCAGCATCTCCAAGCCCAACTTGTCAAAAAAGGTCTTGCAAACAGAGGGGTCTCTCAACTGCACAGAAACTCCATTACAAGTAGGAAGGAGCTGGAACGGGAAACCCCAGCAGTACTGGATATCTCTCGAACGAAGGTAGGTCATGACAGGTTGCAAGGTGTGCCGTTTTTGAAGGGTAGTGGGAGCCAGGTCTGCGAAGAAATGGGGAGTAAAGCCATCAATTTCGGGAGCTCCGTTCCTCACGGCTTTCATGATCGCCTCCTTGGTGGTTTAGTAGGTTAGGCAGATCACCACATTTCGCGGTGGGGCATCAGCTGCAGGTTTAAGGCGCAAGGTTCGATGTGCACGGTCATCGCTAAAGCAACCTCTGGGACACCAGGTAAGATGATAGCAAAGTATTTTAACAGAAAAGCAGGCAAATCAGATACCGATTCTGGAATATCTCGTATACGAATATTCGACCACCTTGACCTGTTCTCAGATCTTCAAGTGCATCATGTAGTCTCCTGTTCTTAGCCTGAAGCCGTCACAGCTCGTCCCATAGCACCACATGAGAGGATGAGAGCAAAGCAACTCTCGTTTCAAGGGAGTCAGTGCGGCCTACAATTTGCTGAATCTCTGACTTCAGGGAGTTCATGCCAACCTGAATTTCCTCTGATAAGTCTTTCTTCACAGACAGGAGTAAGTCTTTCAAAGCGTCCATATCTTGTTTGGTGTATAGAGGAGTGGCTTCTAGGCTTCTGGACATGTCTCTGTTTCGCACAAACAATAACCACACTGCTATAGCGGATTAGACCTAGGGGGGATGCTAATTCTAGCTCAATAGGGTGAATAGGGAGCAGGAGCTTCACTCACGCACGTCCATTCCCTTCAGTCGGCAGGCCACTCCCCCAATACGTCACGTTTTTATAGGGAAAAGTCAAAAACCACGTAAATCAATGGATGGAAACTTTCTCACCATTGAAAAAAATGGCGAAGAATTTTGAGGAATTGACGAAAAATTTGAAGGTTTTAATTGCTGGTTTAAAAGTGGATTTGCCTGTGAAAAAGCAGACAACAACATGGTTTTTGCTGGATTTCTCGCAGGAACATGGCAACAACTTTTGTCCATCCTAAGCGACTGTACTTGGTTTCTGGTGTTATTGTGTTTGGATACAGTTGTGCCCCCAGGTGTTATTTACCACACACACTGTGCACATTTCAGTTGCTGATGAGAGGCACAGTTTCTGCTGTCATGGGAAATATTTATATTCTAACAATGCACTCATGATTTTGGAGGAGGGGCAGGTGGAGAAGCATTATGGGTCAACTTCTTCTTAGCTGCATTTATGCTTGGGGCTACTTATTGTGCTGCTACTGCCTCAGGAGCATCACTGGAGCTAGTCGTGGTAAACGGAACCTTCATCTTCCATCACCCATGTTATTGCTGTTGTTGATCCCATTCCCTTTCAGCTGCCTAATCATCCTGCTGCTTAAACAACTTAGCAGCAAGAACAGGAGTCGCAAATTCCGCATCTACATCAGGGCATTTGTCAATGGCCACTGGCCAACAGACCAGTAGGGCATTTTTTTAACTCAGGGCTTGTGCTTTAAAAAAATTAAAAAAATTAATAAAAAAAAAATAATAAAAACCCCAATAGTCCTACCAAAAAATAAGCAATTTTGAGGGGTTTGTTTCTAACAAGCCTGAATCCTACAAATTAATGTTTCCTTAGGGCTTGTGCCAAACAAGCCTAAGTCCTACAAATCAACGGCGTCTTAGAGGGGATATGATAACACTATATAAATATGTTCAGGGCCCATACAAAGGGCTCTCCAAAGACCTGTTCATTAACAGAACAGTACACAGGACAAGAGGCCACCCGCTTAGACTTGAGGAAAGGAGATTTAATCTACAACAGCAGAAGGGTTTCTTTACAGTAAGGACAATAAAGGTATGGAATTCACTGCCGGAGGAGGTAGTGCTATCGAAAAAATTAGATGCCTTTAAAAGGGGCCTGGATACTTATTTAAAAGAGCATAACATAGAGGGCTATGTACGTTAGTATTGGGATGAATATTTAGTTGGGGCTTGTTGATCCAGGGAGGAATCTGATTGCCATTTGGAATCAAGAAGGAATTTTTTTCCCCCCATTCAAGGCAGAATTTTAAATTACTAATTGAGGGGTTTTTTTTTTGCCTTCTTTTGGATCAACGATGGTAAACAGGAATAGGAAAAGGTTGAACTAGATGAACGCAAGTATTTTTTCAACCTAAATTACTATGTTACTGTGTAATACTTCCTCAGGGCTTGGGCCTCTAACAACAAATCTAACAAATCATGTCTAGTATCGGTCTATCCAATGGCAGTATCATGGTTTTATTGAACACTCAGACAATTGGTTAGGTTAAAAAGCTTTATTAGACAATATAAAGCGCAACAAGGCCCCTCACGGGTCCAAACTTTACAACAGCAGTAAGCAAGTTTGACACAGGACAGGGCATACAAATAGCAGTATAAGGTAGCCTGAAGGCAAATGCAACAAGGACTTGGGAGGCTCTACCGGCCTTACCGAATACCGGGTAAGGCAGCCTGTATTTGGTGCAACAAGGAACTGAGGAGGCTCTACCAGCCTTACTGAATACCGGGTAAGGCAGCCTGTAATCTGGTGCAACAAGGACTTGGGAGGCTCTACCGTGATACTGGCTGATAGGAAGTAATAGATTGGCAACGTAAACGCTAGTGACTGGATAGCACTGACTGGGTGTACTTAATGGAGGCCAGAGAGAATCACAGGCTGGGCGTATAACGGATAGGCAACGTTGACCATTTAGTGACTGGATAGAACTGACTGAGTGTACATAACAGAAGCTACAGAGAATCACAGGCTGGGTGTATAATGGTTGCACGGGGCAGGTTTTTAGCAAATGACCTGCCTTGCCACAGTACAGGCATGTTGTGTGGTGTGGACCCATATGGACCTGTATTGTGGGGTGTTGACAATACTCAGCATCCAGTGCCATCCCAGTGGTAGTGGTGCAGTTGGTAGTTTTATCCATGGTTGGCCTTGAGTGGTGGTGGGCATCCAACTCTGTGGAGGTGAGGGGTGGCAGCCTATATTCAGAGGGTGGTGGTGATGATGGTAACCTCCTGCTTGTCCATTCTTCTTGCTCCTCAAGAGGTAAGTCACTGGGGGGATACCATAACGTACGTAACGGAGGCCACAGAGAATCACAGGCTGGGAGTATAATGGATAGGCAATGTTAACCACTTAATGACTGGATAGCACTGACTCGGTGTACGTAACGGAGGCCACAGAGAATCACAGGCTGGGCGTATAATGGATAGGCGACGTTAACCGCTTAGTGACTGGATAGCACTGACTGGGTGTACGTAAGGAGGCCACAGAGAATCACAGGCTGGGCCTATAATGGATAGGCAACGTTAACCGCTTAGTGACTGGATAGTACAGACTGAATGTACGTAGCGGAGGCCACACTGATACACAGGCGTAGCGAAACCGGGGCAACAAATCTGACAATAGCGGGCAACACAAATAGCGTAAGTCAGACAATGCCTGGATCAGTATCAGAGAGCGGTAGTCAGCCACAGCCAGAATCGGTACACAAAGAGCGGTAGTCAGCCAAAGCCTGGATCGGTACACAGAGAGCGGTAGTCAGCCAAAGCCTGGATCGGTACACAGGGAGCGGTAGTCAACCAAAGCTGGAACGGTACACAGGAGCAGCACAGGAATGAGGTCAGACGAAAACCGGATCAAACACGGAACAAGAGCACAGAATAACATAAGGTCAGAAACACCATCAAAGGGCACCGGCCTAATGACAGGAGGGCATATATAAAGGCTAGCCCTGGTAGGGGCTAGCCAGCTACACCAATAAGAAGCAGCCAGACACAAACCCGGAAGTAAGAATATAGACATAGAATCACAGGCTCCATGATAGTACCCCCCTCTCAAAGACCCCCCTCCTGCCTTGAGGGGGTCTGGGTTTGTTAGGAAACTTGGCATGGAATCTGTGCAATAGAATAGGAGCATGAATATCAGAGTGGTTTACCCATGAACGTTCCTCTGGACCATAACCCTTCCAATGTACCAAGTATTGGACCTGGCCACAGAATCTACGAGAGTCCAGAACACTCTGCACCTCATTTTCATCATGATCCTGTATGTGCACAGGACCAGGGACAGCAGGATTGGTAGTATAGCGGTTACAAACCAATGGCTTAAGGAGTGACACATGGAATACATTATGTATTTTCATGGAAGCAGGCAATTCCAATGCATAGGAGACAGTGTTAACTCGACGAAGCACCGGGGAGCAAAGGCACCTGCAACCTGAGGTTCTTCGAGGATAACCAGACCCGGTCCCCTACCTGGAATACAGGGACTGGTAGATGTCTGTTATTGGCATGTCACTGGGCACGTGCAAAAGACTCATGTAGGGTACTCTGGATCTGTGCCCATGTGGAGCGGAGCTGCCTAATATGCTCATCCAGAGCTGGAATCTGCTGTGCCTGAACATTGTCTGGGAGCAAGCATGATTGAAACCCGTAATTGATCAGGAAGGGTGAGCTCCCAGACGTGCGGCATACCGCACAGTTCCTGGCAAACATTGCCCACAGCAACAAGTTAGCCCAATTGTCGTGATGATTGGAAATAAAACAACACAGGAACTGCTCCAATCCCTGGTTGGCACGTTCAGCGGCCCCATTAGTCTGAGGATGATATGCTGAGGAGAATGACAGTTGAATCCCCATCTGGTCACAAAAGGCCCTCCAAAATCCCGAGACAAATTGACTCCCAAGATCCGAGACCAGCACCTTGGGTACCCCATGGAGTCGGAATACCTCCCTGGGAAATACAATTGCCAACTCCTTAGCAGATGGCAAGCCAGGGAGTGGCACAAAATTAGCCATTTTGGAGAACCTGTCAACTATCATTAGGATTACAGTAAACCCTCTAGAGGCCGGCAGTTCTCCCAAGAAATCAATGGATACGTGTGACCAAGGCTGGTCCCCATTAGGAACAGTCTGTAAGAGACCCACAGGAAGGTGTCTGGGGACCTTGGAGCGGGCACAAGTGGCACAGGCTGCTGTAAATGCCACACAATCATCCCTCATGCCCGGCCACCAAAACATACGGGACAATGACCAAATCAATTCATTCTTCCCAACATGACTGGCCACCCGGGAGGAGTGGTAGGTCTCCATTAGTTTAGCCCGAAAAGGCTCGGCCACAAAGCACTTGCCCACAGGCTTTTCTGGAGGAGCACCGGCCTGGGATGCCAAAATCTCCTCCCCTAAGGGAGAAGTGATACTGGTTCGTAGGGTGGCAAGTATATGGTTAATATGGATAATAGGCACAGGGATAGAGTCAGCTTCAGGATCAGAGCCAAATTGTCTGGATAGGGCATCCGCACATACATGCTTAGTGCCAGGCAAGTATGAGACAATGAAATTAAAACTAGACAAAAATAGCGCCCACCTTGCTTGCTTGGAGAAAGCCTTTTAGCCTCTAAGAGATATATGAGGTTTTTATAATCTGTCAGAATCAAGATAGGTACCTTAGTGCCCTCCAACAGATGTCACCATTCACGTAAGGCCACAATGATTGCTAGGAGCTCCCAGTCTCCAATGTCATAAAGACTCTGCGCCTTGGTCAATTTTCTTGAAAAGAACCCACATGGTCTCAAGGTTTTATCTGGACCTGGTTTTTGTCCCAAGACTGCCCCGACTCCAGTCTCAGAAGCATCCACTTCTAAAGTAAATGGCAACCCAAGAACAGGATGCGACAGAACTAGAGCAGTAGAAAATGCCACTTTTAGAGTCTCAAATGCCTTAATAACTTCTGGGGACCATTCTGAGGCGGAAGCACCCTTGTGGGTCATATCGGTTAGTGGTTTGACAATACTGTAATAGTTGCAAATAAATTTCCTGTAATAATTCAGGAATCCAAGAAATCTCTGTAAGGGTTTGAGGCCTGTGGGCCGCGGCCATTGTTGTACCGCTGCAAGCTTGTCCTTATCCATAGCGAAGCCTTCCTTAAAGATCACATACCCCAAAAAGGCCACACTGGACCTATAGAACTCGCACTTTTCGAGTTTGCAATACAGCTTGTTCTCTCTTAATTTCTGCAAGATCGCAGAGACATGACCACGGTGAGTCTCCGGGTCAGGAGAGTAAATCAAAATGTCGTCTAAGTACACAACCACAGAGGATTGTAAAAAATCTCATAGGACATCATTAATAAATTCTTGAAATACCGCCGGGGCATTGAACAGGCCAAATGGCATAACGAAATACTCGTAATGCCCCCTACGAGTATTGAAGGCAGTTTTCCACTCATCACCATCTTTAATCCGAACTAAATTATATGCCGCCCTCAGGTCCAGCTAGGTAAAAATGGAAGCCCACTTTAAACGATCAAACAATTCGGTGATGAGTGGAATGGGATAAGCGTTCTTTATCATAATTTTGTTAAGACCCCTATAATCAATACAGGGTCTAAGTTCCCTGTCCTTCTTTTTAACAAAAAAGAATCCAGCCCCCGCAGGCGAGGAAGACTTGCGAATAATACATCGAGCCAGGGCGTCACTGATATACTCCTCCATGGCTCCATTTTCATCACTAGACAATGGGTATGTTCTACCCTTCGGGGGCATAGTGCCTGGCACAAGATCAATAGCACAATCGTAGGGACGATGTACCGGCAAAGTGCTAGCCTCACCCTTACTGAACACATCGCTGAATGACTGGTATTCCAGCGGTAAGGAGGGAGAGGTACACAAGATTTTGGTAGGCTGACTCAGACAGTGGGTTTTACAGTACTCAGACCATGACAATACTTCACAATTTTTCCAATCCAGTCTGGGATTATGCTTATGTAGCCATGGAAACCCCAAAATGACCTCAAAATGGGGAGACTGGATGATCTGGACTTGTATTGTCTCCTTGTGAAGAGCTCCAATACATGTAGATAAAGGACATGTCTCCTGCGTGACTTGAGGTGTGCTACCAGCGGCCTCCCATCAATGGCTTCAATGTCGAGCGGGGAGTCTCTGCATACCAACGGAATATTATGCATTATAGCAAAATTCTTGTCCATAAAATATCCGGCTGCACCAGAATCAATTAGAGCAGGTGTCTTAGCAGATTCAGAGGCCCAAGAGATCACAATGTCAATTACAGGTTTGCCCAACATGCCTTCTGGGGACTGGTATACACCACCTAGGATCTGTCCCCCACATGACCCTAGGTGCGTTCGTTTCCCGGTTGCACGGGGCAGGTTTTTAGCAAATGACCTGCCTTGCCACAGTACAGGCATGTTGTGTGGTGTGGGCCCATATGGACCTGTATTGTGGGGTGTTGACAATACTCAGCATCCAGTGCCATCCCAGTGGTAGTGGTGCAGTTGGTAGTTTTGTCCATGGTTGGCCTTGAGTGGTGGTGGGCATCCAACTCTGTGGAGGTGAGGGGTGGCAGCCTATATTCAGAGGGCGGTGGTGATGATGGTAACCTCCTGCTTGTCCATTCTTCTTGCTCCTCAAGAGGTAAGTCACTGGGGGGATATCATATGGCTCATCCTCACTGTCCCCCTACTGTGCTGCAGGCATGAATGCTGTGTGGGGAAATTAGATGATGTGATTATCACCTGAGCTTTGACAAGAGGGATGTAAGATGATGATGACACTGACATGTTAACCAGTGAGTGGCAGGATAGTATCCATTGCATTGTTTTGCATTACATTGGTATGATCCTGGCACTCACTGATTGATCAGCTTGCCAAGATCCTGCACATTGATGTAAGCAACCTACAGTGGTTGAACTGTGGCTATCATATGTATCCTGAAGAGTGGGAATGGCAAGGAAAATATCCTTGCCATCTCCACTCTTCAGGATACATATGATAACCAAGGTTCAACCATGCCATGTTGGATATGTGTTTGTTGTGGTTGTCCTGGTGTGTGAAAGATGTATCCTGCTGCTGCTTGTGTTGCTGTGTTCCCCTTTCTATGTTTGATTGTTTGTTTGCTTTGCTTTGCATGTATGCTTTGCTGACATTGTTTCTAGTAATTTATCATTATTTTTTCAAGGGTACATTAATTAGCTTTGGGGCCCTGGTGTTTTTGAGTTTGAGACCTATGTGTTGTACATGCAATCAGTTTGTCTCAGTTGAACTGTGTGTGAAATGACCCATGTTGACCTGTGCAATGTAACCCTGTTGTATTGCATTCATCTTCTGTTAATCTTTTGAGTGCCATAGGGGTACCCATCGCATATTAAAACAAGTAGCTTATCCCTCTAGTACTCAAGGGGTTCAGTGCTGACCTCCTGAAGACTACTTGTTTAATACTGTGGAGGAACATAACAGAGCTTCACATGACAGCTTGATAGCAAGCATTATTTGTGTGGAGTGGGTATGACTATCAACACAGCAACGAGGGGGTTAAACGTGGACTTTGGCAGGGTTTGTCCTGCTTAAACCTTCACATTTCTGCTTGGATTAACCAGTATTCTGTCCTTGTTTGAACCCTCTCAGCACTGTGTTGGTGGATCAGTGCTGTCCATGTGTTCAGTTGTCACTGTGCTGGACTGTAGTAAGTATGAAGGTTTGTGTGGTGTCTAGTTGTGGAATGATGCACTTACCGGTTGTATGGAGGGTGCTGTCTTCGCCAGTGTGACATCCTCCAGGGACCGTCCAACAGAGGTTACCGACAGATCGTGCCTCAGCATTTACTCCCAGGGGCTATGCTAAAGACGCCTCTAAGTGCAGACTGATAATATCAACAGATCTCCCACTTATACCTTCCCCCGAAAGAGGCTTTACCAGCCTCTAGGTATACAGGCAAGTCACAATATTACCAAATCGTTGTCTCCAGTCCTTCTAGGGCATCCGACTGGATTTGAAGTTCCAACCCAAACGGACCATGATATGGCAACTGTTAATACTCCTTTATTGGAGATATATAGCAAGTACAGCAGTAACACATAAAACAAATACTTTTAAAATAATGAATGTAACACAGCGTGTTTTGTCCTATATGGACTTCATCGTAGGCATATCCTCATATAAAAAATCACAAGCTATTTATACACAAATCCCACCTTCATATTCATATGATCCACTGGTTCACCTCCCGAGACATGCTTAGGGGACCCCGCCCACTCCGCACTTGCCGCAAGGCAGCATTTTTCCTAGCACCCAGGCCATGGATCCTCTCCCTCGGGAACATGGCACTCTCCCTCTCCGGGATGCTTTAGAACAAGGGCCCTGTTATCCTCGTAGGTATACTTGGGGTCCCGTAGTCTCTCGTCATCAACAAGTTAACGATGCCATCTTTACCGCCAAACCACAACAAGGCTTGTCTCTCACAAAACCAAAAACTCGATTTGGTTTTCTATATCAGCGCCATAGAAAACAATACATCATACTTCAAAGAGAAAACACTGCAATCCACCCAGTCGATACGGAGTTTGAACTCGAGCGAGGCTTGGTATAGCCACACACAAACTCAATCTGGAACCTCCGAACACGCGAAAGGAAATAGTGCATGTTCCCCAAAAAACCGAAATGATGTATTCCTAACATGGCAACCTTAGCGTTCCAAATATGAAAACGAGGCTTGGTTCTATCTGACCTGTCCCGATGTAGTTGGAGATATAATGTATTCATATAGTAATGTTATAAAAATGTTTTGTCTCATATCACTCCATGCATGCCCATCATCAAAAGCAACTCTATAAAAACATATCTATTAATTAATCACAATCTCTATCCATAGGTATGTACAAAAGCAGACTACAGTTGGTTACATGGCTAATAAATAACCCTCATCTCTGACCCCCAAAATTAATTTAATGCAGATGGAGGCAAATCTACCAACTTACTTCAACTTACTCACATACATGCCTAATATAATATCACATTATAAAAACAATAATTACTACAAAATATTATTGTGTCCATAAACCTCTAAAAATGTAACATATTTCCTACAAATAATCTAGAATTTACATATTCTCTGTATATACTGTAAACCATACTGGCTTATCTGATTTCCATTATAAACAATGTAATGTGTACTTGTATTTAAGAGAGAAGTTTTCATATTTATCCGTATAACATGCCTGAGGAAGAGACCTAAGAAGTCTTGAAAGCTTGCATTTTAAATCTGTTTAGTTAGCCAATAAAGGTATCAACTTTACAAAAAAATTTTGCATCTTGTATTTCTACGGCTAACACGGTACCAACTCTCATCTATTATTAACATGGAAGATACCCCAATGTAGTGCACACAAATGAATATGAAAAACCTCCTAAGGAAACTTGCACAACTGGATAGTGACATCTTCTTCCTGTCTACATGCAAAAAGGAAAACTTAATACTTAAAGGCCTCGTGCTGAAAAATTCTACCCTGGACACATATAACACCAGGTTTGCACAGCAACTATGTACCAGGACTTCCCAGAGGCCACGCAACAACCTTATTGGGATCTGCTACAATAGGAAATCAAAGATACAAGCAGAAATATAAAGTCTCAAGGAACAGCTTGGACCAGACACTGAGGACATACAACAAGCCCTTCAACAATACTACAGAAAGCTACAAACACTACTCATCAACACCAAGAGAAAGAAACTACAGAGACTGAGATACAAAGCAGGTTTTGCGGCAGAATCTGTAAATCAACCAGAACAGAACTGCATTGTGAACCTTTCCACACACAAGCCAAGCAGAGAGGAAGTATCTGTGCTTTCAAAAGGCCTGTCATTCTGTCCCACTAAACCTGTGGACAAGGTTACACTCTGTAGGGACATGGAGGAATTTTTCAGAAAACTCAGACTCAAGGAATTCTTCCATGACAAAATGGATAATGATGATGCCAACACCTCAGAGCAACATCATAATATCAATGCACCCACAAAAAGATCCACCTGGACTCCAAAACCAGGTAGTAACCCTACATTGGACAGATACTTAGGTAACTTCAGAAATGGAGTATCTGCAGAAATACTGGAGAAGCAATGTGAACCAACACCCAACCTAACCCACAAGGAACAGAAAGCCATACAGTCACTAAAGAATAACCAGGACATTATTATTAAGCCTGCGGACAGGTGGGGAGCTGCTGTTGTTATGAATACTGCAGACTACATTCAAGAAGCAAATAGGCAATTCTCTGATGAAAGATACTATATGAAACTACAAGAGAATCCCAGAAAAAAATATACAAAACAACTCAACATGATCATAAAAGAACTGCCCTCCAACATTGGAGAACAGATAAGGCCCCTAATACCAGCAGATCCAAAAGCAGGCTCTTTCTACGTTACCAAAAATACAAAAAGAAGGAAACCTGGGAAGACCCATCATTTCAGGAATTGGCACACTCACAGAAAATATCTCTGGCTGGGTAGAAAATACCCTGGAAACCCCTGGTAAAAAGAACACCCAGCTTCCTTCAAGACACCACGGATCTCTTAAACAAACTAGCAGACTTAGGCCCCATTCCAGAGAGCACCATCCTTGCCACTATGGATGTAGAATCCCTTTATACCAACATTCCACACACAGATGACATAGCAGCATGCAAAGAATATCTGGAAAGAAATAACACAGCCATGGAACCAGTAACAAAACTCATACACTATACTCACCCAAAACTACTTCAAATTTGGACAGGACCTCTACCTCCAGAAAATGGGGACTGCAATTGGTACCCGAATGGCACCACAAAATGCCAACTTGTTCATGGCAAAGTTAGAAGAGGACTTCCTGTCCATCTGCCAGGCAAAACCCCTGGTCTATCTCCACTACTTAGATGATGTTCTTATCATATGGACAACCAGTGAAGAGGAACTTCTCAAATTCCACAAAAATTACAATGCATTCCACCCCAGTATCAATCTAACACTCAGTCACTTATGCACAAACATTAACTTCCTAGACATGACTATCAGTATTCAGAACAACTCCATCCACACATCCTTGTACCGTAAACCAACAGACAGACCAACCTACCTGAAAAACAATAGCTTTCACCCAAAACACACAAAGAACTCCATCATATACAGCCAGGCCATCAGATACAATCGCATCTGTTCTGACATGGCGGACTGTGACAAGCACCTCCAGAAACTCAGAGGAGACTTTATAAAACAGTGTTACAGTGCAAGGATTATTGACAGTCAGATACAGAAAGCTACTCACATACCAAGAAAAGCTCTGTTGAGCTACAAAGAACAGAATAAGGGAAACCGTGTGCCACTTGTTGTCGCTTACCACCCCCAGGTTGAAGCTCTGTGCAAAATATCAAGAGAACTTCAAGCAATCTTACACACAGATGAAAGACTTAAGAACATATTTCCACATTCTCCCTTACTCTCCTTCAGATAGCTTCCCAATTTAAAACAACTGATGGTAAGAAGTGCCCTGAACAAAAATACAAAAAATGGCACATTACCCTGCCTACAAAGTAGGTGTAGAACCTGTGCACACATTTACACCATAGACAAGATACCCATACCGAACACCCAGTTACACCATAAGATCAATGGTAATTTCACCTGCAAATCATCCAATGTAATATACCTTATCATGTGTGCAAGATGCCCAACAGCTCTTTATGTGGGGGAAATGGGACAGAAATTACATAAGAGGTTTAATTTCCACAGATCCAGCATTAACAACAAAAAGACAGAGACACCAGTGGGAGAACATTTTTGCCAAAGTGGGCATAGTGTCAGGGACATTAAATTGACTGTACTAATGGGACAATTTTGCAATCAGAGGGACAGAAAATTATGGGAGGTAAAATTAATGATACAATTTGACTCTTTGACCTATGGCCTTAACAGAGACAGATAATTTCTGTCACAGTACTTAATTGTGAATTAACTTTTACGACAGTCCCTCTGGAATCATAAATACCTGGACTCAGAGGAAGAATGCTATTTAAATCACATGCTCTACCATTGACTGGAATTGACTGGAATTTGTATCTGGACTAACGTTCTTATCTGATTTTCATTATAAACAATGTAATGTGTACTTGTATTTAAGAGAGAAGTTTTCATATTTATTTGTATAACATGCCTGAAGAAGAGACCTAAGAAGTCTTGAAAGCTTGCATTTTAAATCTGTTTAGTTAGCAAATAAAGGTATCAACTTTACAAAAAATTTTGCATCCTGTATTTCTACGGCTAACACGGTACCAACTCTCATCTAGGATTTCCATATATATCTCAATTTCTTAACCACATACTTGTTTAGATATTAATTAGGATGTTATTAAATCCCATTTACAAACCCGTACTCCAACAATCTAAAACAGAAAAAACAAAAAAAAAATAAAATAAAATAAAAAAATAAAAATATAAACTATTAACAATTGTATGCAATTATTAAAAACCCTGTTGATAGTAACTAACTACTGTTTCTATATGCTCATTCAAACCCTCTGGCTTCACTGTGCATTCACTCTATGGCTATCTTCCGCTCCTGGGTCCTGTGCTCACAAAAACTCGAAACACAGACAAAGTATGCCAGTTATTTGGGTGAATGTATATATGTGTATTTGAATGTAGTTGATTCTTTGGTGTTGTGATTGGCTGTGAGATTGAACTTGTATTGACAACGTTTAGTGTCGCTAGATAACATCGACTGTTATCTTATTGCTTTGAAGTTGATGTATCATATATGTTAATTATCAACTGGTTCGGATGCATGGTGAGGTAAAAAAAAAAAAGGTGCAATGCAGGTTTTTGAGCTACATGAATTTTTTGGGCCTAAGCTCGTTAGCCTTCTTATTGAATGCTACGTAAGTCAGACTTGGCTAACGACCTTTGAATAGATGCCTAATACTCTATATTATCATACCTATACTTCACAAGTATTGTATGGTGGGTTGTGTGCATGGCTGTGAGTGGCCCCCTAACTGAATTGCCTTATGCATTTCACCGCTAACCAAAGCAGATTCCTCAGAGGTTAAGTATATTACTGACCACCCGGTACCTTTTTGTTTTATAGTCCGTAGAAAGCATTCCTAGATTACGTGATTCAAATTCCTCCAATTATCAGCTTAGTTATGACATATTTTGTGGGATCGGGCTTCAATCCCGCCTAGTAGGGAGAAGAATAATTGACAGTCTAAGAAGGTTTGTAACTTTAATTTGAACCTTGAAACAAGTTTACTGTAGACCAATATTCCAAATAATAATATCGTTACAGTGTGATATATATGATACATTCCAGCAGTGACTTGATGTTAATGTGTAAGTTTAAAAGTTTAATGTCAATGTAAGTAGTTTTGTTACTATTAATATTATTTAACATCAGTGTTGTTTTATGGAAATATAAATAGTATAACTATGTCACTTATTGCACTTACAACTTCTATGACCATTGCCCATTTATAAGTAACTAGTTGAAGAGCCCGTGTACACGGGCCACAGTGCCAGCCAGTCACGGTGCAGTCATGCACAGTAGAGACTGCCCGCGCCATGTCTGATATTACGGAGCGCCTTGCTCCGTATCAGCCGTGTTATGAGCAGTCTCTACTGCACATGACTGCAGCACTGCGCATGTCTGCGTCATTAAAAACTTTTTAGCAAATTATTATATAGGATACCCCTATAAGGCAGTGCTGATAAAACATTGCCCCTTATAAAAATATTCTTGTCAGACAGTGTTTTGATTCTTATAGTAAATATTTATATATATTTTTTATGCAATATTTCTTTATTAAGAAATTTTATCACTAATAAAATCACCAATCATATACATACAAATATTCATAAGTTATATAATGTTTCTAGTTAATAATCAGACATTTACATACACACCATAACATATATTTCCAATTCACTTACATATTACACATACAGCACAGGCAACTATTAGGGCAGTTCCCATCAGGATTTGAGCTTTTAATTACTCCCATGGGGACCAAATGGCATTATATATATTTTTATATTAGAATAAAGTGAATAAAAATATTTCTCCATCCAGCATTGAGTTATTTGATTTACGACTTCTATCCATTCTGATGGGTCACATTTCTTCCAAGCTCTGGCCATACATATCTTAACCGCAATCAGTACATTAATGGCTAAGGAGACTTGCTCTTTATTTTTCATTGGAAAATCAAAATGAAACAAAGAAGTCTGAGGATTGAGGATCTGCTCAACATTATACGAAGTATAAAAAACCTGTGAAACCCTTCTTTGTATCATCAGTAATTTTTCACACTCCCACCATATGTGGTACATTGTTCCCCTAGCTCTATCGCACAACCAGCAATTACTGGATACTACACTATCAAATAAATTAATATGAGAGGGAACCATATACCATCTATGTAGCAGCTTAAAGTATACTTCCTGTATATTCACACAGTGATCTGCTTTCCTTGCTCTCCCCCAGGACCCCAGCCAGGATTCAATAGGAAAGGATTTTCCCATATCTGCATTTCCCATTTCTGCATTGCCAAAGTAATTTCCCTTGTATTAGAGTTGGTTAACAGTCCCAATGCTCTAGATATTATTCTGGATGTATAGCATTTCCCAATAAACAGTTCCACTTCCAATACTGGAAGAACGTAATTTACTCGCAGAAATTCTCTCACTCTTCTATACGTCAAAAATTCCAGTTTCAAAAGAAGGAACTGTAACGGATCCTACCCATTACTTGAGCCCTTGTCTGTCAATAAGTTTGTTTAGACAAAGACTGTGGACATTTTGCCCTGTTTTGACTTTGCTTTCGGCCCTGGCGTACGAACTGGCCAGCCATTATCCTAGATAAAAGACATGTTCATAGGCTTTGGTTACTGTTTGTCAAACAGTCTAGTTTACTGTACGTAATGTGTTCACGGTTCACGGTTGAAGACCGACACCGAATAGAGCACAGGGAACCGAGGGCAGTAAGTCGACACTGGATTGGTCGAATCCCTGAGCAGGAGGTTTAAAGGTCTCCCATAGAATTAACATGGGGAAAAGTAGGCGGCTTGGGGATTGGTCAACCAGCAGACTCACTGTACGCTTTGATTGGCCAGGGTTGAAGCCGAATATTCAAACCAGTTGCATACGTGCTTCAACCCCGGCCATTGTTCCTCGAATGTGTATTCCCGCCCCTCAAGTCTTTGTATCTTGTGTCTAGGAATTAATCAAATTCTTTTGTATCTGAAATGTAATCATATCTGAGTTATTGTGTTTGTTAGGCACACTGCCATTGGCCTTTTGTCTCCTGTGTTGTGATTGAATCATGTTGCCCATTGTATCTGGTTTCCTGCGACCCAACTTCGGATGCTGTCAGGCGGCAATGTGGAAGCTTCCCTGCTTCTTCCAGTTCTTGCAAACCTTCGATTCAAGCTATGGAGTGCTCAAATCTGCTTGGCGACCAATACCTTTGTTCCTACTACACTTTCCCTGTTTGTCGTAGCCTGGGAGTAGAAGCCTCACTCTCTACTGCCTGGTGTTCCAGTTCTGCAACGCTCGACTGCTTGGGAGCCCTGTCGACCCCTTCTTGATCCGCATCCTTCGACGTAGAGTCGAATACACTGGGGTTTGACACCAATTTGAGTCAACCACCGGACCGTTTATCTGCTCGACCGGTGCATCCGACAGCGCCAGTCCGGCGTCGAGAAGGAGAGACCCGGGAATGACGGCGGAAGGCGATGCGGTCCCTTCCTAGCTTCCGTTACAGGAACATTTCCTGGAAAAGAAAGCATAGAGCCCCCAGCTAAAATATCAGCCAAAGAGTCTATACCCTGTTCCTTCCAACGAACCAGGTAGTTATCCTGGGCATTAAATTGTAACACTTCAGTTGGAGTGGAAGATGTAACATAATTCATACACCCCAGCCTTCTCCTCGTTCTAGTCAAGGATTTGACCACATTTATTCACTACCACATTATTTGTCAAGAGACTTTATAATCTTCAGCCTAACCAAAAATAGATGGAACGGATTTCAGTCTCCAACCTGTGAACTTTCAAGTCCTAGCCAAGAAAGATCCTGATGTTCTTTAATATCCCAGGCCAAGAAGTGAGTAAACATAACGGCCTCATGATATAACATTATGTCCGGCATTCCAAATATTTATATTTTAATTATCAGATCTTATCTGTTGGAGAAATAAGCAAGCTAGACATATCCCTTATGTCCATTCTCAGGCTTGTGGTTAGTAGAAACATCAATCCTTAAGTATCAGCCTTATGGTTCATGATATCAAAAAAAAAGTTGAAAAGCTCTTATATTTGATAGTTCAATATTACTTATTTTTATATATTGTGAGCCATATCCTGCAATGAAAGCCAATTGAAATAATCATTTAACCCCTTCAGTGCCAGATGCTCGGGCCATTTCCTGTACCCTGCAGGCCAGACACTTTTTCAGCATTTTTGCTATCCTTCTGTTTATGCTCGATTTCCTCTGGGGATTTTTAGTTAAATATGGAAAACTATATATTGTTTTTTTCAGAACTAATTGAGCTTTCTCGTGGTACCTTACATGAAGAGAATTTTACATCGTACAAAAAGCTATGATGTCATAATGACAAAAAAAAGTGAAAATTTACTCATTTTGCTAAAATCACATAATATGTATCAAAAACATTTACCTTGATTGAAAAAGTTTCAATTATTTGAAAAAGCCCCGAGTCCCCCGAGTAAAAAAATACCAAATTTGTATAGTTTTACCTACGTCCATGGCTAGCATAGAGCCCTAATCACCAGCAGAGCAAAATTACATTTTCAACTTTATAAACTAATATGCGCATTCTAGGGTTTTTGTGGTAAAACTACCCTAAAACAGTGGAATAACTATATAAAACTATATATTTCTGAAAAGTAGACAACCTGCCGCATCTTACCCCAAGCCTGGTGTGCACAAATGCCTCCAGAAGATGGTGCTAATGAAAAAAAAGGCATTTTCTTACATTTCTGCCCCTTCAAATGTACTAAAGTGCTTGAAAACTGTCACGGTATTTGAAGACTCTCAGACTTAAGGTTTGGTAAAAACGTAACTTTATTGAAAAGTTAAAGCAGTCCCCGTAGGGTATCATACATATAACAATACAACAATAAATGACAGAGAATAGGTTCTACCGGCCTTGCCAATAATACTGGGCAAGGCAACCGAGTGACAGTTGAAATGGTGATAGGCTCTACCGGCCTTGCCTATACCGGGTAAGGCAACCGTGAGATGACATGTACCGGTTCTACCGGCCTTACCAATACCGGGCAAGGCAGCCCAAGGAGTACTGATTAGAGGCTCTACCGGCCCTGCCAATACTGGGTAAGGCAACCTAGGGTGGCAGCAAGAATAGGTTCTACCGGCCTTACCAATACCGGGCAGGGCAGCCTGAGGAAACGCAGTTAACCCTGCCTATACCGGGTAAGGCAACCTGAAAGATGGTAACGTACTTAGGTTCTACCGGCCTTACCAATACCGGGCAGGGCAGCCCTAGAGAGGAGACCTTGCTGTCAGATGACAATGACAGTAGTGTGGAAAGGTACAAGGATCTCCCTCAGCAGAAGTCTTTTAGCCTGAGAATACCAGACAACTGCGTAAGGAGTTGGACAGCAACCTGTCCTCAGGATCTGAGTAATCAAGGAGCAAACCAGCGTCCGCACGCTGGGACCAACAGTAACAACGCCACCAGGTGAAATGGAGCAACCAGCGTCCGCACGCTGGGACCAACAGAGTGAGAGCAACTAGATCAATGAAGTAAACCAGCGTCCGCACGCTGGGACCAACAGTGTGAGCGCAACCAGGATAATGGAGTACACCAGCGTCCGCAAGCTGGGACCAACAGTGGAGAGCAACCAGATAAATGGAGTAAACGAGCGTCCGCACGCTGGGACCAACAGAGTGAACGCAACTAGATTAATGGAGTAAACCAGCGTCCGTAAGCTGGGACCAACAGAGTGAGCGCAACTAGATTGATGGAGTAAACCAGCATCCGCACGCTGGGACCAAGAGTGTGAGCGCAACCAGATAAATGGAGTTAACCAGCGTCCGCACGCTGGGACCAACAGTGTGAGAGCAACCAGATAAATGGAGTTAACCAGCGTCCTCACGCTGGGACCAACAGTGTGAGAGCAACCAGATAAATGGAGTTAACCAGCGTCCTCACGCTGGGACCAACAGTGTGAGAGCAAACAGATAAATGGAGTTAACCAGCGTCCGCACACTGGGACCAACAGTGTGAGAGCAAACAGATTAATGGAGTAAACCAGCGTCTGCACGCTGGGACCAACAGTGGGAGAGCAACCAGATTAATGGAGTAAACCTCGTCCGCACACTGGGACCAACAGAGTGAGCGCAACTAGATTGATGGAGTAAACCAGTGTCCGCACGCTGGGACCAACAGTGGGAGAGCAACCAGATTAATGGAGTAAACCAGCGTCCGCACGCTGGGACCAACAGTGTGGCTCGCCGGAGCGAAAGGGAACAACGTTGCCACATCGACAGCAGGGAGAGTCAGCTGCCAGAATCCAGGAGGGTACACCGGAGTGAGCACCGCCATCCTGACAGTTGACCGGAACTGGCTGGAAACTAGCAGACAGGCACCGCTGACACTCAGGAACGATAATCAGGAACACAGGAGCACCGGAACAACGGAGTACTGGAACACTGGAACACAGGAACACCGGAACGACGGAGTACTGGAACACTGGAACACAGGAGCACCGGAACAACGGAGTACTGCAACACTGGAACACAGGAGCACCGGAACAACGGAGTACTGGAACACAGGAACACTGGAACACAGGTAACTCAGGCCCAACAGCCTGACAAGGCAGATCAGGTAAAGTGATGTCAGAAACACCACGAAAGGGCAATCTGGGAGTGCCCAACCTGGGTTTAAATAGGCTGTGAGAAATGAGACAGCCAATGAGGAACTACAGCAAGTGATAGACAGAGTCTAGCACGAATTACGGTCACCGTGATAGTACCCCCCTTTCAAAGACCCCCTCTCCTAGAGTAGGGTCTAGGCTTCTGAGGGTATTTGGTATGGAAAATTCGTAGTAACTTTGGTGCATGAAAGTCCTTACTATCTACCCAGGACCGATCATCAGGACCATAACCTTTCCAATGCACCAGATACTGTACCCCTCCTCTGTGCCTACGGGAATCAATAATACTTTGTACTTCGTACTCCTCCTGCCCCTCGACTTCAACAGGACCTAGCATCACAGGTGTAGTAGTGTAACTACAAACTACAAACAAGTGGCTTAAGGAGAGACACATGGAATACATTATGAATGCGCATGGATGCAGGTAAATCCAAAGCATAGGAGACAGGGTTAATCTTGCGAATGATTCTGTAGGGACCAATAAACCGAGGTGCCAGCTTATTAGATGGGACTTTGAGCTTCAAATTCTTAGAGGACAACCATACTCTATCCCCAACTTGGAAGGAAACCGCTGGAAGCCCTCTGCGATTAGCATGACGCTGATGTCGCTGAAAGGACTGGCCCAATGCCCTCTGAACTTGTGCCCATGTGGAACGGAGTTGCTCTATATGCTCATCCAGAGCTGGAATCTGTTGTGTCTGAAAAGAATCCAGGAGCTGGCAGGGTTGGAACCCATAATTGATCAGAAACGGAGAGCTACCGGAGGAGGAATTAACTGCACAGTTCCTGGCGAACTCTGCCCAAGGCAACAAGTCGGCCCAATTGTCATGATGGTCAGTCACAAAACAGTGTAGAAACTGTTACAAGCCTTGATTGGCCCTCTCAGCGACCCCATTAGTCTGGGGATGATAAGCAGAGGAGAATGATAGCTGTATGCCCATCTGTTCGCAGAATGCCCTCCAGAATCTGGACACAAACTGGCTCCCCCTGTCGGACACCAGTACCCTGGGTACTCCATGCAACCGAAACACCTCTCGAGCGAATACCATTGCCAGTTCCTTAGCCGAAGGAAGGCCACGGAGAGGTACGAAGTGAGCCATTTTAGAAAACCTGTCTACCACCATCAATATAAAAGAATACCCTCTAGACCTGGGCAATTCTCCCATAAAGTCGATAGAGACGTGAGACCAAGGGCGTTCACCATAAGGCACCGGCTGAAGCAAGCCCACTGGGAGATGTCTAGGGGTTTTGGCACGGGCGCAGGTAGCACAAGCATTTGTAAAATTAGCACAATCTGCTCTCATGGACGGTCACCAGAATAACTGAGCAAGGGACCAAAACAATTGATCTCATTCTCTACCAATATGTCCCGCAGCCTTAGAGGAGTGGTAGGTTTCAAGTAATAGAGTACGGAGAAGTTCAGCGACAAAATATTTGCCTGCTGGAGTTTCATGGGGAGCAGAGGCCTGGGAAGCCAAAATCTCCTCCCCTAGAGGAGAAGTGATACTCGTACGTATGGGGGCCAATATTCGATCAGGTTGAATGACAGGTGCTGGTGCTTCTTCTCTGTCAACCTCCGCCTCAAATTGTCTAGACAGAGCATCAGTCCTAACATTTTTTGATCCCGGCAAATATGATACAATGAAATTGAATCGGGATAGAAACAATGCCCATCTGGCCTGACGAGAAGACAATCTCTTGGCCTCAGAGAGATAAGTCAGATTCTTGTGATCAGTCAGAAACAAAACTGGAATTTTTGTGCCTTCAAGTAAGTGACGCCATTCTTTGAGAGCAAGGATAATTGCCAGTAATTCTCTATCACCAATTTCATAATGACTTTGTGCTCCGGTCAATTTCTTAGAAAAGAACCCACAGAGTCTGAGTGTACCGCCCTTGACCTGTCGTTGAGACAGAACTGCCCCAACCCCAATATCTGAGGCATCAACCTCTAATGTAAAGGGAAGTAGCGGATTGGGGTGTGATAACACAGGAGCTTCAGCAAAGGCTACCTTCAATTTTTCAAAGGCATTATCAGCAGCCACCGGCCAGAGAGCTGGGTTAGCGCCCTTATGTGTAAGGTCAGACAGAGGTTTCACAATAGAAGAGAAGTTCTTAATAAACTTCCTATAATAACTGGAGAAGCCCAGAAATCATTGGATGGCTTTAAGACTCTTAGGTTTAGGCCACTGTAAGACTGCCGTCAATTTCTCTTTATCCATGGCAATGCCGTCTTTGCCAATTATGAACCCCAGAAATGGTACACTGGTTTTGTGGAACTCGCATTTCTCCAGTTTACAGAATAATCTATTTTTGCGTAAGCGCAGTAACACTTCCGACACATCCTTGATGTGCTGTGACAAATCATTGGAGTGGATAAGTATATCATCAAGGTAAACTACGACACATGATTGTAACATATCTCTGAGAACGTCATTGATCAGTTCTTGAAAGACTGCAGGTGCATTACATAGACCAAATGGCATGACTAGGTATTCATAATGCCCAGATCTCGTATTGAAGGTAGTTTTCCACTCATCACCGGCTCTGATACGTATCAAATTGTAAGCTGCCCGTAAGTCCAATTTGGTGAAAATTGAGGACCCCTTAAGTCTATCAAAAAGCTCGGTGATGAGTGGTATCGGGTAAGCATTCTTCGCCATCAGCTTATTCAGCCCACGGTAGTCTATGCATGGTCGTAGTTCTCCACTTTTTTTCTTAACAAAAAAGAACCCAGCCCCAGCCGGAGAAGTAGATTACCTTATGATCCCTCTACTGAGGGCATCAGCTATGTATTCCTCCATAGCTTGGTTTTCCTCACAGGACAATGGATACGTGCTCCAGGACTCAGTTCTATACGACAATCGTATGGTCTGTGTTGAGGTAAGGCGCCAGCCTCTCCCTTACTGAAAACATTGCTAAACGGCTGGTAGACCTCAGGTAGTGAAGGGGAGGTGCACAAGACCTTAACAGGATGGGTAACGCACTTATCCATACAGAACTGAGACCAGGCAGAAATCTCACATTTCTGTTAATCAAATTGTGGGTTGTGCAACTGTAACCAAGGAAAGCCCAAAATCACGGCATGATGAGGAGAATTAATTAACTGAAACTGCTGCTCCTCCTTGTGGAGATCCCCAATAGTCAGGGACAATGGCATTGTTTCAAAGGTAACCTGGGCGGGTTCGAAAGGTCTGCCATCAATTGCCTCAATAGCAAGAGGGGTGTCTCTCTGGATGCGTGGTACCCAGTGCAACTCAGCAAAGGTATTGTCCATAAAATACCCAGCTGCACCAGAATCAACCAGGGCCAAAACCTCCACTGAGCGTTGTGCCCATGACAATACCACCTGTATGGTGGGTTTAAGTGTGCCCAACACTGGGGATGATTAGACACCACCTAGGGCCTGTCCCCCAAGGTACCCTAGGTGTGTTCGTTTCCCGGATGTACCGGACAAGATCTCAATAAGTGACCATTTTTACCGCAGTATAAACATAATCCCTGTATCTTGCGATACCTCCTCTGCTCCTTGGTTAACCTAGTGAAACCCACCTGCATGGGTTCACCTGGTTCCTGTATTGGTTCACTAGGTTTGGATGCCAAGGGAGGGTTGGGTGAGCAATATATGCTACTGGACCCATTATTTTTAAGGCGAGTTCGTCGCTCTCTCGCGGTTATTCTCTCACGTATTCTGGAGTCAATTAGAATCACGTATTCGATATAATTATCTAGGTCAGTAGGTAAATCTTTTGCTGCAATCTCGTCTTTAAACTGGTCACTCAAGCCTTGAGCAAAGGCTGCCAACAGGGCCTCGTTATTCCATCCCACCTCTGCTGCCAAGGTGCGGAATTCATGGCATAATCGCCTACCGTGCGCCTGCCTTGTTGTATCTCCATGAGACGTTTAGCAGCTGAGGTAGTTCTACCAGGAGGTTCAAATACTCTCCGAAAGGATTGCACAAAATCACAGAAATTCTTTGTGCAAGGTTTAACGTTTTCCCAAAGTGGGTTGGCCCAAGCCAATGCTCTACCAGTCAGCAGGGATATCATGAACCCAACCTTGCTGCGATCACTAGGAAATGCGTGTGCTGTCAATTCCATAAATATTTCAAGTTGATTGATAAACCCTCTGCATAGTTGAGGGTCACCGTCATATCTCAGCGGCAAGGGTGCCGAAGCCGTTAACCCTTTGACTGCGACCCCTGAGGGCCTAGATTCATTCTCTGGTGTCAGAATTGGCTAGACCACCGGGTTAGCACCGGACTTATCCGCAAGTAGCGTGCGTTCAAGAATAGTTTGGATAGCAACCGCTAGCTGATCCAAATGTTGCTCATGCATATCCATCCTCCAATGGATATTCTGTGCGTTACCGTCACTCTTAGTGTCTGAGGTCATGGCCCTTTCATACTGTCACGGTATTTGAAGACTCTCAGACTTAAGGCTTGGTAAAAATGTAACTTTATTGAAAAGTTAAAGCAGTCCCCGTAGGGTATCATACATATAACAATACAACAATAAATGACAGAGAATAGGTTCTACCGGCCTTGCCAATAATACCGGGCAAGGCAACCGAGTGACAGTTGAAATGGTGATAGGCTCTACCGGCCTTGCCTATACCGGGTAAGGCAACCGTGAGATGACATGTACAGGTTCTACCGGCCTTACCAATACCGGGCAAGGCAGCCCAAGGAGTACTGATTAGAGGCTCTACCGGCCCTGCCAATACTGGGTAAGGCAACCTAGGGTGGCAGCAAGAATAGGTTCTACCGGCCTTACCAATACCGGGCAGGGCAGCCTGAGGAAACGCAGTTTACCCTGCCTATACCGGGTAAGGCAACCTGAAAGATGGTAACGTACTTAGGTTCTACTGGCCTTACCAATACCGGGCAGGGCAGCCCTAGACAGGAGACCTTGCTGTCAGATGACAATGACAGTAGTGTGGAAAGGTACAAGGATCTCCCTCAGCAGAAGTCTTTTAGCCTGAGAATATCAGACAACTGCGTAAGGAGTTGGACAGCAACCTGTCCTCAGGATCTGAGTAATCAAGGAGCAAACCAGCGTCCGCACGCTGGGACCAACAGTAACAACGCCACCAGGTGAAATGGAGCAACCAGCGTCCGCATGCTGGGACCAACAGAGTGAGAGCAACTAGATCAATTAAGTAAACCAGCGTCCGCACGCTGGGACCAACAGTGTGAGCGCAACCAGGATAATGGAGTACACCAGCGTCCGCAAGCTGGGACAAACAGTGGAGAGCAACCAGATAAATGGAGTAAACGAGCGTCTGCACACTGGGACCAACAGAGTGAACGCAACTAGATTAATGGAGTAAACCAGCGTCCGCAAGCTGGGACCAACAGAGTGAGCGCAACTAGATTGATGGAGTAAACCAGCATCCGCACGCTGGGACCAAGAGTGTGAGCACAACCAGATAAATGGAGTTAACCAGCGTCCGCACGCTGGGACCAACAGTGTGAGAGCAACCAGATAAATGGAGTTAACCAGCGTCCTCACGCTGGGACCAACAGTGTGAGAGCAACCAGATAAATGGAGTTAACCAGCGTCCTCACGCTGGGACCAACATTGTGAGAGCAAACAGATAAATGGAGTTAACCAGCGTCCGCACGCTGGGACCAACAGTGTGAGAGCAACCAGATAAATGGAGTTAACCAGCGTCCGTACGCTGGGACCAACAGTGTGAGAGCAACCAGATAAATGGAGTAAACCAGCATCCACACGCTGGGACCAACAGAGTGAGCGCAACTAGATTGATGGATTAAACCAGCATCCGCACGCTGGGACCAACAGTGTGAGCGCAACCAGATAAATGGAGTTAACCAGCGTCCGCACGCTGGGACCAACAGTGTGAGAGCAACCAGATAAATGGAGTTAACCAGCGTCCGCACGCTGGGACCAACAGTGTGAGAGCAACCAGATAAATGGAGTTAACCAGCGTGCGCACGCTGTGACCAACAGTGTGAGAGCAAACAGATTAATGGAGTAAACCAGCGTCCACACGCTGGGACCAACAGTGTGAGAGCAACCAGATTAATTGAGTAAACCAGCGTCCGCACGATGGGACCAACAGAGTGAGCGCAACCAGATTAATTGAGTAAACCAGCGTCCGCACGATGGGACCAACAGTGTGGCTCGCCACAGCGAAAGAGAACAATGTCGCCACAGCGACAGCAGGGAGAGTCAGCTGCCAGAATCCAGGAGGGTACACCGGAGTGAGCACCGCCGTCTTGACAGATGACCAGAACCGGCTGGAAACTAGCAGACAGGCACCGCTGACACTCAGGAACGATAATCTGGAACACAGGAGCACCGGAACAACGGAGTACTGGAACACTGGAACACAGGAACACCGAAACAACGGAGTACTGGAACACTGGAACACAGGAGCACCAGAACAACGGAGTACTGCAACACTGGAACACAGGAGCACCGGAACAACGAAGTACTGGAACACAGGAACACTGGAACACAGGTAACTCTGGCCCAACAGCTTGACAAGGCAGATCAGGTAAAGTGATGTCAGAAACACCACGAAAGGGCAATCTGGGAGTGCCGAACCTGGGTTTAAATAGGCTGTGAGAAATGAGACAGCCAATGAGGAACTACAGCAAGTGAAAGACAGAGTCTAGCACGAATCACGGGCACCGTGATAAAAACCATGGCATTTCCAACTGTATTCATTAGCTAGTGCTCTTAGGAGAAAAATGACACCCCATTGGTATGAGTTTAACTACCATTTTGAAAAGAAGACACCCTGCCACATCTAATGATGGGTGACTTGCCTTGTTACCCCAAGCCTGGAGTGCACACATGCCTCCAGAAGGTGGCGCTAATGAAAAAAAAAAGGCATTTTCTTACATTTCTGCCCCTTCAAATGTACTGAAATTTGTGAAAACCATGGCATTTCCAACTGTATTCATTAGCTAGTGCTCTTAGGAGAAAAATGACACCCCATTGTTATGAGTTTAACTACCTCAGGGGGCGCTAGAAGTGCAAAACGACACCTACTACAACCTCAAATTTTTCTAACATTTTCTCAAATATTACTTGTCTGTACACAAATGGTTATAACAACTACAGAAGTGAAGAAAGGGTACTCATACCATTTTGAAAAGAAGACACCCTGCCGCATCTAATGATGGGTGACTTGCCTTGTTATCCCAAGCCTGGAGTGCACAAATGCTTCCAGAAGGTGGCACTATAGGAAAAAAATGGCATTTTCTTACATTTCTGCCCCTTCATCTGTACGGAAATCTGTGAACACCATGTAATTTACAACTGTGTTCATTAGCTAGTGCTCTTAGGAGAAAAATGATAACTCATTGGTATGAGTTCACCTACATTAGGGGGCGCTACAAGTACCAAACTACACCTATTGCAACCTCTAATTTTGCTAACATTTTCTCAAACATTACTTGTCTGTACACAAATGGTTATAACAACTACAGAAGTGAAGAAAGGGTACACAAACCATACCATTTTGAAAAGAAGACACCCTGCCGCATCTAATGATGTGTGACTTGCCTTGTTACCCCAAGCCTGGAGTGCACAAATGCTTCCAGAAGGTGGCACTATAGGAAAAAAATGGCATTTTCTTACATTTCTGCCCCTTCATCTGTACGGAAATCTGTGAAAACCATGGAATTTCCAACTGTAGTCATTAGCTAGTGCTCTTAGGAGAAAAATGACACCCCATTGGAATGAGTCGACCTACCTTATGGGTGCCAGAAGCACATAACTACACCTACCTGTTTGCTTCTTCCAAAATGGCGGCTTATACTAAAATATTCATAACTGTTAGAGACATGAAGGAAAGGTATAAAAGGTATACCATTTTGGAAAGTAGACATTCTCCCGCATCAAGTGAGTGGTCACTTGCCTTTCTACCCCCTGGGCTGAAGTGCACAAATATTTCCAAAAGGTGGCGCTATGGGAATAAATACATGTTTTTTTACATTTCCACCACTTCAAAGATACTAAAATCTTTGAAAACCATAACATTTCCTGCTGTATTCAGTACCTGCTACCAACATGAGAAAAATGGTAGCCCATTTGTGTGGGTTAACATGCAATATGTGGGTGCTAGGAACACGTACGTAAACCTGACACTTTTGTTTTTTAAATTATCTGCTTGCACAAAAATGGTTATAACCATAATAGATATGCAGGAAAGGTAGAAAACAATGCCATTTTGGAAAGAAAACAACCTTCCGCATCTAATGAGGGGTTACTTGCCTTCTTACCCAAAGGCTGGTATGCACAAATGCTTCCTTGAGGTGGCGCTAATGAAAAAAAAGGCATTTTCTTACATTTCTGCCCCTTCAAATGTATGTAGCTCTGTAAAAACCATGGAATTTTCAACTGCATTCATTAGCTAGTGCTCTTAGGAGTCAAACGACACCCCATTGGTATGAGTTGACCTACCTTAGGTGGTGCTAGAAGTAGAAAACTACACCTACTACAACCTCTGATGTTTCTAACATTTTCTCAAATGTGACTTGCCTGTACAAAAATGGCCATAACACCTTCAGAATTGAAGAAAAGGTAGATAAACCATACCATTTTGGAAAGAAGACAACTTGACGCATCTAATGAGGGGTCACTTGCCTTCTTACCCCAATACTGGTGTGCCTAAATGTTTCCAGAAGGCGGCAATATAGGAAAAAAATTGCATTTTTTTACATTTCTGCCCCTTCACATGTATGGAGCTCTGCGAAAACCATGGAATTTTCAACTGCATTTGTTTGCTAGTGCTCTTAGGAGTCAAATGACACCCCATTGGTATGAGTTGACCTACCTTAGGGGGTGCTAGAAGTAGAAAACTACACCTACTACAACCTCTGATGTTTCTAACATTTTCTCAAACCTGACTTGCCTGTACGAAAATGTCTATAACACCTTCAGAATTGAAGAAAAGGTAGATACATCATACCATTTTGGAAAGAAGACAACCTGCCGCATCTAATGAGGGGTCACTTGCCTTTTTACCCCTAAGTTAGTTGGCACAACTATTTCCAGAATGTGGTGCTACAGGAAAAAAAAAACAAGCATTTGTTTTACACATCAGCCACTTCAAAGATATTAAAATGGTTCAATGGAGTGGGATTTCCTAGGAGGACTTCTTGCCAGCCTAAGAAAAATGGTACCCCACTGCTATGGGTTGACATACCAATTTACGCTACAGGAGCGTAGCTACCAGTGAAACAGAAATGGGAAAGCAAACAGTGTATGTGTAATTTTATGGCTAACAGATGAAAGAAGCTAGGGCGTCAGCCGGTGTACGTGCGGACGTGTGACTACAAGTGTAACAAAGTGTGTGGGAGGGTGAGGGATTAGGCAGTGTGTGTGTGGGTATTAGCAGAGGAGCAAGGATGGTGGTGATGGTGGGGCAGTGTCTGATAGTGTGTATGGGAGATCTGTGACTACCAGTGTGCAATGTATGTCCCCTCATACAAAGCACTCCTGTGGCACGTGCATTTTTAATATAACTGTGTTTATTCAGTTTTCAGGTATACAACAGAGTAGTCTAAGTAACACAAGAATACAATCATAGCTAGTACAAGACATAGAAAACCCCCTTCACCCCTTACATAAAATAACACAATTTTGTCTTAAAGAAGTCGTACATAAACAAGAGAACAGTCTCCATATATGTGAATAACAGTCCGCAGATGCCAAGGATACGGAATGAAACAAAATCTTTTGTGACAACGGACAAGGTATTTATGTTGAGGTACTGGGAAATTAGCAAGGAGACAAGAGGTAAGAGAAAAAGAGGGGAAGAGCACAGCAAAACAGAAGGAACAAGATGAAAAAGGGACAGAGAAGAGGTGAGAAAAAAAAAAAAGGGGGGGAGAGGGTACAGACCCAGGGATGCAGAGCCTCGATAGAAAAGTATTAATGAGGCCTAAACTTGATCTGTAAGTTTAAGATGTGAGACATTCGGTTTGTATGGTTTGCCATTTCAAGAGAATATCATTAAGGTGTTTAGGGTTTCTCCCATTTCGCAGCCATGACATCCTAACAAAAAGCAATTGATCTCGCACTTTTTTGCACCATGACATAACATTTCCATAACAGAGGGATAATAGCTTTGGCTGCATTTAACATAGAAAAAAGCATTAGAGTTTCTGCTTTTGGTAGAGAGGGAAGATCCCTAAAAAGAAGGATCTGCCATGGGTCCCTAGTTAAAATTATACCTAATACATTTTCAATATGAGTCAAACATCTGGACCAAAAATCTTTAACTTTAGGCAGGACCACCATATGTGCACAAAGGAGCCTGTATCGGAACCACATCTCCAGCACAGTCTAGAAATCTTGGGGTCAAAAGAATGTAACCTGATAGGAGTGTAGTACCACCGAAACAGCAGTTTACTGTTCATTTCAAGAAGGCCAGTTGAAATAGAGGACTCACTAGTGCGTTTCCATATCGTCTGCTACTCCGAGAGCCTAAGAGTATCTCCCAATTCCCTTTCCCATGCCAAGGCGTAAGAGGGTTTAGTAGTAGACCGAATATCAGTAAGTAATCTATATATACGCCCTAGGAATCCCCTCTGATGTTTGATAGAAGTTGTCAATAGACTTTCAAAGTCCGACAGGACCTGCTTGATTCGCAGGTATCGCCAGATTTCCACAGGAGGGAGGTTATAAGCAAGTTGTAAAGACTTGAAGTCTCGCATTCCTGCAGTATCCCAAAGATCCCTCATGCAGAGGCCAGGTATACTGGACCACCTAGGGAATTGGAGAGCAGGTAGAGAGTATTGCGTAGGATTTGATGAGAAAACCCTTGACAAAGAGGAGGGACAAGAGGTAAGCTTAAGACCTTTATTGGTGTGAAACCAACACAGTAATACATTGTGAACAATTGGGTTACTAGATACAAGTTGAGTCTTCACCGATGTCGTTGTCAAAGCCATCTCAAGAGGATCTAGAGAGTATAGTTCTCGTTCCAAGTGTACCCAAATTTTGTGAGCTTTGTTATGAGTCCAGTCTGGGATGCTAGACAATAAAGCAGCCTTGTAGTAAGTCTCTAAATTCGGTAGTCCCAGGCCTCACTTAAATTTGTGCCTGCTCAGGGTATGAGGATTGAGTCTAGGTTTCTTCGCCTTCCATATAAAGTTGGATATGATCCGCTTGACATCTACAAAAAAAGAATGTGGAACCTGAACCGGCAAGGTCTGAAAGAGGTAGAGGAAGCGAGGCAAGACTGACATTTTAAAGGCTTGAATCCTCCCTATCCAAGAAAGGTATAGCCTGCCCCAGTGCGAGAGATAATTAAACAGTGTAAGAGCAACAGTCAGTTAAATACTCATTACCCTCTGCCAGTAGCCCAGCTGGATTAAGATCCCAGATGCACTTAATTTTTAATTCTGTTTAACTTTTTATAATTAGCTAAAGAGAGGAGTGAGAGATCACTAGAGAATACGTCATGGGGACACTTTGAACCTTAGCTAGGTGTGATACAAACACACTTCTGGCAAGGAAAGACTAAAATATAGGCTACTTTAGGGGCATATACCCATAAACCCTTGCATGGTAAATAAGTGTTAGAATATCCCAGCAAGGGAGCAAACTATAGGGCATAAATATCCAAAAGGGAGACATGAAGTAAACAACATATCAACTGGCAGGGGGTATTGTAACCGATATATAGAGCAAATGACTGTACAGAACATTATCTCCTACAGAAAATTCAAACTGAGAGAGACAGTCCCAACGATCCCAAGAAAAAACCCCCACCCGCCCTCAAACTCAACGCTACTATCCCCTTTATCCCTAATAAATTGTAAATTCTCCAATTCAGTGCAAAAATTATTCATCCATCCTTTAAACAGCAAGTTTTATTACTGAATAAACCATAAAAAACGCCCTGACGGGAGATATCTTTCCCTGAGGTGGAGAACCAACTCCACAAGGCAGGATCTCACAGTGTGGTGAAAGTGGCACATTATTAATAATCGTACAGGGTACGCAGATGAATTCACCTATAACAGACATAATGTACCTCCAATCACCTCCTGTAAATAACCGAGCCTCGGGATCGGGTTCCGTTAAAAGTAAAACTAGAGTAAGTGAAGTGAAGTAGTTTAGTAGCATGTTTAGAACAACAAAGAAAGAAAAAGAAACCTTCACTATGTCAGTATACCAGAGGTCCACAACGGTCCAAAGTCCTCTGTGTTACAGTCCACCGCCATCAGGGTCAACCATCCACATAGAGCAGAAACAACTGGTATCAGTCTCGGGCAGTAGCTCATTTTATGAAGGAAGTGACTGCAAGGATAGCAGGTAGACTCATAGCTGGATCACCCCGCCGCTTGACGAGCTTGCTTGGCCACATTACCCACGTGGTGGAGAGTCCGGAGCACGGCGTCTTTTAGACACCACTTGCCATGAGGCAGCCATATCCATCCCATCAGGCCAGTTCGCTGAATCCAGTGGAAAAATCGGTGGCATGAAATCACTCAGTAGAGACAGCCCGAGAGAGGACATGAAGTACTTAGGGTCTTTGCCATATTTCAGAGAGTAGGAGCGGCCATCCTTGGTCGCCTGGATCATGAGGGGGAATCCCCATCTATAGCGTAGGTTAGCTTGACATAGGCTCATTGTGAGCGGTCGCATGTCTCGTCTCCACTGTACTGTTAAACGAGAGAAGTCACCAAAGATCACCAATGGCTGGCTTTCAGTGGAGCTAGCTTCCTCGCTGCTCGATGTACTTCTTCCTTATCTTGCAACCTTAGGAAACGGACTATAATGTCTCTTGGGGCCTCTTTGGGTGCCGATGTCGATTTTGAGAGTCTGTGCGCCCGCTCAATCTCATATACCTTAGGGTGGGTAGGTTGGAGTAAAAAGTTATATAGCTTATGCAAAAAAAGAGAGTAGACCCTCTCCTTCCATCGATTTTTTTTATTATGGACCTCATTGGTGGGTATCAGGACCCCTCTGATTCCCCCCAATGAGGTCTTACAAAAAAAAAAAAAAAAGGAATCAAAATAAATGTCCCTGTGAGTGCCACAGGGGTCTCCAGCGCATTGCAAAGCAATGCATTGGACCCTTGTGGCACTCAAAGGGTTAATTTTTTTTTTTTGTTATTACTTTGTAATCAGAGTTTGTTGGGGGGGCATCAGGATCAATCCTGATGGCCCCCCAACAATCTCTAGTAACAAAGGAATGAGAAAAGCCCTGTGTGTGCCACAGGAGGGGGGTGCATTGGACCTCCCCTGTGGCACACACAGGGTTAATTTAAAAAAAAAAAAATATTTTTTTTTACTCATAGACCTCATTGAGGGGCATCAGGACCGCCCCCTGATCCCCCCAATGAGGTCTTGTAAAAAAAAAATCCCCCACAAGAAGTGACCCTGTGAGTGCCACAGGGATCTCCAGCACATTGCAAAGCAATATATTTTTTTTTTATTCATTTCAGACCTCGTGGGGGACATTAGGACCCCTCCTGGTGTCCCCCCAGTTATTGATCTCCCAGCCGATAGGAGATTTGGCGACTGCAGGAGAGCAAAATCTCTCCTGCCTTTCACTCCTACCACTGGTAGGAGTGAATGGGGTAAGGGAAACTTCCCTAACGTCATCGGTGATCATGTCTCCGATGATGTTAGGAGGTTTCCCCCGGTCCCGCCCACTCTTACCCGGAAGTTCAGGGTAGGAGAGCGGTGAAGGGAGAAGCTCTGTTTCTCAGAGCTTCTCCCTTGGCGATATTGATCTCCCAGCACGATCGGCTGGGAGATCAATACCTGGGAGGACATGAGGAGTAATCCTCATGTCCTCCCAAGAGTTCCAGGCTGCATTTCAGCTGAAATGTCGCCACTGCCAGCCGGTTATACCGGTTTAGGCAGTGACCGCATTTTAGCTGTCAAATGTACGAGCGTGGCACAGCAGGTACAGCTGTGCCCACTCGTACATTGTACCCACCTGGCACTCTGGGGGTTAAAGAATACGCCATGTGGTCCTAATATGGATTGGAATAGACTAGACAAATATATTGATTTATTTCTGTATTTCCAAGCACTTTATATTGGATGTTCTGTCTCAGATTTAAATCCTGACTCAACTATTAACTCTCTAAGCCAAATGAGATACTGTTACTTGAAAAATATATTTAGAAGAGGTAAACCTAGCTATCCACTGATTATGGGAGAGAGTAAGGCCTCAATCCAGTAGAAGCCGTTAAAACAGCCAGTAGGGCAATATTGGCTAATGACCCATTAGCAAAAAAGTGCTAGCGGAGCAATCCAATTTCCCTACCAGTTGAAACCACAATGGATGTGAGGCCCCAGAAACGGCCTTGTGGCTAATCTTCCATATTGTGTGTTAAGTTCCCAAAACGCATGCTAAATAACATGAATAATGGGAACATCAAGCACTGTCAAGCACCGATCATTAGCTAAAACACAGTCACCCTCCCAAACACTAATCCTACACAAGAGGGTAAGTGCAACAATACTATTTCTTCTTCAATCTTCCTTCTTTATTCTGTAAAGAATCTTCTTTCTTCTTTCTTATGTCCAGACTGTATTTGACAAATGAAAAAATATAAGTGCAAGATGTTTGGAAAAAAACCCTCAAAGATATGTGTGGCTTAACCCTTTGAGTGCTAGAGGGGTACCCCTCCAGCTCTCAAAGGGTTAAATGCTCTCTGACATATCTTCTAATAAAAATATGCTACCATTCCTCTTCAAGACAAGTTAAAGCCATTCTAGTTATTAAATAAAGCCCTTCCAAGGCTTAAAAGAGTCATTCACTTCTGCAAGAGCAAATAGGGGTTTATCCTGCAGAAAAGGAAGAATATAAGTCATTGGTTAGGCATCATCTACAATATGGAGTTTTAGACTTTGGCTGCCTACTTGCTCCCTACACTACCTGCTTGCCTGACCTGTAGTCTCAGTGTCTCCTGGCCCTGGTCTGCTCGCGCTCTCTGTTGCCTCCGTTCTCAGACCAAGTGGTGCCTGACACATATTCTACCATTCTTCTGTTGTCACACTTGAGCTGCCTCCCTAGTCTCGAGATATTGGGTAGTGCAGAGCACAGCACAGTGTGTAGCTCTGGAGGGACCTTGGGTCCTATTTGCATATGTCTGGGGTTCTGTGTGGGCTCTACCATTATTGCTGTTAGATAAAATATAACCAATTTATTTATTATTTGTGTCTGTCTTTCTTTGCCTGATTACCGTGACACACCCCTGTTGCAGCTGGCTTGATCATTTATGGTGCTCTAAAATAAATAGATATAAAATACTTAAACAAAACAGTGGCCTTAGGGAGTCCTCATCCCCATGCCCTTCCTAGGTATAGAGATACATGAAACCGCTCATGGGACAGATGTCAAAGGCAACCATAGCCATGCTTCTTACCCTACTGCTGTTTCACTCTGAAGGTGTAATTAAAGCTTTCATAAAATTGTGATTGGGATTCCCTAGAGTTTTAATAAAGGGCTCCCACAGAATAACATACTTATGTCCGTCATGTTCTTTATTTTATGTGGCCAAAAGTCAAAAAAGTTTAAGAAAATGTGTATTTTTTTCAAGTCGCTCACTTAATGTAGGGGGGGTTACCGTGGTCTAATGAGTCTGTTTGCCTTTTATAGTGATTAGAGTCATTATGTCAATAAGTCGCTTAACAAGGCCATGCAACTGGTCAGAGGTGCTATAAATACCCATCAGGAATGAAGGGGAGTCTTGTAGCCAAGACCCTAGGCCCAGTGTAGAGGAGGTGTATTGGATAGAAGGAGAAAGATATTTGTAGATACTAGGGGCTAGATTTAAAGGCAGCCGTTAAACCAGCCGCTAAGTGAAAAAGGCACATCGCTCGCAAATAATACAGGAGTTACGGCAGATTCAATAGCTACTCTACCAGAATAGCTATCGAGAGTAGACACACAAAAAAACACGTAACACAAAAGCTGTTGTCGCTCATGTTAATGCACAACGGGCGGCCAAATCACACGATAACAGCGCTCAAAACAACATCTAACATAACGGCTGCCGTTGTCTAGCAACCATGATTGATGCAAAAACAAATTCAAACACACAGCCAATCACAAAGCCCCAATGTATCAAATAACTTCAAATACACCTATATATACCCAAAAATAACCGTCACACACTGTCTGTTATCGAGTTCTTCAGAGCCAGATATCAGGACCCAGGAGCGGAGGATAGTGATTAGAGAGAGGGAGACAGGAGCATTCATCGGAGGTAGAAGGAGATTTTTGAGTTTGGAGTTTGGAGAGAGGTGCACTTACTATACACATATTACAGGGGTGCTGATGCCATGGATGGATGGTACACCAGCCGCTCTTTGCAGGATACACATGGGAAACAAATAGTAAACATCATTGTACCTTGGTCACCAACAGGCCATGACTGATGGATATCTAGGATTGAGTACGATTGCCTCACACAGAAGGATGGATGGGCTCATACACAGAGAAAAAAACAGGCCTCAATCAAAGATATCCCTCACTACTGGCTGGATTGTTGCCCTTAGGATCCAAATGTTACTAAATATGTTCCAACACGATGTGAACACAGAGATCAGTTCACTGGATGTGATTGCCTTACTGGCCAGATATGTGCACCCATCACAAATCAACCTACATTGCTACCATCCAAATACACATACATAGTATATCACACTCTATGTAGATGGGATATACGAGGTATGTTCATATCCATCATATCAATACAATGTCTTGTTGGATGGGTGCACATGTATAGCCAGTAAGACAATCACACCTACTGAACTGCTCTCTGGCTTCACATCTTGGAAGGATATTTCTGTATCCATATGAAGGGTACATATCCACATACATATATGACCATTTGTACTTATGTGTCACTGTAATGGGATAGCAATGGGTAATGTCATCATGATGTCATATCATTGCCATAGTTAACAGATGTGTCTTGATCTAAGTCCCATCCCTCCAACACTCATGGTTATACAGATATTGCTCTATGTGACAGGTGGAGATATCTATCATTTGACCACACGGAGGCTCTTCAGCAGAGCCAAAGTCGCAACATTTCGAGATAATACCTCTTTGGAATGGTCCACAGAGTGTGCTTGCAAACCATGCACACTCTGTACACCATTCCAATTAAGTATTGTTCTCTAAATGGGGCGATTTGGGCTCTGCTGAAAAGCCCTTGTGTGGACAAATGACTGAAATCTACATCTGTCACATAGAGCAATATCTGAACAACCATGAGGGTAGGAGGGATAGGACTAACAGCGAACAACATCTGTTTTCACAATGTCTACAATATGACATCAAGGTGGACTTAACCTTTGCCATCCACCTGGAGGGATAGCCATCCCTACAAGTTGTGAAGATAAATATATGTTGTTGGATTCACCCCCCCCACGAGTTAAACAATGGTATTCCTACTGTTGAAAGGTGTGTTGATTCAAAAGGTATCACAGCTCAGAAATGGATATGTCAGGAGCAATACCCCAGTGGCCTGAAATTGTACAGTGGTGCTGTTACTACACAATCATATGGACAGCTCTGGTACAGGGACCAGATATCTACATGGGAGGGTGTTGCAACAGCCCCACTGTACTATTTCGGCCCACTGTGATATTGCACCTCAAAATGAAACCTTCACCTGTAATAACTCAAACAACACCTTTCAGCAGTGGGTGTACCCTTGTTTACCCAGGGGGATTAACCCAAACACATTTATTTTTCTTCAACACATATCAAAGTATAACTGTCTCCACAAACATATGGCTAAGGTCACTAATCACAACATCTTATTTCTCCACACAGCTTACGGCCCTCAAGCCCAGCGGGAGACAGTGGAGGAGGCAATGTCAGCCCCCAGTGAGGAGGACACAGAGGAGGGGACCTTACCCACCATCACCATCCCTTCCAACACAGGCTGCACCACCACCTACTGCACCCCTTCAAGCTGGACCACCACAGGCTGCACTCCTTCAAGCTGGACCACCACAGGCTGCACCACCACCTACTGCACCCCTTCAAGCTGGACCACCACAGGCTGCACCCCTTCAAGCTGGACCACCACAGGCTGCACCACCACAAGCTGCACCTCCCCAGTACAGTGGCTGGATGCAACAGGAGGAGAGGTGGACCCATCCAGCCACCTCCACCAGCTACTACCCTCCATCAGCAGCACCACCACCGCCAGGGAGGCAATGGCTGCCAGGGACAGTGGCCACCACCCAATATGGGCCATATGCCTCCCAGTTAAACCCACCCTCCTGGATGGCTCCACAGCATGCCCCAAGGGTGTGATCCCAGGTGGGGTCCAAGCACCTATCAGTGGCCACCATATGACCCATGGCCACTGGACTACCCACATCTGGGCCTGATTGGTGAGCCCCAGCGCCCCCTACCCAGGGACATTTTCACACCTCCACCAGCACACACATCATTGGGCAGCTCGAAGTCACTTGATGTGGTGGGCATATGCCCATCATCTGTACCAGCCACTCCAACAGCTGTCACAGCAGCCACAGCACCTCCAGCAGCAGCAGAGCAAACAGCACCCTCAGCACCACCAGAGCAAACAGCACCCTCAGCACCAGAGCAAACAGCACCCACAGCACCATCAGCAGCAGAGGAAACAGCACCCTCGGCAGCAGAAGACTCAGCACCCTCAGCAGCAGAGGAAACAGCAGCACCAGTGACACCGGGCACATCCACTTCCAGCACCGCACACCTCACAGGGATGGAGGCGGAGTGTATGGCCCTGCAGAGGAGACTACTCCAGTCGAGCAGGAGTACTGACAACAACATTACAAGGAGCAGGAGGCAATCCAGAAGGAACATTGCACAATTGGAGACCAGGATCCAAAGCCTGGAGTCGGAGGTGGCCAGGGGGAACACACTACTCCAGCAGCTCAGGACTGGTCTCATGGACATGTTAACACAGGTCCTTGTGGAGCTGAGGGAGATAAACCGCAGGGAGAACCTGAGGATGGAGAGGGAGAACTTGCGTTCCACTGAGGGGTCTACTGCAACCACCACCCCCTCCAATGTTACCCCTGAAGCCACACCTAGGGGGCAGAGGATTACCAGGAGTTCAACAAGGGCATCCACCTCTGGCACCCAGGCTAAGGCCCCCCACCCAAAAAGGAAAAAATGAAAGGCCCAACCTGTCAACTTTCCTCTCAATAAAAAAAACCTTTTTTTGTATTCCTGTCTGATCTGTTGTGTCTTCAGTTATGGATTGGGTGGCAGGGTTGTCTCCAATGCATTGCCATACAATGCAGTGAACACAACCTCTGCCTGGGTGAAATGTTAGTGGGATGCTACAACATGGGTTCACACACACACCGTTGTACAAATTCAACTTGTAATACATCCCTGGAGCCATATTACACCACTGTGTTATATGGCGGTGTTGTGTGTTGAATCTGAACAACAAAACATACCCCTTAGCACAACAAATGGTACAACATTGAACATTCGTCTACAGCATATGTTGCGTTTAACCCTTTGAGTGCCAGAGTGGTAGGCAACGCATTGCAAAGAAATGCGTTGGGGACCACTCTTGCACTCAGTGGGTTAATGGGATAACCAGACAAACAGCTCTGTGACTTAGCGGGGACATTACAAGCAGGACAGATAAATGGGACATGTATCAATACTGTCTTGGATTCACACACTCATTGTGCAACTGACTTACTGGGGAAGCCAATGTTTTTAACCTAGGATTTCAATGTGTAGCACACACATTGATATCCTGTGGTGAGCATTGGTGTCTCCAGTAAGTTGAGTTGCTGTTTCCCTAAGGGTGTAACAGACTTCACCAGTGATAACACATGTCCACTTAGTCTGTTTGTTCGTTGATATAGCCCATGTACTGAGATATGTCAAAGTGGAGCAAAATCTCAGAACATTGATTATACTGAGCAATACAGAAACTGTGAACAGGTATTCACTGTGGAAGTATGTCCCCTGTATCACCTCTATCACTCCCACTACACATTGGTGCATCACTGCCACCATCATCTGTTTGCATGGGTACATCACAGAGTCCACTTACTGGCAAACAAGTGGTGGACTCCTGTGATGTGGGTGATGCCTTTCCATGTATGGGGGATACTCTATCCTGGGTGTGGTTACGCATTGACAAATGTTTTCTCAAATATAACCTCCTACAGACACAGATAGAATGGTGATGGTTCATCTTTATTATGTCTCAAAGTACATTAGAATGTACATGTGTTTTCTGGGTGTATTGCCTATATGCATTTAACACCTGTATGTGAACACTAAATGTACTTTGAAACTAAATTGTACTACTTCAGTAACACTGCTGCCCTGCTCATGTGTTGTCCACAAGGTTTGACAACTCTGTAGCTGAGCATCCTAACTGTACAGGTTATAACACTCAAGAAATGGTGTTTTCTGTGTCTATATGAGAATGTTCCAGTAGAGGTTTGTGTGAACCTCAGGTCAAACTTTGCATCACCAACAACATCACCATAAACAGCAAGGGGTGATCTTCATGAAGGTGTTGTCAAGACATCAATCCAGTCACATGGAAGATCTTCAGTTCAAGGATGGATCATGTTATGGATGCCTGTGGGACAAGACGACAGAATTTGGAGCAGTAGACCTGAACTGATCATCAAGCAACAACAATTTAGTCTTTTTAATCCCCTCAATTGCCACGGTTACAGGTGAGTACACAAACCATTGCTTGACAATGTGTTGTTTACTCATCTGTAACCAATTCTGTGGGGAACTTAGGACATGTGCACCAGCCCTATGGATCTGTGCCCCTGACATGTATACACACATTAACAAGTGTTCTGAGAGCTCCATGGAGGTAATGACATTGTGCTGCCACTGTGAAAGTGACAGTGGCAGCCCAATGTCATTTGTTCCATGGAACTGTTAGGACATATTTGTTGATGTGTGTATTCATGTCGGGGGCACATATGTCTGCACACTCACAGGTCAGCATGGAGTCCCTGGTAATCTGATCTACGTCTCATGACCTCTACATTGTGTGACCATACCACTGTACATCCACCCCTGTGCTGCTTTTCTCAGCTGTAGCACAGTACAGGTCCCATATTGAGTCCAATGTCCCTTTAACCCCTGATGTGCCTGAGTATTATCCAATGCATATCATTAGATGATACTCTTTCGCTACTGGGCTAGCATGGTTGTTCAGGCTATAATCATGGCATATCCAGTTAGTTGCTGTCAATCAAGCCGTGTAAGGTGATGAACATGGGTAATATGTTGTACCTTGTTTCTCCTGGGGGTGTGCGTGATATCCTTGGGGTCTGTATGTCAACGTGGAGAGTGGAATGGAGGATGGTTTTTGAGTCCACACACACAATTTGCCACGTCCACTGCCAGTGCAGTGCTGTGTCACTGTTCCTGTGGGGTGAGACAGAACAAAATGTGCAGTGTGGTTAGTGTCACAGGACTGATGGGGGACTTGCATGGATTGTTTGCATGCATGTGTTATACTCACAGGTGATGAGTGATGAGCCTGTCTCTGATCTGTGCCCCTCTCATGGTCTCCTCCACATGCCCGATGTCCATGGCCACTTCCTGTATGGGGGGGTCCGGGATGTGCTCCAGCAGCCTGGTGTCCACTGCGATGTTGTGCAGTATTGCACACGCCACAATGATGTCTCACACATCTTAGCCGGTGCATACTGCAGTGCTCCCCCAGAGTGGTCCAGACATCGTAATCTTGACTTGAGGAGCCCAAATGTCCGTTCAATAGCATTCCTCGTTCTGGCATGAGCCTGGTTGTACCTTTCCTGGGCATGTGTTTGGGGATTGGCCACAGGGGTCAGCAGCCAGGACTTGCATCCATAGCCAGCATCACCTGTGTAATGTGAGTGATATGGTGAGACAGGGAGCACATGTTGTGTGAATGATGTTTTGTGTAGTGGACGTAGTAGCTGTGGGTCAGGTGCATGCTGAGCAGCGTGGTGTGTACGCCTGTGTATGTGGTGTGATTTTGTTTTGTGAACTCACCCACTAGCCTTCCCCCTGTAAAGGTTCCATTCTCAAAATCTCTGTGGACTGAGGAGTTTTGTAGAATGTATGCATCATGTGAACTGCCAGGATATTTTGCACAGACATTCATGATCCTCATGTTGCTGTCACACACCATCTGCACGTTGATGGAGTGGAAGTTCTTCCTGTTGATGAATAGCTGTGCATCACGTGCTGGGGCCTTAATCCGGACATGGGTGCAATCTATAGCACCCATGACCCTGGGCATGCCTCCCCTGCCATAAAAGGCCTGCTTGACATGTATCCAGTCCATGTTGGTGGTGGGGAAATGTATATAGGTACTGGGCTTGCTTTTGAGGGCTGGCAGGACCTGGGCCAGCACTCTGGAGAATGTGGCCTGTGACATGCCAGATGCGTAACCCTCAGTGGACTGGAAGGCCCCACTTGCCATGAAGTGTATGCCACAGAGTAGTTTCTGCAGGCCAGTTAGGGCATGGTTGTGGATGTAGATGGGATCCACCTGCTCCTTGATGACCTCATACAAGGCAATGATGCTGTCAGGCCTCAACCTGTAGCGATCAATGACCTCGTCATCAGTCATTCCAAAGAGGGTGACCCTTGGGCGGTATACCCTGGGCCTTGGTGGTCGTCTATACATCCTCTGCCCTCCAGGTGGGGATGGACTCCTGTGTGGCTGCTGAGCCAGAGCCTCCTCACTTGCAGCAGGTGAAGGCTGTTGATCAGGCGTGCTTGGAGGTTGCTGATGTTCCCTAGCTCTCTCCCTTGCACGCCTTCTCCGCAGTCTTCGCAACAACATGTAACCCAACATACTGTTTGCTCCCTCTATCTGTCTCTATCTGTCTCTCTCTATCTCTCTCTCTCTCTCTCTCTATCTCTCTCTCCCTCCGAGTGGAAAACAAGCCACAAGTGAGTGTATTGAGTTGTCCCTTTAAGTACTTGCTAGGGCGTTGTGTAGGTGTGGTGATGAGGTGAGTGCTGACCAATGGTGAGTTGTTTTTGTCCAGGTAAGTGTTTGCAGGTGTGTATGTGTTATAAGATGTGGTGTGTTGTGCTTGTTATGTGTCTGCCATTTGCGGGTGTGCAGTTGTGGGGTGCAGGTCGCGTGTTGATGTTGCCCAGGTGAGCTTGTATTTGCAGGTGTCCGCTTTGTGTGATAACCCCCATTGTTCCGTGCCATGTTGTGTTGTTGTTTTTTTGTGTGTCGTTGTCCCTCTGGTGTTGGTTGTTGTTGTGTGTGGAGTGATTTGTGTTGTGTGTGCATGTTTTTGTGTTGTTTTGGCATTGCACGGGTTAATTTTCCCATTTACATGGTTGTGCGGTAAGCATTTTGTGTATTTTCCTATGTAACGGGTGTTTTGTTTTGCCCGTTAAGTGTCTAACGGCTAAGAAAAGTGGGTCTTAACTTTTTGCCGTTAGGTGTATCTTTTTTTCAGCCGTTATCAGTACCGCAAGCCTTTGAATAGCTCTGGGGTATGTTGTTCCATGCGTCTGGATGCACGTAAGTGTATCGGCCGTTAGGATTCTGCAACTGCCGTTAGCTGTTCTTTAGATGGATCTTTGAATTGTAACATGACACTTAACGCACCCGTTAGTGATTTTTTTTTATAACGGCTGCCTTTAAATCTAGCCCTAAGTATCCAGATGCAAATCAGTCCATGCATGTCAGCGCGATGCAAAAAAGCATTATAGGTGTTTGTATCCCTAGTCGTCCTCGGCATATTATTAATATAAGTTTTGGCTTGTAAGTAGGGGAAAAGATGAACTGGTTCTAGGTGGTATTTGGCTTGCAGGTCAGGGAAAGTGAGGACAACAGAGGTCATTGGGTAAAGCATCTGTCCAGTTGTGGTGATTCACTGTTTCTCCCAGTCTCTGTTCAAAATTTCCTCATTTGGACTTGGGCAGAGTCCCAAAAGGTATGGAGGAGGGAGGCCTGTGCTACTGAGCATTCCTGCCAGGGAAGAGATATTTTTAGGTCTTTGTAAGATCTGATGCCCAAAACTGTACTCCATATTGTAGATGAGGCCTAACCAATAATGTATACTCTTTTTCTTGTTCTGCAGGATAGAACCATATTTGCTCTTGCAGAAGCTGAGTGACTCTTTTAAACCTTGGAAGGGCTTTTATTTATTGACTACAAGAATGGCTTTAACTTTCCTTGAAAAGGAATGGCAGCATATTCTTATTAGAAGATATGCTGGACAGCATTACCCCTTTGAGAGGGTTAAATCATGCATATCTTTAGGGGAGGGATACAAACATCTTCCACACATAGTTTTTCATTTGTGAAATATAGATTGAACATAAGAAAGAAAAGAAAAGAAAGAAGAGAGAAGAAAGCAGACGGAACATTACAGATAAAAGAAGAAAGATTGAAGAAGATGGACAGTAGTTGACCAAGGTGCTGAAAACTCCCCTTAACAACAGTGTTACTGGTAAGTGTTTCTTGTCAGGGGCTGTTTTATAACTTAGTCAGATTAACCTTGTGAGTTTCAGTGGGTTAATCATACCCACTGGCACTCATAGGGTTAATTCCACTACCATCTGAAACATTTTTAGTGCTTTGGATGTATTCATATGGGGCTTGGGGCCCCGTTTCAATACATCCACTGGTGACTTAGGTTTTTAGGGTTTTTTTCAGATTCATTTCCTACTTCGGCACTTATGAGATAAGTTAAGGAATTTGCGCCCAAACAAACTGGCTGCAGATTTTCACACTTTATAGTAAGTCCCTTCACCCCTTAAGGACAGGGAAAATCTGATGTCGTTTTCCCTTAAGGACCGGAGGAATTTTGACTTTTTTGACTATGTCCTTGTTCAACCATATTTTCTCTTTAATTCCTTTTGTGCACCCACACAAATTATGTACTGTTTTTTTAAGCACAAGTAGTGCTTTCTTTTGATACCACAATTATATGAATACCTCATTGTTTAATTTGATTAAAATAGAAAAAAGAGCAAAAAAATTAAAAAAAAACAACATTTTGCTTACATTTTTCTGTCAGGATTTGCATACTATTAGTTAATGACAAAAAAATACCCCTAAATATATTCATTTGCTTCTCCTGAATATAAGAATACCCCATATACCTAGTATTTCAATCCCTTCCTCACATTTACAAGGTAAATATTACAAGATGGATGCCATTATTTCCAACTTGTAATTTCTCAACAATTGGCATGTGAGCATCATACCTTAGTTGATGGTGCCAGAACCAAAAATGTCCCACAAAGGTATATGTTTCTGAAAACTAGACAACATAAGGTAAATAATCAGGAGAATTTTGAAGTTTTTTATGCAGCTATTTTTCAAGAAAAAAAATTCAAAATTGTGGAAAAATTTAGTTTTTTTGCAGCTTTCACACTTACATTTCAATATTACTGTTGATATCAAGCACGGGATAGTTGAAAATTTAAAAATATCCATTGTTTAGTGTTCAGCTTCTTCTTCTGAGTACGGCAATACCCCATATGCATAGGTTTCTCAAGGTTTGGGGGAGCTACGGAGCCCAAATTGGAACATGCGCGTTTCCAGTTTCAAACTTTGAATTTTCACAGCTTGCATCACTGGTGCCATGTCTCATTTGGGGCGGTGTAACAGTGCTCCACTCTAAGATTTCCCCCCAAAAGTGTATATTTTTGGAAAGTAGACACCCCAGGCTTTCATTTTATGTAAGTTTTCAAATTTTTTACGCAGCCATTTTACCACGAATCCTTTGTAAATCTTGACGTAAGTTAAAAATTCTGCGTTTTTCACACTTAGGTTTCAATATTGGTGTGAATTTCAAGCACAGGATAGGTGAAGATTTTTAAAAATGCATTGTTTAGTGTTCAGCTCCTTCTTCTGAGTACGGCAATACCCCATATTCATAGGTTTCTCAAGGTTTGGGGGAGCTACGGGGCCCAAATTGGAACATGCGCTTTTCCAGTTTCACACTTTGAATTTTCACAGCTTGCATCACTGGTGCCATGTCTCATTTGGGGCTGTGTAACAGTGCTCCACTCTAAGATTTCCCCCCAAAAGTGTATATTTTTGGAAAGTAGACACCCCAGGCTTTCATTTTATGTATGTTTTCAAATTTTTTAGGTGGTAAACACCAATCCCTCGTACATCTTGACGCAAGTTAAAAAAAACAGCGTTTTTCACACTTTGACTTCGATGTTGATGTGAATTTCAAGCATATGATAGGTGAAGATTTTTAAAACTGCATTGTTTAGTGTTCAGCTTCTTCTTCTGAGTACGGCAATACCCGATATGTATAGGTTTCTCAAGGTTTAGGGGTGATACAGGACCCAAATTGGAACAAATATTGAATTTTCATATCTTTCTTATCTGGTGCCATTTCTCATTTGGGGCTATGTTCCAGTGCTCCACTTTGTGATTTCCCCCCAACAGTGTATATTTTTGAAAAGTAGACACCCCAGCTTTCATTTTAGGTGTGTTTTTTACACAGCCATTTTACCACCACTCTCTTGTAAATGTGACGTAAGTAAAAAAGCAGCATTTTTCACACTTAGATTTCAATGTTGATGTGGATTTCAAGAACGGAGTAGGTGAAGATTTTTAAAACTGCATTGTTTAGTGTTCGGCTCCTTCTTCTGAGTATGGCAATACCCCATATGCATAGGTTTCTAAAGGTTTGGGGGAGATACGGGACCCAAATTGGAACATGTGCATTTCCAGGTTCACACTTTGAATTTTCACAGCTTGTGTTACTGGAGCCATGTCTCATTTGTCCTGTGTAACAGTGCTCTTTTTTAAGATTTTCCCCCAAAAGTGTATAGTTTTGGAAAGTAGACACCCCAGTTTTTAGTTTTAGGTGTGTTTTCAAATTTTCCACACAGCCTTTTTACCACTAATCCTGTGAAAACTTGACGCAAGTAAAAAAAAAAATCAGCGTTTTTCACACTTAGACTTCAATGTTGATGTGAATTTCAATTACAGAATAGGTGAAGATTTTATAAACTGCATTGATTACTGTTCGGCTCCTTTTTCTGAGTACAGCAATGCCCCATATGCAACGGTTTGTCAGGATTTGAGGGAGATACTGGGCCCAGTTGGAACATGTGAGTTTCCTTTTACAGACATGCCATTTTTACAGCTGGCACCTTGTCTCATTTCGGACTGTTTGGCAATACTGCAATGAATTTTACCCCCAAAAGTATATGTTGTAGAAGAGTAGACAACCCTGGCTTTCATTCCATTTGCACTTTTTCAATTTTTTCACTGCCACTGTATCAGAAATCCCTCCCAAAACCTGCAGAAAGGCAGAGAAACACCATTTTTTCACACTTATATTTTAGTGTTGCTCTGGATTTCAATCAGATGATATTTGCAGATTTTTTAAGTACTTTACATTAGTGGTGAGTTACATCGTCTAAGTACGTCAATGCCCCATATGCATAGGTTTGTCAGGGTTTGGGGGAACTACTGGGCCCAGTAGGGAACATGTGTGTTTCTATTATCAGAGATAGAAAAAACTTAAGTTGCTTTGCTTCCCATTATATTTTGATAGGACAATAAGTTGGGGTTTCTCTCCGTATCCCCTTGCTGTAGCAAACCCTGCAGCGCTTTTGTGGATTTTTCTTTTGGGGGGTTGGGGGGATTTTATAAATAAAATGTACTACTCCAGGTTTTGGGGGAATTATTTCTGTTGCCCCTTGAAACAAAAATTGGGAGATAAGATGGAGCTGATACTGCAGAAAAGTAAGCTTTAGGGTGGGGTTTGCCAATTTGAAAATCAAAAACGAATTGTAAGCTGCAGTCTGCATCATGTAAATGGCAACCTTTTTGTACCATGCCCTACACTTTCGCATGGTGAGGTACGGCTGCATGAGTTGATCACACAGATCAACTCCCCCCATGTTCTTGTTGTAGTCTTTGATGCAGACTGGCTTTCTTAGTACCCCCCTCCTGCCACGAACAGAGACTGCCACAGTTTTGTCCTCATGCATGGTGGACAGCATGTACACATCTTTTCTGTCCTTGAACTTAACTGCCAGCAGCTCATGTTGGCATAAAGCTGAGGACATCCCGGTTTTAAGTTTTTTTTCTACCAGTTCTTTAGGCATCTCCCTGCAATTGCGCCTGACAGTGCCACAGGCCACGGTGTCAAAATAAAAAAGTGACTTAAATAAAAGGGGGCTGGTGTAATAACTGTCAACATATAAATGATATCCTTTATTTAACAAGGGGTAAATCAGATCCCAAACTATCTTCCCATTTATTCCCAGATATTCGGGGCACCCAGGAGGATCAAGTTGTCTGTCCTTGCCCTCATAAATTCTAAAAGCCTGGGTGTAGCCTGTGGCACATTCACACAATTTGTAAAATTTCACACCAAATTTGGAACGCTTTGAAGGGATGTACTGCTTGAACCCTAACCTGCCTTTGTATTTCATTAGGGATTCATCTACACTAATTTCTTTTTGGGGAATATACACTTGGGCAAATGTTTTCTGTAAATGGTTTATTAGGGGCCGAATTTTGAACAGTCTGTCATACTGGGGGTGTTCTTTTGGGAGGCACAGGGAATTATCACTAAAGTGCATAAAGCGCAAAATCATTTCGTATCTAGTCCTGGTCATTGTTTTGGCGAATATAGGGGTATCATATATGGGGTTTTTACTCCAGTATGATCTAATACTTGGTTTTTTAACTATTCCCATTGTCATTGTAAGGGCCCAGAATTTCTTAAATTCTAAAAGGTCTGTGGGATGCCATATTTCTTGCTTGGAAATGAATGCTGATGGGTTGGCGGCAATATATTGGTCTGCGTATAAATTTGTTTGAGAAACTATTTCCCCCAAAATTTCTTCCCCCAAAAATAAATAAAAAAACTGAACATGGGTAAATCCTGCCACATCCACTTGGATTCCTGGGTTGCCTGTGAATTCAGGAATTTGTGGGCATAAATTGGCTGGTGATACCCATTCATCAGTAGGAGTGGCAGGTCTTGGGGCAGAACTTGTGGCAGGTCTTGGGGCAGAACTTGTGGCAGGTCTTGGGGCATTACTTAGGGCAGCTCTTGGGGCTTTTCTTAGGGCAGCTCTTGGTGCAGTTGCTGGGGCAGCTCTTGGTGCAGTTGTTGGCGCAGCTCTTGGGGCAGTTGTTGGGGCAGCTCTTGGGGCAGCTCGTCTTTTTTTGACAGAAGGCCCTGCGTCATCACTGCTAGAGCTCTCACTCTCAGAAAACTGAGTGACGTCAAAATCTGACACTGTGTCTGTGGCTTCAGAGTCAGACGTCAAATAGGAATATGCCTCTTCTAACGTATATCTCCTCTGCATCTTATACACCTACTCTAAACTAAATAAATGACTAACTTCTATAACTAACTATACCTAAACTATCTAAACTAGCTTATAATATAGAATAAAGTTTTTAATAATTTTTTTTTTTTGGATTTTTTTTTCCCTACACTACTCCTAAACTTAAATCTATCCCTAAGCCTTACACTAACACACGTAGTCCCTGAACCTACCCAACCCAACTACCTATCTAAACTAACTTATAATATAGAATAATTTTTTAAATAAAATAAACTTTTTTTGGATTTTTTTTTATTTTTTTTTCCCAACGCTACCCCTAAACCTAAATCTAACCCTAAACCTTACCCTAACCCATGTATACCCTGAACCTAGCTAACCCAAGTGAACTACCTATCTAAACTATATATATTTTTTTGGGGGGGATTTTTTTTGGGTTTTTTTTTTTTTTTCCCCTAAACCTAAATCTAGCCCTAAACCTTTCCCTAACACACGCCTACACTAAACCTACCCACCTACCCACCTACCTACCTAAACTATAGCTTTAAATCAATTTTTATTAAAAAAAAATTCAAAAAAATTCAAAAAAAATGCAAAAAATTTTCAAAAAATACAAGGGGGATGGGGGGGTGTCCCACAGATCAGCAAACGCTGATCTGCAGCAAATTGATCACTCCAAGAGTGATCAGATGGGGGGGAACGTATTGATCACTGCAAACCAGTGATCAAAGGGTTAAATTCTTTTTTTTATCACAGTATTTTACTCAGGAACGATCTGCAACACTGTAGCACAATCTCTCTCTGTCTCTCTCCACCTCAGCAGTGTGCAAGATGGAGGGAGGCAGAGATATATGACAGGGACAGTATTTACAAATACTGTCCCTGTCATTCAGCATTTGCAACATGGGATTCGCTCATCAAGCGAATCGCATGTTGCAACAAAGTTTCTATTGGTTGTTACTAAGTGTCCCGGTACCGGGACACTTAGTAACAAGCAGCCCGCGCTCTCCCATCGCTCCGTGCGGCCGCGATGGGAGAGTTTAACGCATGACGGTGCAGGACCGTCATGGGTCCTTAACGGGTTTGCAACCCATGACGGTCCTGGACCGTCAAGGGTCCTTAAGGTGTTAATGTATCTTAATGCCTTAGGCATGGAATTGAATGGCATATTTTGGATTTTTGCTATTTGTCAATGGGCGAAAACAAAAACAAATATATCGCCCAAGGTGGGTTTTTATTAACCGGTAATTGCATGACTTACCTTGCTTTAAAAAAAATACAAATTAACTGTTTTTTTGGCCGATGGGGTCCAGTTGGATCAAAGCCTAAGCTGGTTAATAATATTTAACTCGTTGAGTGCTGGAAAGTCATCCAAAGCATTGTGCTTCAATGTACTAGATACCTCTCTGGCACTCAAACGGTTAATGAAGGGGTAAAAAGTATAGCATTCATTTATCCCTGTTGGTGGTTTGAAGCATAGATATCCATCGTACCCCGTTGAACATCAGATTTATAGGTAAGTGTATAATGTTTATTGGATGGTGTTACCACAGGCTCAGTGCCACAGGATTGGCGAAGAGCTAACATAGTGCCTCTATTTAAGAAGGGAACTAAAACAGAACCTGGGAATTATAGACCAGTGAGTTTGACCTCTGTAGTGGGAAAACTGTTAGAAGGGGTAATAAGGGACTATATTCAGGATTACAACACAAAAAATAAAATCATTAGCACGAATCAACGTGGTTTTATGAAGAATAGATCATGCCAAACTAATCTTTTCAGCTTCTATGAGGAGGTAAGCAGCAACCTTGACAATGGCAAGGCAGTAGATGTAGTATATCTAGACTTTGCAAAGGCATTTGATACAGTGCCACACAGAAGGCTGGTGTATAAAATAAGTAAATTGGGGCTAGGAGATAACCTTTGCAATTGGATACAAAACTGGCTGAAGGATAGGAAACAGTGTGTGGTTGTAAACGGAAAATTCTCCAGTACAGTTAAAGTGGAGAGTGGAGTACCTCAGGGTTCAGTATTAGGTCCGCTGCTTTTTAACATGTTTATAAATGACCTGGAAATAGATATAGATAGCAAAATATCAATATTTGCAGATGATATTAAATTATGCAAACTCATTAATTCAGAACAGGATATTTTCTCACCTTATCACATTGTACAAGTATATGAGAGGTCAATACAAGGATCTCTGCAGTGAGCTATTTATTCCAAGGCCTGATCAGGTGACCAGGGGACACCCCTTGAGATTAGAGGAAAGGAGGTTTAAACTTCAGCAGAGGAAGGGTTTTTTTACGGTAAGGTCTGTTAAATTGTGGAATTCATTGCCCAGGGAGGTAGTTAGGGCAGATACAATGGATACATTTAAGAGAAGATTAGATACATTTCTTTCAAAAGGGAACATACAGAGTTATACTGTTTATCAGTAGGCTGATCAGGAAGGTCTGATAAAGACTAATTTAATCGGTAGCAGGAAAGCTATAAAATTCTCAGTTACTGAGGTATGAGGTGAAGGTTGAACTTGATGGACTTGTGTCTTTTTTCAACCTAATTTACAATTTTACTATGTTACCTTTCAGGGGATTTACCCTTTGAGTGCCAGTGGAGTATGTCATGCTGTGCACTGCAGTGCATACCCCACTGGCACTCAAAGAGTCAATTTTTTATGCTTAGGGTACTTAGAATTCCATATCAATAAATCCATGAGTCACTAGTATACTGTTTTTTTTAGGTAGTGTGTCACATCACAATTAATAGAATAACTGACTATGACTTGAAACTACTGACTGCGTTTTTTTTTTTTGTTTTGTTTTGGTTTTTTTTACTGGTGCTAATTGAATCAATCCTTGTGATAACAAGTCTAAGGCCTCAGTTCCCACTTCACATAAAAAAACACCCCCTGGCATTTTTTCAAGAGCAGTATGTCATTCAATTACCAGTGCAGAATAAAAAATTACAGGTAGAAAAAGCACACTTGGGGCTCGATACTATTACCACTGGTAAAACTGGTGGTAATAGTAAGAAAAAGAATGACCGATAAACCCACATATCTACCACAGGTATTCTGTAGCTGGTGATTGTGAGGAAAACGGAACAACGAGCGCTGGTGGCCAAAACGCTCGTTGTTGGTTTTTGTTCCCACAACTCGCGCTAAATAGTGTAAATTTGTGGGAACATCAAAGGAAAAAAAGCCAACTCTTGAACAAGAGTGAGCTGAAAACAGACATCCTCCCCCTGCTCCCATACACTAACCCTACACTATCCCTAACATTACACTTAAATAATACTGTCCCTAACATATCCTACACCCGTTAATGTAACACCTACCTGTCATCCACTGTGTCTTCTTTAATCTTGTCTTCGATTCTTTCCCTCTTTTGTTCTTTTAAATCGTGTTGAAAAAAACGAAAAACAACATAATTTAGTTCTGTATTTAAAAATAAAATAATAATAATAATAATAAAGCCCCACAAAGATACCACATTTAACCCTTTGAGTGCCAGAGGGTTAACCCTCCTTTGCTCAAAGGTTTTAAAATATGTAGCATTTTACTCTTCTTTGTGTTGAAAAAATCCAATGTCTGTTAATGTGATTTTATCTTCTCAAATAATAATGCCCAGTGTGAAAATAGTAACATAGTTTACGAGGCTGAAAAGAGACATGCATCCATCAAGTCCAGCCCATGCCAAAAACACCCCTGTTGATCCAGAAGAAGACAAAAAACAAACAAAAAACAACACAAACAACAAACCTGTGCTCCTCCAATCTAATTGTGAATAGTGTGCCCTGTATTAGGCATGTATAACAACACTGTTGATAAATATGAGGTTTTAGTGCCTTCATTTTGGCCAAAACGTGTTGTAAGCTTGTCAACCCCATCAAGGTACCTCAAGTGTATGTAAACTACCTACTCTAAACACCTAATAAACCCTATCTAAACTAATAATAATAATTAAAAATAGCTCCAAAAGAGATGATGTAATAAACGCGTAGGAGGGGGACCCTTTGATATCGTTTTTTTTTTTCAATGCTTGGGTGTTCCAGTGTATGCGATTAAAAACAGGTGACAAACAATAATTTAAAAAGGTGTAAAGGTAGACTTGCCTTTGTGTGTCTGCTTAGAGTGGGTACCCATCTAAAAGGACTGTGGATCCATCAGCCTTTATAGGTAACATGTTACCACCCCCGCAGGCCACATGAAGAACAATTAACCCCTTACCGCCCGAGGACATACATGTACGTCCTGAGTGGATGTCCCAGGTGGACAGAGGTCGTACATGTACGTCCCGGAAGTCATTCAAACAAATGAAAAAAAATGTTCGGCGGGCGTTAAGTGCCGCCCACTTACGCACGCGGCCGGTCACGAAGGGGTTAATTGTGAACAGACAGGGTGTATGAAAGCCAAAACAGGCCTATTTAAGACCTATAATATAAAAGAAATAGTGCAATGAAACAGTTATGTGTAATATTAGTGAGAGTGGAAAGCAGCTAGAATGAGCTGAAGCCATTTCCAATTTAGCCTCAAGTGGGTAAAAAAAAAAAATCCTTCCTGATTCCAAATGACAGTCAGATAGTTCCCTAGATCAGGAAAGTATCTCTATTGAAGTCATCTGTCATAATTTTCAATATTGTTCTGTGCTAGATAGGCATCCATCACTTTTTTTAAAGGATTTACATTATCTACAAGTACAACATCCTGAGGCAAAGGAGCTTTACCACCCTTACTGTAAAAAATCCATTCATTTGTTTTAGTTGAAACTGCCTTTCCTGTAGTCTTAATGGATGACCTCTTGTTCTTAGCTTAGCCTTTTGTGTAAATAATTAATTGGATAGTTCCTTGTATTGGCCTTGAATGTGTTTGTAAATGGTAATCATATCACCCTTTAGATGTCTCTTCTCTAATGTAAACAAACCCAGTTTGGATAGTCTCTCTTTATAACTCATATCCCCCTATCCCTTTATCAGTTTTGTTGCATGCCTCTGCACTTTTTCCAGTTCAACAATGTCTTTTTTAAGATCTGGTGCCCAAAATGTTACTCGAATTCTAGATGAGGACGAACCAAGGAGGTAGGATAATCAATAGAGGTAGGATAATATTAGCATCCCTTGCATCTACACCTCTTTTTATAAAGGCTAGTAGCCTATTTGCTCTTGTAGCAGCTGAGTGACTCTGCACACTGCTGTGAAATCTATCAGTACTCAATCCTCAAGTTGTTTCCCATTTAAAGTATATATAGCATGTTTGTTTCTACAGCGCAAATGCATAACATTTATTTACATTAAATGTTATCTGCCACTTTCCTGTCCATTTACTCAGTTTATCTAAATCCTTCTGCAGAGAAAAAAACATCCAAGTCTGTATGTATTTCCTTACACAGCTTAGTGTCATCAGCAGACACTACTTTCAATTCCCACTTATAGATTGTTATAAACAAATTAAAAAGAATTGGGCTCAGGACTGATTCCTGTGGCAACCCACCCCATTTACAACTTCTCTCTGCCATCTATCATTTAACCAGTTCTCAATCCATGTACAGATAACACCTCCCAAACCGAAGCCTTTTAATTTATGCAGTAACCTGTTGTGAGGCACTTTATCAAAGGCTTTTGCAAAATCCACCTATACTACAACAGTAATTTCCTTGTCCAAATTACTACTTACTCTTTCATAAAATGCAAGTAAATTAGTTTGACATGATCTATTCTTCATAAAACCGTGCTGATTCCTACTAATAGCATTGTTTGTCTTCACATAGTTCTGAATACTGTCAGTTAGTAACTCTTCTATTATCTTACTAACTAGGCAGTCAAGCTCACAGGTCTATAATTTCCTGGTTTGGATCTTACTCCCTTTTGATCAGTGGAACTATATCAGGGTATGACGTACACTGCTAGAAGCTGATTGGCTGGGAGGTGAATAAGAGCACATCCCAGCCAATTGGAGGTTGCCAATTATTTTGAACCGAGACTGGCATATAAAAAGCCAGTCTTGGTTCAAACTTTTGGTAGTCTGAATCAGGCAATGGCCCTAGAGGTAGGGAAGGGGGGGGGGTCTGCCGCCTCCAGCATAGACAGCTGGGGTGGAAGCAAAGCGGGGACATTGGGCATTATTATTTGAAAAGATAAAAGCACATTAACAGACAATGGATTTTTTCAACACAAAGAGAAATAAGATTCCCCATATTTTAAACCCTTTGAGCACTGTGTCAAGCATCAATCGTTAGCTCTTTTCCTTTGATGCTCCCATTACTCAAGCTTTTTAGTGGGGATTTGGGGAACTAAAAACACACTATTAATTTGGGCTTTGGGAACTAAAAACACAAGATGGATGTTTGGCCACAAGTCTGTTTCTGTGGGCCAACGTTCATTGTGGTTTCAGTTGGTAGGGCAATTGGATACCGACTTAGACAAAGTTTTTTCTACGGTCGGTAGCCATTTGCGCCCTACCAACTGTTTTACTGGCCACATTTGAATAGAGGCCATAGTCCTACAAATCAATTTGGCTCAGGGCTTGTGTGAGCCCTGCACACACAAATATTTTTCTGGATTTTTATAACCTACGGCTATGCTGTCTAGTCTTTTTTCATAAAGAGAAAGAGTTGTATGGTGGTGGTGGACTGTTGTGGTGTGATTGATGTATTTCAACCAATCCCTAAGTCCTACAAATCAATTTTTATTCTCAGGGCTTGCAATGGCAAGTGTCAGTCCTACAAATCAATTTGTCTCTGGGCTTGTGTGAGTCCTGCACACACAAATATTTTTATTGTATTTTTGTAATCTGATGCTACGATGACTAGCATATATATATGTATATGTTCTATCTATATATTTTTTCAACATGATTTCTACAAATAATATCAATATAATCATGTCTGAGTCTAATATAATTTATCATTATTCTCAGGTTATTGACAAACAGTTTACATAGCAGTGGTCCCAACAGTGGTAGATGGTAGCATCCTTCCTACACATCCTCCTCATTCCCCTCATCCTCTCTGTTTCTTTAATAATACATGCAGCCTGGCTTTTCCCTGTCATGTGTGGTTTTGTCCACTTCTGCTACCTGATATTCAGATGGAATTAGATGCTGGTTCATTTTTAGGAATGTTAGTCTCCAAACGCTGCTGCTTGATAGCCTTGTTCTACGGTCATTTACAATATAACCAGCTGCACTGAAAACTCGCTCAAACTCAACACTTACTGGTGGGCAACTAAGGGTTTCCACTGTGGTACTTTTCAGTGCTGATCACACACATTGTTTTGTTTGCCAATGTCCATGATGTCATCATTTATGCCTAATATGTAGCTGTCCTGTCCCTTTTGAAAATGGAGCTGTGTAGGCCAAAACTGGTCAAGGGTGTAAATGTTAGTTTTTGATAATAAATCATTATTTTATGTACTCCTTGACTCCAGACCTTCCTGCTTTCTACTGCATTTTTCCTCACAGATCCTTGTTCCATACTGGACGGCACAGGTGTACAGACATTGATATGACTACCTAATGAAGAACTGAGTTGTTCCAGTCCACAATCCTGGACCACATGAGGGTACCTAATGGGAATTCAGTCAAGTGGTGAGAATATATACTTTGTTATTCCGATTAACTGTTGTCTTATGTACCAAAATTATACAGGTGTAAATCTCTGAAAGAAACAACGTACTCGACCTGAATATCTCCAGCATGAGACAGGGATTGTTTGCTGGTCTACATCAATACATTAATCTTACATGTCTATATACATAATACATCGAAATGGAATTCACATCAACAGTGTATAAGTGAAAACACTATTTACATGAAGTATTTTCTCGAGTGGTAGTCCAGCAGGGTTATCTATTCCCTATATGAGATATATATAACTCATATTTGTGCCCCTCGGTGGGTCTCCTCATGACGTGCTCGTGGAACAGGGACCTCCACAATGGGGACTGGCTCGTCTTCATCCAGGAGATGTGTGTCCACGGCTATATTGTGTAGGATGCGACAGGCTATGATTATGGTGCATGCCTTTCCAGAGGCATATGGTAGGGCCCCCCTGAAGACAACAGAATCGGGCTTTCAGCAGGCTGAATGTGCACTCTATTACACTGCTTGTTCTGGTGTGAGCCTCATTATAGCACTCCTTTGCAGGTGTGTGGAGATTGGTCAGTGGTGTGAGTAGCCACAGCTTGCTGCCATAGCTAGCATCACCTGTGGACAGAGAGTGACATGGTAAGACAGGGGCACATGTTATGTGGATAAAGTACTTGTTGTGTATCATGGCAGTGCTAAGCTGTGTTTCCATGAGTAGTGTGAGTAAACCTGTGTCTGTGGTGGGGTGTCTGTTGTGTTGACTCATCTAATAGCCATCCTCCTGTATAGGTCCCATTTTCAAAGTCCCTGTGTACAGAGGAGCATGTGTTAGGATATAGTAGTTGTGACAGCTTCTGGGATATTTGACACAGATTTGGGTTATCTTCACAGTGGCATCTCATACCATCTGTACATTAATAGAGTGCAAATTCTTCTTGTTCATGTACAGATGGCCCTCGCGCAAGAGCTCGGATCCGCATATGTGTGCAGTCTATTGCACCCAAAACCCTAGGCGAGCCTCAACATGTGTAGAACTGCTGTTTCACGTGTCCACTCCATGTCGGTGGTGGGGAAGTGGATATATGTCCTAACCTTCCTCTTGAGGGTTGACAAAACCTGCTCCAGTGCCCCTTGAACACGTGGGCTGTGACATTCCTGATGCAAAGCCTTCTGTGAACTGAAAAGATCCACTTGCCATGAAGTGGATGGCAAACATGAGCTTTTACAAAATGGATAGGGCACGGCTGGTGTGGTAAATGGGGTTGATGTAATCCTTAATCACCTCATACAACTGGATGATGCTGTGGGATGTCAACCTTTACCAGTCTCTGACCTAATCTTCCTTCATTCCCAGGAGTGTGATCCTTGTGCGTAATATCCTGGGTCTATGCGGATGTCTGTCATCCTTGTGCTGCTCAACAGGTCCAGGTGTGGGAGATCTGGATGCGGCAGCTGGGATGCTGCTGCCAGTTGTGGTTCCCCAAGTAGAGATGGGCTCATGTCAAACTATTCATCCAGTGGATCAGCTTTGACAGGTGTGCTTGGGGGAGGATGGGGATCCATAGCTCTCACATACCTTCACCTCCAATGTTACAGGAGATATATGTATGGAAACATACCTCTAATTTCTCTCTCTGTATCTTTCTCGCTCTGTCATCTCTCACTCTGTCTCTCTCTGGTCTCACTATAAACACGCTACATCTGAGGATGGTGCGATGTCCTATTAATACAGTGGTGGAGTGTTATCCAGGTACGGTCATGTGTGTTGTCCAGGTAAGTGTTTGCTGTTGTGTGGCTTGTTATTTGTTGTAATTGCTCTGTAGCTGTCAGGTGCATGTGTGATATTATCAGGTGTATGTCTGTTTCCATTGGCTGTTGATGTTGCCCAGGTGAGCTTGGTTTGCTGTGGCGTTGACAGGTGTGCATGTTGTATGTTAACCCCTGTTGTGCTGAATTGTGTTGGGATATTTTGTATAGACATTGCATACTTTACAAGTGTCACTGTTTAGGAGGGACAGTCTCTCTTTGAGAGCCAAATCCCTGAGTCGCTTTTTCACACCCATGTCCCTCTTTTTATTAGATCAGACTGTGTGGTGTGCATATATGTATATGACATTGGTCCACAGCAATGTCATTCGCTTTAATGTTTGTTTATTCTTCAGTATATGTTTTCATACATTATTCTGTATATATAAAATACTTTGTTCTTGTTTTATATCATTATTCAGTTGCACAAAGAGGTATCAGTAGGCCATTATATAGCAGTCTGTGACTTGATTGTAGTGCATTGGCATAGTTTTTTTTTTATTTCAGCTTGGCTTTGCAGGGGTTAATTTTTCTATTTGTGTACTTATGCTATGTGCTGTGTGTTGATTCTCTACTTTATATCATCCGACAGTGGTTTTTATTATTAACTAGTTGAACAGCCTGTTGCACGGGCCACAGTGCCACTGCCACCCGGTTGCGGTGCAGTCACGCTCTGCAGAGACTGCCCGCGCCAAGGCTGATACAGAGCTGGACGCTCCTTCGGAGCGCCCAGCTCTGTATCAGCCTTGGTGCGGGCAGTCTCTACTATGCATGACTGCAGCACGCGCAGCAGTGTCTACTGCGCATGTCTCGGCGTTACACGCGTTTTAGCGAATTATTATATAGGATTTTTGTAAGTAATGGCAAATAAACCCAGGTCTTAAGTTTCTGCCATTAAATGTATCAATTTATTGTCCATTAGCAGTACTTCACACAACTGAACGGCTCTGAGGATTGCTGTTTCATTGTCCTCTATGGGCGAAATATTATCTTCCATTGTGGTTCTGAAAATGCCGTTGGTGTTTGTTAAGACATTTTATTGAATCTCTTACCATGCTTACAAAACTCATCATAGATAAGGTTGTGGATATTAATAACATGTTGTTGCTGCTGGTTACTCTACACTAGTGTGTGTGTGTGTGTTTGAGTGGGGCTTGGACTTGGAAGCACTGAGGATGCTGATGATGACTGATAGGAGACTTTGTATTTTGGCCATCTTTGCTTGAGAATTTTTTCCAATTTTTTTTTCTCAGTTTATATACGGGCACACTGCTCCTTTTAATGGTGCCTTTGCCTTTCAGATAACTTTCTGGCCATGCCATCATCTCTCGCACTCTCAAATTCATCTGTATTTGAGGAGAGGGCTCTCCGCCAGAGAGAGGGCCTCTGTTTAAATTGTGGGAAGCCCACAATTTAAACAGAGGAAAACGCCTGCACCTAGGGTTACGTAGGGGACAGACCCTAGGTGGAGTTTCACAGTCCCCAGAAAGTCTTCAAGGCAAACCGATCCTTGAAGTAGTCCTGTCTTGGGTCTAGTCTTCGGTAGTTGCTCCAGCCTTGCTAGACTCAGGGGCCACTGGGTTTTTCATTGACTCAGGAATTGTAGCCCAGCATTCTATTCTGCTGCTGCCCCACTCCTCTTCGTTGGCTATTGAGGCCATTGACAGGAGACCCCTGCAACCTTCACATGTTACTCATGAGACTCGTTCCTGGTCTCTGAGGGTAGGGGCTCTCCACGTGGAGACATTGCAGTTTCAGGTCATCCACTCTCCTCGTTACGTGATTATTCTGGGATTTCCTTGGTTGCAGCTGCACAACCCGAGGACTGATTGGCATTGTGACATTGTATCTTGGTCCCCTCAGTATATGAAGTCTTGCCTACAGCAGCCTGCGAGAATATTGTGTACCTCTACATCTCTACCTGCAGAGTACCAGTCCTACAGAGAGGTATTTAACAAGGCAGAGACCAGAATGTTACTCCGCATAGGCCGTACGATTGTATTGTTGATCTAGTTCCGGGTCAGGAGGAATACGAGGTACAGAGTATCATTGACTCCCGAAGGCTTAGAGGAAGGGTACAGTATTTGGTGCATTGGAAAGGTTATGGTCCTGAAGATCGATCATGGGTGATAGTAAGGACCTTCATGCACCCAAGTTATTGCGGATTTTTCATGCTAAATACCCTCAGAAACCCAGACCCTATTCTAGGAGAGGGGGTCTTTGAAAGGGGGGTACTATCACGGTGCCCGTGATTGCTGCAATCCAGTGTCTATCACCTGTAGGGGGTTCCATTGGCTGTCTGCCTTCAGCCCGCCTCACATTGCCTTTTTAAACTCAGTCTGGGCACCCTTTGGTTGCCCTTTCGTGGTGTCTCTGACAGCATCCTGTTTCACCTTGCTCCAGTAGCTGATTGGGCCTGTTGCTGTGTTCCTGAGTTCCTGAGTCGACCTGTTTCTGAGTTCCTGCCTGCTATGTCAGTTCCAGTCCGGTTCCGGTTGTATTCATCAGTAGCTGATGTTCCTGCTGCCAGTCTTCATTGCCATACTTGAACCAGTTGATCTTCTCTGCTGGTTCCTGTTGTTTGCTGCTTCCAGTTCCTGCATCTGTGGTGACATTGTTCCTCGCTCGCTTCGGCGTCATTCCTCCTGTTGGGTCCCAGCGTGCGGACACTGGTGCGCTCCACTAGCCTTGTGGCTACATTTAATACATGTTGGTCCCAGCGTGCGGACGCTGGTTTGCTCTATTAAGCCTTGCGGCTACTCTCACACCTGTTGGTCCCAGCGTGCGGACGCTGGTTTGCTCCATCTAGCCTTGCGGCTACTCTCGCCTGTTGGTCCCAGCGCGCGGGCGCTGGTTTGCTCCTTGGCCTTACGATCATATATACTACATTGCTGGTTCGCTCCACTGGCCTTGCGGCTACTCCTTGCTGCCTGTTGGTTCCAGCGTGCAGACGCTGGTTTGCTCCACTAAGCCTTGCGGCTCACTTCACTGCCTGTCGGTTCCAGCATGCGGGCGCTGGTTTACTCCTTGGCGTGAAGGCCTATACATCGTACTATTGTTCCCAGCGTGCGGACGCTGGTTAGCTCCACTAAGTCTTGCGGCTACACTTCACAGCCTGTTGGTTCCAACGCGTGGGCGCTGGTTTACTCCTTGGTCTTACAGCCATATTACAGTACTGTTGGTCCCAGCGTGCGGACGCTGGTTAGCTCCTTTAGCCCAGTAGCTGTACTTTACTAGTCTGTTGGCCCCAGCGTGCGGCTCCACTGCCTTGTGGCGACAATTCTCTGTTTGTTGGTTACCAACGCGCAGGCGTTGGTTCGTTCCATGACCTGTGGGTTTACTCAAGATCTTGCTTGATGTTTCCCAATGTAAGGGCGCTGGTTTACTCCAGGTCTCTACACTCATGTACCTGATGGTCCGGAGTGAACTGTCCAGTCCTAGACAGCTATGATTCCTACAGTACTCGGGTACTAGAGTTTCAGACTACAGTGAAACCACTTGACCTGGTAGCCGCTATTGTTTCTCCTATACTGTCATTGCCATCTGACAGTCACTAAGGTCATTGTGGTGGTCACCTTCCCTTTGGGCTGCCTTGCCCGGTATATTGGTAAGGCCGGTAGAACCGTTCACTATTCCATCTTAAGGTTGCCTTACCCGGTATTGGCAGGGCCGGTAGAGCCTACTACATTGGTATTCCCTCAGGCTGCCTTGCCCGGTATATTGGTAAGGCCGGTAGAACCGTTTACTATTCCATCTTAAGGTTGCCTTACCCGGTATTGGCAAGGCCGGTAGAGCCTACTACTCTGATATTCCGTTAGGTTGCCCTGCCCGGTATATTGGCAGGGCCGGTAGAGCCACCTGTTCTAGACTCGTCCAGGTTGCCTTGCCCCGTATATTAGCAAGGCCGGTAGAACCTGTATTGCTATTGTCATTATCATCTGCCTCATCTATGTATTGTTTGTATGTGTATAAAACCCTATGGGATTATTTTAAACTTTTCAATAAAGTTGTGTTTTTACCTAACCTTACGTCTGAGAGTCTTAACAAACTGTGACAGGAATCCTTTGAGGTACAAAACATTCCAGCTCTGAATGAGCATTTGAGGGCACTCCGCTCCACTTGGTTATGGGTTCAGAGATCCCTGCAAAGGTCCACACAACGCTATAAGAGACACTCAGACCGTAGACGGTTACCAGATCCGGTTTCCCAGGTGAGAGAGAGAGTGTGGCCATCTTCTCGTAACCTTAATCTCCAGGTGCCTTGTAGGAAACTGGTTCCTCATTTTGTAGGCCCCTTTTGGGTTCTATTTAGAGTTAACCCTGTAGCCTACGTCCTCAAACTTCTAGGCAATATGCACATTTCTAATGTGTTTCATGTGTCTCTACTTAAACCCTTGATTTACAACAGTAACACTAATGCTCCTGTTTGTCCCAGACCTGTCAGAGTCTGGGACCATGAGGAATATGTGGCGCAAAATATTTTGGACTCATGAAGAGTCAGAGGCCAGGTGCAATATCTGGTGCATTGGAAGGGTTATGGCCCGGAGGAACGCTCCTGGGTTGCCAAGAAGGATTTACATGCTCCAGCTCTCATCCGCGAGTTTCACTCCCGCTTCCCTGCTGTTTCAAACCCTCTTCCACGGGGGAGAGGTCGTTAAGGGGAGGGTACTATCACAGTGTACTTTGGCATCTTTGCTGCCAGTTACCCTTGTGCTTCTTCTCAGTTCTATCTGCTGGTTACAGGTGCAGGCACTCGTTGCTGTCTCAGGACGCTGCCCTTGTTTATACACACATATATTCAATTTGCCTAATTGATTTCTGCCTTTGTGTGGGCCTATTTAAACTTCCTGGGGCCTAGTGTTAGTTGCCCTTACGTGGTGTTACTGTTAATACTTGTTATGTTTGCTCCGTCTCATTGTGACCCTTGCTTGGCTTCCGATTTTGCTCCGTGCATGACTCCAGTTGTCTGACTATCCACACTGGTTCTGACCTGTGGCTCTGGCTGACTACTCGCTCAGTGTATAACCCCAGCTTGTCTGACTACCCACATCGGTTCTGACCTGTGGCTCTGGCTGACTACTCGCTCCGTGTATGACCCCAACTTGTCTGACTACCCACATTGGTTCTGACCTGTGGCTCTCACTGTCTACTTGCTCCGTGTATGACCCTGGCTTGTCTGACTATCCACTCCGGTTCTGAACTGTGGCTCCAGCTGACTACTCACTCCACGTGATCTAGGCTGGTCTGGCTTTCACTTTAGCGGTACTATGGCCTGTGCTGTCTCCGCTCTGTTTGCCACTGTCTGCTTCTACGTACAGTGCGGTAGTACTCATTACCTCTGGGTGCTTGGTACCTACCAAGCAGAGAGAACCATAGGCGAGGTTCTTCATTTCACTATTCTACTCCAAGTAGTGCCGGCCTCTGCCCAGTGTCAGTCTGGGTAGTGGACTGTGGTCTGTCCATTTACCAGTTCTGGGGTTTAGCTTATTATTGTGTATTATCAATAAAGGTGGTTGTAATTCAATTTACCTATGTCTGACTTTCTTTTGTACTGGTTACCGTGACAATAAGAAGCAGATTGCAAATGTTTGTTACATTCAAACAATACAACATAGTCTCACAATAACCAGCAGATCATCTATTGCAAGGCCATCCAAGCCCAGTCCCCAAGTGCACCAAAAGGCCAGGATGCAGGGACCCCCCCGACCAAGCACAGGCGAGCCAATCAGTGGATCATTCATTGTGACCGACCCACCTGAGCTCAACCAGGGAAACCCCAACTTCCGGCCCACAGACGGCCCCCGAGGACCAAACCTGGACAGCTCTGATTTATTGGTTACGGAGTTCAATCTTATATGGAGCCCGGTGGCTTTGCCTCGCTTAAACAGTTCATTTGAGCTTTGCTTTAGTCAAGTCCTCTGGCAAGACATGCCCTTTCTTCCTTGCGAGATTCTTCTTTTTGCCAGCTTGGCCATTTTCTTCTTCTGAATGTTGTGATGTCTCTTGCCTTGCCTCTGCTGCATCCTTTCCTTTGTCTGTTTGATGCGCTTTGCCCAGCATTTCTTCCTCTGTTCCTTTTGTTTCTCTTTGCTTTTCAGAGCCGTTTTCAACATCCCCTCATCATCCTTGATTTTCACTCTTTCAGCCTTGTACAGCATATTGGTCCATTTCATCTTGGACTCAAACTCCTTGGCTTTCTCTGGATCCTTGTCCTTTAAGTCCTCCTGTTTGTTCTTCTGCAGATCCAGGCGACTTAACAATTGTTTCTAATTCCTTACCCAGTGGGTTATGTTTCTTTTCACTCTCTCTTTCTTCTTTTTTGCATTACTTTGTTGAGTGGCTCATCGTGAACCTCCACCTTATTGAAGACTAATGCTGTCTGGTCCATCACTTTCTTTTTGCTATTGGTTCCTGGTGCTTCATTATCTTCTGGTATTTGTGACACCTTCTTTATCTCCTTCCTTTTTCTCTTCTTCCTCTCTTTGCTCCTGTTTCCTGCATTGGCTTCTCTTCTTTGCCTCCTCTTGGGTAAGAGATTTGTTGGCAACCTGTCCACGAGACTCCTGAATCTTCTCATGCAGTCTATTCTTCAGGATATCTACTCTGGAGAAGACACTCAAGGTTGTTCCTTTGTCTGAACTCTGTGCTTGTGCCACGCTTCCTGGTAATCTCCAGGCTTCTTTTTCTTCTTTGGCTGGACATGCTCTTCTGAGCCGTCTCTACTAGTAAAAACTTTTTTCATTTTCTGAGGGTCACGGTTCTGCTGCACACACCCCTTCTTGCCTAAGCTTTGCAGGTAAGAATCTATACTTGCTAAGGAAGCCATTATTCATAATGCACTGAATGTATTGCTGGAATTAGTCCTCCTTCCTTCTGCACATCAGAGAAACACATGGAAACCCCCATCTTTTAAATTATTACTTTCTAACTTGATTTGTATTATTTTCATTGAATGTGTTTGTAAATTATGCTTTTTAAAATATGTACTACACTTAGATGAGTATTGGCACTGTATTTTGCCTCACCCATTTTCTCTGTATGCTTTTTTAGAATTATTGCTATAGTCTGAACATTGAATTGCACTCTGAACTAGATACAAGCAGCAAAGGACACAATATCAGGTCCCTAGGGACTTCTTACAGGGTCAGTTAGGGATACCTATTGAAGTGTATTGCACTCATAGAACATATTCCAGGCTGCCCATCTATTACAGAATCATACATTAATGAATGTAATTTAGATTTCATTAATATACACACAAATAAAGTGAGCCTGAAAACATTTTTTGATTCTCGCTGTGTGTGATTCCTTGCCTATACATGTGAAAAGGTTTTTCCCTAATAGTACCCTGATTTTATTACAGAAACCCTTTTTATCATCTAGTTCTGTCACTTATTTTATAACATTTTATCTATTTGTGGTCAGGGCTTCCAAGTATGTTACCGTTTGGAGGAGTCCTGTCCCCCTGAGCTTTCGTAGCCTCAGGGGATGAGTGACGAAGGTGACCTGAAAAGAGGCAAAAGATACTGGGCGGATGCAATTTGTTTATTGGCTTGCGTAAAGATGACATATTACTTAGCTATGTTAGTAAGGGCTCTTCAGATTTCCATTGTAGGGTTAGAGATATATCTATTAAAGCATGCGGATTGCCATTTACTGAGTTGTATTATGTAAGTAGGCACTTGATTCCTAGAGGCTGATAATGCTGCTCCTATCTTGAATGAATTGCCTGAGTACTGATTGGAATTGTAGCCTAGACGTAACAGGATGGTGCGTATATGATGAGTAAATGTGGTTGAGATGTGTGGACCTGATAGGAGTGGAAGGAGTGGACTATTATCTTGGTGCTGTTGTATGATGGTAGTGAGGTGTGTTAGGGAATGTAGGGGCATCATTGATTCTGGTGGCAAAGTATGGGATGAAGTGACCGACGTGAGACTGATCAGTTTTAGAGTGAGTGATGAATAGAATTAAGAGATCTGAGTAGCGGACAAGAAAATCCCTTCTCACAAAACTTTGATCTTGTGCGACAGGAGAACTCACCCGGGCAGAGAAAGCCAAAGAAAGCTAGGCATACTTCATGGTAATTGAATGATCGGCCTTGGGGTATTACTTCATGATGACTGAGGTAGTCTATGAAGGATGAAGATCTAGTTTGACATAGAAGGTTTGGATTCTTATGTTATAGTCTGGAGTGTAATTACCATCTTGCCGAGTGTGTACCCTTCAACCTCTGATTGAAAGTGTGACCCTTCAGCCTCTGAGAAGAGGCAAGGATTGAAAGTGTGATCCTTCGGCCTCTGAGAAGAGGTAAGGATTGAAAGTGTGATCCTTCTGCCTCTGTGAAGAGGTAAGGATTGAAAGTGTAATCCTTCGGCCTCTGAGAAGAGGTAAGGATTGAAAGTGTGATCCTTCAGCCTCTGCGAAGAGATAAGGATAGAAGAGTGATCCTTCAGCCCCTTTGAAGAGGTAGGGATTGAAGTGTGTGCTTTGCTTCTATGAAGAGGTAAGGATTTGGGGTGATATAAGGTGAGTGTAGACCCAATCTCTGTCAGAAGATGGGTGATGTGAGTGACCTGCTCATTGACTGAGGGGGATGGAGAGCAATGGGAATGTTGTATAATCACATACTGTATGGTGTGACCGGATTTTGGTTACAGTGGGATTGTTGCATGGGTGCCTAGGGTATGATGTAAGTATGTTGTTATAATGGGAATATTCTTAATGCAAACAGTATGGAATAACTGGACTTTGGATACAATGGGAATGTAGTATCGCTACATATAGTATGGTGTAACCAGACTTTGGTTATCATAGGAATGTGGTATTAGTACATACAGTAGGTGTAACTGGACGTTGGTTACAATAGGAATGTTGTATTGGAACATCCGGTATGATGTGACTGGACGTTGTTACAATAGGAATGTTGTAATGGTACATACAGCATGGTGTAACTGGACGTTGGTTACAATGGGAATGTTGTAGTGGTACATACGATATGATGTAACTGAACGTTGGTTAGAATATGAATCTTGTATTGGTACATATAATATGGTGTAACTGGACGTTGGTTACAATAGGAATGTTGTAATGGTACATACAGTATGGTGTAACTGGACGTTGGTTACAATGGGACTGTTGTAGTGGTACATACAATATGATGTAACTGAACGTTGGTTAGATTATGAATGTTGTATTGGTACATATAATATGGTGTAACTGGACATTGGTTACAATAGGAATGTTGTAATGTACATACAGTATGGTGTAACTGGACGTTGGTTACAATGGGAATGTTGTAGTGGTACATACAGTATGGTAACTGGACACTGGTTACGATGGGGATGTTGTATTGGTACATGTAGTATGGTGTAACTGGACGTTGGTTACAATGGAAATGTTGTATTGATACATACTGTATGGGGTAACTGGACGTAGTTACAATGGGAATGTTGTACCGGTGCACACAATATGGTATAACTGGACATTGGTTAAAATAGGAATGTTGTAGTGGTGCTTACAGTATGGAATAACTGGACGCTGGTTGTAATAGGGATTGTATTGCTGCACATTGTATGGTGTAACCGGACTATGGTTATAATAGGAATGTTGTATAGTATTTACAGTATGGTGTAACTCCCCAGCCTCTGAATGATGTGCAGCAACTGATTTTTTGAGACTGAAAAGGCAGCATCTATACAAAATGAGTGGCCGGAATATAGGGAATGGTTTAAACCTAGATGAAAGAGTAGTTTTTGGTGGTGAGACTGCCATTAAACATTGGAAGGAGAGGGTTGCCTGCTGGTTTGTCTTTGAGTAGGAAGGAAAGATTATTTAGTGCAATGAAATTACACCATTGGCCGTGAGATGGATAAAAGGGTATGTTGCAACCTCTACTTAGCTGGTCTGTTTTAGAATGAGTCAGAGAGAGCGTGAAGTGATCTTATTTGAAAGTAAGATGAGATTTAGTGAGGTACAGTGAGTGAGTAGAGAACGCACCTGGCTCAAGGAAGGCAATACTATACTGATAGAGGCTGACAGAACCTCGTTAGTATGATGGGTGTGAACTGAGAATATCAAGGAGCTGATGAAAAAGGCGACCAGTAATAGGAAGCCGAGTATGTGCAGGAAGGTGAGGGAGCTTGTGCAGGCCCTTGGGGAATAATTTAATTTGATAATTAGAAAGGATGGATGGTTGGGGCTTGATGCTAAATGGGGAAAGTTTAGGAGCCGAATGACAGTATTCAGCAAAGGCTAGGATGACGGAGAAGAATGGGTGAGGGGACTGGGTGCTGGATAGAAATAGCTGGAAAGATGAACAGTCTTGAGAATATGCCTTTTGAGTACTGGGAGCTAATGCTTTGTGAATGGTGATGTATGGCAAGCGTTGTTGATGAATCTGTTCAAGACACGATCAGGTCCTGAAATTTGGGAGTGTGGGACAGATGAGGGTTTGCTGAAGGGAGGATACTGAAGAAAGCCAGTAAATTAAAATGAGATAAAGTGTCAGAAGTGGAGTTTTGAGAACTGGAATGAAGGAACTGTAAATGAAAAAAGAATGGTATATTGACAGCCAAGTGAGTCTCCAAAGAAACATCATGACAGATGGTGAAGGTACCTTTGGTAATGAGATGTGATGTATCGCTATTATCGGTCATGAAGGTCACCTAGCTAGAGCTGCCTCAACAGTGCTGCTGCAGCTACGACATATAATTCAAAAGGGGGAGGGGGGAGGTTGTGGAAAATTCAGAGAGATCTAGAACTTCTTGAGACCAAGGCTCCAAGAATCAGTCATTGCTGAAGATGGCTGTGAAGCCATAGCTGGCTGAAGCATATGACAATATTAATGACCTTGACTTGGCCATTCTAATGAGAAAGGACCATGGACCATATATGATCTGGCTGCCTGGTGGAGGTTCAAAATGAACAAATGGCCTTGGGGAATGATCTTCATGGTTAAATTGAGATGACTGAGAAGGGACTGTAGCTCAGTACCTGATAAACTGGCCTGCGTATAATACTGATAACAATAGAGTGATAACATAAAAGTTTGTCATGTGGTAGACTAGCTTCCGATTTTTCTGATCCTAGGACAATCCCTAGGAATTCAACGGATTTAGCTGGGTCACAAGTTTTATGCATGGCTACTGGTATGTTAAGGCTGCTGAAAAGGGACAGGAGCTTGTTGAAATAATGGAGGATGAAGGGGCAGTAGCAGTGATGGTAAGAAGCCAGAACATAACATCAGCAAATTAATAGAACAGCTTAGGGCTTTTGGAACTGAAAGTAAGCCTGGTGGCAAAGTAATATTGATTACACCACTTGGTGCCTTGCAAGTGCCACAATGATGGGTGGACCAGAGGAAGTTTAAAGGCATCAGAAATATCTGTTTTAGATATCCAACAACCAGGGAAAGCTTGATTCATAAGGGTGAATGCATCATCAATGCAGGTATATTGGAGATAGTACTCTTGAGTGTAAATTAAAGCTGAACCTTTAAAAACCTGTGGCGACTAGCTTCTTAATAGTGTTATTATCTTCCACAAGTACCACAATCTGAAGTAATCTTGTTTCTTCAGAGACTGATGTCCAGGCTTCTTGCTGAAGAGCTGTCTGCATGCCTGCACCGTCCGTCCCTTCCGGTGCCTTTCAGCTCCATGCAATGGCTCCTAGAGGTGACCGGACGGACAGCACAGGCATGCAGATGACAAGAAAGAAAGCTCACAGCGCCAACTGGCCATGACAAATCCATCGAATAAATATAATTTAAGTGTAAATATAAAGTAAGTATATAGAAATCAGCAAGGAATGAAAGTGTTCTCCATTCCCCGAAACATCAGGCCTAGACCCAAAGTACAAACAAACAAAAAGAGAAACCTGCACTACTCTATATAAAGATTACATGTGTGCACTGTAATGTGCACATATAATATTTAGTGTAAATAAGTGATATTTTAGTATTCACAAATTGGCCAAATTGTGTGTAAGCTTGCCACAGAGCCAAGGTATCTCACTATAGGCAAGTCCTACTCTAATACACCTGTAGAACCCTATCTAAAATTAAAAAAGAAGAAAATCCGTGAAGAGATGTTATAGTACAGACATCTCTAAGCCAGGCTGTCTGTGTGCTAGCCTGGCCGTTGGTCTATCATCATGGTACTTGTAGCAGATAATAACACTATTAAGAAGCATGTAGTCATATTCCTAATTATTGGGGGGCGACTTTATATTGGGTGGTAATTCTACTTTAAGGCATTAATACTACGGATTAGAGAAAAGTGAGGGGGAGGGCTGAAAAATCTATTATTAGCCTCTTCTTGTGAGAATTTCCTGGTAGCCAGAAAAAAAGGGTTAACAAGCTAAATCGTGAATGGGATGGAGGGAAAGGGCCTAGTAGGAAGCCTTCCTTGTAATCCTCACCTAGTAGGGAGGAAGCAACCTGCAGCTCCACCAAGGCAGAGTGAGGGTTAGGACATTTAAAGAACTGAATGTGGAGGCAATGATTCCTGGGTAAAAGCCTTCCAAGAAACCTGAAATAAGAAATTGAATTAAGTTTCGAGTCAGCATTAGAAAAAAGCAAGGACCTAAGGACTGCTAGATTGATGGATCCTAGTCATTTATTTGTTGAGGAATTGCAAAGACAGATGGCTCTGGAATGAGCTTTGCTATGAGTCTGGATTATATATCCGAGACAGCTGATACAAGATCTGTGAGGAGGTGAGTGATATGGGTGAGTTGGGGGAGAGGAAGGGGGGGGGACTGTGGCAGTGGAGATATGGGAGATCAGCAAAGGACACTTGGGAATCTGATGAGGGATGACTTTCTTAGTCCTCCATGTTAATAATCTTAAACAGAAAGGAAATAATTCATGACCAGGAATAACTACTGAAAAATTAAAGTGAAGTCTACTGCGAGATGCATTAACACAGGGGAAGGTAAGAAGCTAGTAAGTGCGCTTGTGAAGGGTGTCTTGAGGCTAATGAGTGAGAAGTTAAAGACAAGTATCCTGGGATGCCAGGAGAGGTGACCTTTCTCTAAGCAGAGCTGAAGACCTCTGCTCAGAGGAAGAAAGGAAGGGGCGGCTTCTGGGATGTAAGTCTAGCTTATTTGAGGAAAAAGAGCTAGAAAGTGACCCATGACCTTTAGAAAGAGATATGGCATATGGGGGAATTAAAGGTTGAAAAGAGGAGATGGCCTATGAAAGAAAAGATGATGAAAGTTGAAGAATAGCAGAGACTTGATCTCAGAACTGGGGAGAGAAAAAAGAGGGGGTCCTTTGGCCTCTACGAAAAGGTAAGGAATAGCAGGGGTCCTTCAGCCTTTGCAAGGAGATAAGGAATTGAGGGGGCCTTTGGCCTCTGCAAAGAGGGAGGAGGAAATTGTCAGAAGGAGAATAGGGACTGATAACGAAGGAATAGATGAAGGCACCGGCGGGGCACCAATAAGAAATGAATGCTGGGCAAAGCAGTGAACATAATGAGAAGACATGAAGCTCACCTGTACACGAGATAGCCCAGATAGCCACAAATTCAGGTAAGGCCTTACAGTTATCCTTGCAGTTGGTTACCATAAGGGTAACAGGGGAATACAGCTGTAGATCCCTTGCTCACAGTTTCTAGAGATCAGATTACACTTCACTAATGAGGCATAGCAATACCGAAGCATATGTATGGACATAGCACTTTGTGGATAGACTTCCATTATGGCAGGATAGTATGAAATATTTAGACTGTTTTCTCTCTAAAAGAGACTGCACCCTGGGTAGGACACCATTCCGCTAGAACCTGCTAAGTTCTATGACAGGCTCCTTCCTAGCTGAGCAGCTCTGACCAGTTTTCTAACCCTTTGAGTGCCAGAACTCATTACAAAAGGAATGCATTGGAACCCCTCAGGCACTCAGAGGGTTAAAGATTAAAAGGAGTGGTCTTTCTAACACTGCACTGAGTTTCCAAAGAACCCTTGGATATATACCATCAGGACCGGGTGCTTTGTTAGTCTTAATTTTGTCCAATCTTCTCTTAAGCTCTACTTTTGTTAACCCTAAATCTGACAATGGTTTGGTTGTGATTGTTATTTATTGAGGTTCTTCTACCATTACTTATTCCTTGGTATGTAACAATAAAAAGAATGTCTTCAGAACATTGTCCTTTTCCTTATTGTCCATAATCAACTTACCATATCTCACTTTTGAAAGGTCTAGTGTACTCCTTAAGGTTTTTGCTATTTATATACTTGAAAAAATTTTTGGATTAGATATGCTTTTCTTTGCAGTTCGAGATTAATTTTTTATTTTTGCGAACCTAATTTACTTTTTGTAATATTTACTCTTTGTGTTTCCAGAATCTGCTCTTTCTTCAGACTTAAATATTACCATTTAATCACAGTCACTATGATCTACTTATTTTGCATTGGTTGCCCAAGGGAATATAATTTTGAATATATTTACAGAACCTAAGTTGTTTTTTCCCCTTTAAAAAATTCCACCCTGTCTATGTGCTGTTAACATTTTGCAGTTAGCCTTTTTGAAATTAAGAGGCTTGGTTGAACCCATATGTTTTGCTTTTTCGAACTTCTCAAATGTTCACATAAAATTCAACACAATGTAGATGACACTAAATTATGCATGGTAATAAATTCAGAACAGGATTTTTTTTCTCTACAGAGGGATTTACATAAAAGGTAAATTGGGCAACAAAATGGAATATGAAGTTTAATGTGGGAAAGTTTGAAGTTATACATTTGGGAAGAAAAAAAACCCAGTACTACTTATGAATCATTCCAGGGGACTCGCTGCTAGAGAAAGACCTCCTTGTAAACTACAAACTTGGAAACAGTGACCCAGTGTCAAATAGCAGTAGCAAAAGCATACAAAGTCCTGTCTTGCATAAAAAGGGGACAAATCTTTGTTAAGACCTCACCTTGAATGTGCAGTGCAGTTTTGGACACCAGTTTTGAAAAAGGATATTCTAGAACTGAAGAGAGTACAGTGAAGAGCAACAAAATTGATTAAGGGAATGGAGGACTTATGAGGAATGACTAGACAAACTTGGCTTATTTACTCTAGAGAAAAAAATGACTAAAAGGAAATCTTATTATAATGTACAAGTATATGAGAGGTCAATACAAGGATCTCTCTCTGGTGAGCTGTTAATTCCAAGGCCTGATCAAATAATCAGGGGCTATCCCTTGGGATTAGAGGAAAGGAGGTTTCAACTTCAGCAAGGAAAGGGTTTTTAACAGTAAGGTCTGTTACTGTGTAATTCCTTGCCAAATGATGTAGTTATGGCAGCTACAATGGAACATATAGGGTTATACTGTGTATTAGTATGAAAAACAAGAGGCTCTGATGTGTCCATGTGTCTCTTGGTTATGAGGCAAAGGTTGAATATGATGGACCTTTTCCAACCTAACTTACTATGTTACTATGTATGTGTCATAGGTTATTACTAGGTCCAATACAGTCTTGTTTGCACCATTTGTGTCATGTAGCTATCCCTAAGTATGCTCACAAACCTACTTCCTTCATCACTCTGACAGGTCTCATTTATCCAGTTTATATCTGGATAGTTAAAATCTCCCATAATTATCATATTCCCAAGATGTACAGCTTTTTCATTTGCAATAATAGTCCAGCCTCAACATTCTCAGCAATATTTGTTGGTTTGTAGTATATCCCCTCCAATGTTATTATGTCTTGTTGGCAGTGGCACTTCCACCATTTGTGTCATATCACTATTTCTAAAGATGCTCATAAACATGCTTCCTTCACCACAGATCTAATTTCTCCAGTTAATATCTAGATCGTTGTAATCTTCCATAATTATAATATTCCCAAGATGTGCATCTTTTTTCGTTTGCAATAATAGTTGAGCCTCAAGATTCTCAGCAATATTTGGTGGTTTGTAGCATATACCTACCAATATATTTTTCACACTTGGATGATAGAGATGTTGTCAATGAATTCCATAGCAATACATTAGTGATATCTGTAGTATTTAATGGGTTAGCCACTGATGTGGGAGGTTGCCTGGAACAGCCTCTTCTCTGGCATCTCCAATCATTACCTCAGCCATTGGGCACCAACCTCTTGCACACATAGCAAACAATACTGTCAGGTGCTCTTCCACTTATGTATAAATGACATTAGCACTTTATAGTGTATTGCCAAAATTTACAGTCTGCTTCTATCACAATACTTGGAAACATACACCTAGAAATGCAATGTAAAATATGAAAACTATAATATGTTTGGTAGCTAATTTTCATGTAATGGGAATAAAATTTGAAAATACCAAACTTTGCAATACTTTTCACTTTGGGTGGTAGGGTTAGTACTATCTGTCAACATATCTACAGAGCATGATAAAACACACAGGCAGTTCTGTCATGTATTCTGATAGGATCGAACTAGAAATACTTTTTTTTACACAGTGGTTGATTCTGGGCTGAGAATTCTCAGTCTCCTTTTTTATTTTCTTTTAAGCACACAAAGCCTTCACTGTCAGAAAAACTATTCATCATGGATTTGAGCTTTAACATCAAGTTGATACAGATGCACTTTAAAATTAATTTATTCTAAAATTCATCTGATTAGTTGGCAGCAACTATCTGGTCAACCCAAGAACGGAGTTGAGTAACACGTGCATAGACAGCTGGTGTAGAAGTAGAACAAGTGCTACTTCCCCATGACACAATACCAACCAGTGTCCACGCACCATTCTCCTGGCACACAAGAGGTCCACCAGAATCACCCTGCAGGCGAGAAAATGAAAAACAAAATATTTCTCTCAATACTACATAGAAATTTTAAAAAAACTTTCTATTTTATTGTGATCAGAAGTGTTGGCTATTTTGTTTCTTAGCTACCTTCCTCTGTAACTTCAAAACGGTACTCTTTTAATGCTCTCTTTTTCTTGATCTTGAGTAGACTTTCTTTGTAACATTGTTTTTCTTGTAGCCTCATATATTATATTTGCTTACTCTTCCTTCCCATGACAACTAATAATCATCAACATACATATTGAACCACTCTACTTTCCATACTATATCCTGACATCTACAATAACTACATTACTAAGGCTTTACATAATTATTAGAAGCTTATATTAACTGAATACATGGATTTATACAACCCATATATAGATCAACATATTTCTCACTGATGTGAAATAAACAATATAATTCCCAATAGAATAGGGCTATTAATGTGTTTAATAAAGCTTTGGTTTTTATTCTATCACCTGATATTCTAGGTTTTATGTATATCCTTGCTTGGTTAAATCAGTGACTCTGTCGTTTTTGGCCACCCATTTCTTCTTACTCAGGTATTTACTTAAGTTGTTGCTGACTTAGTAGCGTTAGGTAACACTGTCATAAACTGTAATTCTTATGCTGCAGTGTTTATTTATTCTTTATAAGGATGAGCTGAGGAAAGCTTCAGCATGGCTGAGCTCTAAAGAAAATCATTATATAGATAGATATACATATATATATACAAACCATGCAGGAAGAGGAGCCAGCAGCACCAGCACAAATCATTACATCACTTATGTTGTTTCCCCAATAATTTTTGCATTCAGTGTTGGTCAGCAGTGGCAGAGCAGTTTGCTGCAGTTTGCTTGGGGTTGTAAATGCTGTGTAAACAAAGACATAGTTATAAAGTTGGATTCTAACAATTTGTTTGGATTAGATCACTAATATAGATATATCAATTTTAATGGCCCGTCTAGTCTATTAGTTAAAAAGCTCAATCTTAGCTATTGTTCAGAAATGATATATGTCTAAAATCAGAACAGGATGTTTGTTCTCTATAGAGGGATTTACATAAAATGACAGATTGAAAAACTTATAGAACATGAAGTTTAATTTGGGAAAGTGTAAAATTATGCATTTAGGAAGAAACTAAATCTCAATGCTACTTATGAACTTAATGAAATACTTTTAGAAGACTCCTTACTAGAGAGATCTGGAAGTCCTCGTAAACTACAAACTTGGACATTTTGACTAGTGTCAAACAGCAGTAGCAAAGGCAAAGTCCTGCCTTGCATAAAAACGGGTATTGAAGCAAGAGTGGGTAACATAATTTTGCCACTGTACAAATTGTTCCTAAGATTTCACCTTGCATATGCTGTAGAGTTTTGGGCACCAGTTCTGAAAAAGTATATTCTAGAACTGGATAGAGTACAGTGAAGAGCAACACAATTAATTGAGGGAATGGAGGACTTGAAGTGTGACGAATATTTAGGAAAACTTGGTTTATTTACTCTAGAGGAAAGGGAATTAACAGTAGATCTTTTTACATTGTATAAGTAAAGGTGAGGTCAATACATCTCTCTGGTGAACTTTTTATTCCAAGGCATGATCAAATTACTAGGGGCCACCTCTTAAGAGTTGAGGAAACAAGATTTGAACTTCAGCAGAGGAAGGGTGTTTTTACAGTAAGGTCTGCTAAATTGTGGAATTCCTTGCCCAATCATGTGGTAATGGCAGATACAATGGATACATTTAAGAGAAGCATAGAAGACCATACAGGGTTATACTATATATCATGGGTAAAACAAGAAGTTACGTAATCAGAGAAACAGAGTAATACCCATTTAGGATTCTGGAAGGCTTATATAATTCTAATTTTCTTGGCTATATTGTGGCAAAGGTTGAACGTGATGGATTTGTGTCTTATGTCAACCTATGTCTATGCTAAGCATTCTTGAATTTAAATACTGTATTATCTCTACCACTTTCTCTTGGAGAATATTCCATAAACCTACCACCCTTTCTATAAAGTAGTAAACACACATTACCTCTGAGTCTTTCACTCTGTAGCTTTATTTTAAATATTCTTCTTGTAGTAAATTTTTCAGAAAAAAATACATATCACCCTCAGTTTACTAAATGCATTCATGAGGCGATTTGATTGAAAAATAGTGTATATTATACCTTTCATGACTTTCCTCTCATTTATTTTTCTATGTGCTATGCATTTCTTATAAGTTAATTAATAAGGTAATTTTATATGGCCATTGCAGCTCCACAGTAACATAGTAACATAGTAAATTAGGTTGAAAAAAGACACAAGTCCATCAAGTTCAACCTTCGCCTCATACTTCAGTAACTGAGAATTTTATAGCTTTCCTGCTACCAATTAAATTAGTCTTTATCAGACCTTCTTGATCAGCCTACTGATAAACAGTATAACTCTGTATGTTCCCTTTTGAAAGAAATGTATCTATTGTATCTGCCATAACTACCTCCCTGGGCAATGAATTCCACAATTTGACAGACCTTACCGTAAAAAAACCCTTCCCCTGCTGAAGTTTAAACCTCCTTTCCTCTAATCTCAAGGGGTGTCCCCTGGTCACCTGATCAGGCCTTGGAATAAATAGCTCACCGTAGAGATTCTTGTATTGACCTCTCATAAACTTGTACAATGTGATAAGGTCTCCTCTTAGTCGTCTTTTCTCTAGAGTAAATAAACCAAGTTTGTTTAGTCATTCCTCATATGTCAAGTCCTCCATTCCCTTAATTAATTTTGTTGCTCTCCGCTGTACCCTCTCTAGTTCTAGTATATCCTTTTTCAGAACCGGTGCCCAAAATTGCACTGCATACTCAAGGTCAGGTCTTACCAATGATTTGTATAATGGCAAAATAATGTTATCCACTCTTGCTTCAATACCTCTTTTTATGCAAGACAGGACTTTGTTTGCCTTTGCTACTGCTGTTTGACACTGGTCACTGTTTCCAAGTTTGTAGTTGACAAGGATACCCAGGTCTTTTTCTAGCAACGAGTCACCTAAAATTATTCCATTAAGTTTATAAGTAGCCTTGGGATTGTTTCTTCCCAAATGCATGACTTTACACTTCCCCACATTAAACTTCATATTCCACATGTTTGCCCAATCTGACATTGTATGTAAGTCCCTCTGTAGAGAGAAAATATCCTGTTCTGAATTAATGAGTTTGCATAATTTAGTATCATCTGCAAATATTGATATTTTGCTTTCTATATCTATTTCCAGGTCATTTATAAACATGTTAAAAAGCAGCGGACCCAATACTGAACCCTGAGGTACTCCACTCTCCACTTTAACTGTTCTGGAGAATTTTCCATTTACAACCACACACTGTTCCCTATCCTTCAGCCAGTTTTGTATCCAATTGCAAAGGTTATCTCCTAGCCCCAATTTCCTTATTTTATACACCAGCTTTCTGTGTGGTACTGTATCAAATGCCTTTGCAAAGTCTAGATATACTACATCTACTGCCTTGCCATTGTCAAGGTTGCTGCTTACCTCCTCATAGAAGCTGAAAAGATTAGTTTGGCATGATCTATTCTTCATAAAACCATGTTGATTCGTGCTAATGATCTTATTTTTTGTGTTGTAATCCTGAATATGGTCCCTTATTATCCCTTCTAATAGTTTTCCCACTACAGAGGTCAAACTCACTGGTCTATAATTCCCAGGTTCTGTTTTAGTTCCCTTCCTAAATAGAGGCACTATGTTAGCTCTTCGCCAATCCTGTGGCACTGAGCCTGTGGTAATAGAATCTTTAAAGAGTAAATATAGGGGTTTTGCTAACACTGCACTGAGTTCTTGAAGAACCCTTGGATGTATACCATCAGGACCCGGTGCTTTGTCGGTCTTAATTTTGTTCAGTCTTCCCATGACATCTCCTTGAGTTAACCCAATATCTATTAATTGTATTGTTTTATTTGTTACTTGCGGAGGCTCTTCTACCATTCCTTGCTCCCTTGTATATACTGATGCAAAGAAAGTGTTTAAAACATCGGCCTTTTCCTTATCCTCACTAACCAACTCACCCATCTCATTTTTGAATGGTCCAATGCACTCCCTCTTAAGTTTTTTGCTATTTATATATTTAAAAAACTTTTTTGGATTAGTCTTGCTTTCCCTTGCAATTCGAGTTTCATTATCTATTTTTGCTACCCTAATTGCCTTTTTGCAATCTTTGTTGCACTCCCTGTATTTTAAGAAAGATTATTCAGTTCCTTCTGACTTAAATAATTTGAATGCGTTTCTGTTATTCCAATGATGTCCAATTGCTCATTAACCGCCAGCAATTCTAGTTCTCCTATTTTATCTACCATACTTCTTGCATTTGCTAGCATACAATTGATTTTGAAGTCTTTACATATATTAATCCCTACATGCCTTTTTTCTTCACCTTCATTTACTAGGAGTTCCTCCCTACTGACTAAATTTCTCCCCACCCTTTCTCCACTCCCCTGGTCATTTACTTGGACCCAGTTCCTATCTGCTCTATCTACCCCATTTTTGCTATCTATACCCACCCCCCCTTTCCTAGTTTAAAAGCTCCTCCAAGCTTCCTAGCATTCTCTCCCCTAACACAGAGGCTCCTCTACCATTTAGGTGTAATCCATCTCTTCCATATAGATTGTACCCAAGAGCAAAGTCTGCCCAGTGTTCTAAAAACCCAAAACCCTCCTTCCTACACCATTGCTTGAGCCATGCATTAAGCTCCCTGAGCTCCCTCTGCCTACCTGCACTGGCGCATGGCACAGGTAGTATTTCAGAAAATACTACCTTAGAGATCCTTGCCTTAAGCTTGCACCCTAAATCCCTGAAATCATTCTTTAGGGACCTCCATCTTCCTCCTATTTTGTCATTGGTTCCAATATGTACCAAGACAACTGGATCACTTCCAGTCCCTCCCAATAATCTGTCAGCCCTGTCCGCAACATGCCGAACCCGAGCACCCGGGAGACAGCATACTGTTCGGCATTCACGTTCCTGGCGGCAGATTACCCTATCTACCCTCCTAATAATAGAGTCCCCTATTACCACCACCTGCCTTGGTTTCTGCCTGCTCTGCATCCCATCTAGCCTGGAAGGAGGACTGTTCCCCTGGCTGCTAGAGGAATCAGCCCTCTCCAGTGTTGCCAATTCTGAGCAATTCTCATCAACATCTTCACACAATCCTGCAAATCTGTTGGACTGAGTCAACTCAGAACTGGCCTTCCTCTTCCTCTGCCCACTACCTCCCCTCCTTACTGTTACCCAGCTGCCTACCTGTCTCTCCTCATCTACAACTCCACCCTCTTCACCACTAACCCCACATACTACCTGCTCTGTGAGTTCTAAACTCCTTTCCAGGTTTCCAATGTCTCGCAATGTTGCAATATTTCTCTCCAAATCCAATATCTTAGACTCTAAAGAGAAAATATGCTCACACTTGGCACAGCGGTATGACCCCTGGAACGATTGCTCCAAGTGTTCAAACATGTGACAAGATGTGCACTGCGTGAGATTGGCTAACCTGCTATCACTCATGCTTGGTTTTACAATTCAAATAGCTTTATATTATCCTCTAATACTCTATATATATATACTACATATACTATATGGTAAGTAACCAACCTTAAATGTGAATGCAATAAATCCTTTGAAATGACAGTCACCAGATTCCTTCTAACTCTTCACCTGGAACCAGTCACTTGTAATAGCAGTCTCACAGAGCCAGCTCCACAGAGCTAATAGACTGTATTTATAGTAACTAGCAGCCAGGTGAAATCCCTTAACAATCAGCCCTAATCACACAGGCCAGAGAAAAACCCAATAAACAGTTTTTTTTAACTCTTGCAATACCCACACAAATTTTTTTTTTTTAAACCTTAATAAAATACCAATAAAACATCAAACATACTCTTATGTACTTAACCAGATTCCTTCTAACTCTTCCCTTGGAACCATTCACTTGTAATAGCAGTCCCCTGTATTTGAATTCCCCCTGTTTTAAATTCCCGCACTTACCACACTTCTGCACTTGAATTCCCCCTGTTTTAAATTCCCGCACTTACCACACTTCTGCACTTGAATTCCCCCTGTTTTAAATTCCCGCACTTACCACACTTCTGCACTTACACACTGATGCAAGATTCACACTTTCAAGTATTCACTATGTATCTGCTATTTAATCCAGGAATCCACCAATTACAAACACAGCAATTAGTCACTCCCACCACACCAGACTTTAATTATTTGCTTGTTTCACAGCAAAGAGAGGTAAAACAAAACCCAAAGATTTGTTTTTTAACCTCTCCTTTACCACACTACACCACACACAATATACTTATTGTATTTTTCCAGCAGGTATCCAAACTCAGTCTTTCAGGGCACAGGTCACTGATCAACTTACAGAGCTCTCTCACTCCTTGCTATTTAATCCAGGAATCCACCAATTACAAACACAGCAATTAGTCACTCCCACCACACCAGACTTCAATTATTTGCTTGTCTCACAGCAAAGAGAGGGAAAACAAAACCCAAAGATTTGTTTTTTAACCTCTCCTTTACCACACTACACCACACACAATATACTTATTGTATTTTTCCAGCAGGTATCCAAACTCAGTCTTTCAGGGCACAGGTCACTGATCAACTTCCTTATGATGTAAAGCTAGTAGTTTCAAACTCCATTTCTGTCTATGTCTGAGCACAAATAGATCAATCAAAAAGATTGACTCACCTGGTTCCATGCCAAAGCTTTAAACCTCCTACTTCTGCACATATTTACATAAAATGTAAATATGTTTTCTATAATATTTTTACATTTCTGGTAGCATAATAGTGCTTCTATAGTTAAAGCTCAAACAACAATTTTGTGTTAAATACTGTTTTTCAAATGTTTATAACTTTTGAATAGAATAAGTTTTGGACCCCAAATAAATCTGGGCAGTAGTTTTTGAGAGCACTTTCCCATGTTGATGGAATGCAAAAAAGTCCTAATTATAAAAAAAACCCCATATTAATATGGAGAGAAAATCATAATGGTCATAATGGTTACAAATTTATAATTCTAACACTGCAGGGAGATCCAGAACCAATACATTCTATTTGCAGTGACTTAGCTGTTAATCACAAGCACAGTTCTGAGCCAGACATAACCCTCTGATACTTTCCTTGGGTGATTGAGGTCAATGGGAGTTATAGTCCCCAAGATCAGAGTTTAGGCAATCGACTACCTCTAGTTTAAGCCAGATGTGAGAATCTTTCATTTGTCCCTTCCTGCTGTGATGTTCCTTTTGACTACATAGTCAGAGGTGGGAAAATGCTTTCTCTACATGCTGAAAAACAACCCCAGTAGTCAGGTGGTTACTCAGTACAGTCAGCAGAGGCTAAAGTCACAGGTCTCCTTCTTAAACCCTTGGATGCTGTGCCAGTTGAACACATGAAATGGTGTTTATCTCCCTACTAGGAGGAGAAATGTTAGGACAAGAGGTCATAATCTAAAACTAGAGAGTCAAAGACTTAGATGCAATGTAAAACGTTTTACTTCACTGAGAGGATGGTAGTTTAGTGGAATATGCTACCAGCAGAAGTGGTAGATGCAATTCAAGCATACACATGATAGACATAAGGCTATCCTGAACATAAGACAACACCAAGGACCAAATAAGGTTTGAGATTTTAACAGTAGGAAAAATGGGCTGATTAGATGGGCTCAATGGTTCTTATCTGCCGTCAAGGAATACAGTCTGTGAAGAGTGCTTAAAAAGATCAATCTATAATTAGTAAAAGAAATCATGTGCTTGGAGGGATGGTTCTTTGTGCATGACTCCAGTGCCCAAAACTCCTCTAACTTAAGCTTACAGTGGGAAGCCTTTGGCATACAGGAGTCTTGCACATTAGGAAAAATGTCCTTGTATTATTAGAAGGTAGTAGTATTCCTTTAAATCAGCTCTATCACATTTGTTTTGTTAGACATACAGCAAAATCGACTTAATGGATTGACACCAAATGTCATACACATTTACCTACTGACAATAAAATGGAAACTTTCCATTTCTTGCAGAAAGGGATTGGAAATGTGGGAGTGTCATATACTAACAAGACACTAACAAGACACTAAATTAATGACTGTAATAATTACAGTTGAGATGTGTTGTAACATTACAAATTAGATCTGTAAAACACAAAGAAGCACAGATTTAATGACACAGTAACAATTTATTTTGACTTTATGTATTCTGCAACTGCATTAAATGTACTTTCAGATCTAGAGAGCAAATTTGTCAAGGACAAAAAAAAACTAAAAAAATACTGTAATAAAATGGTATTAGGCAAATTGACTGTACATATTATGTATTGGCAGAATATGTAAAGTGAGCATAAATTGTTATCATTCCTTTAATGTTCGTGAAATGTTAATTTCTCAGCTTTTGTTTATTTGAGTGAGAACTTTATCATTAGCTCTAATTAAAAAATGGTTGATGTAGAATATGCAATATGATCTGTACACATCATAGAGACTGCTCCCCGCTATTCTCCATTGGTGAATTTTATCCTCTGGGTTAAAATTATATAGAAACAGTGTACTATTCTCCTCTATACATTTTTGAAGTCATCTATTTAACCAATTTTTCTTACAATTGTATCTGGTCTTTCCCCATCCACTAGTAACACACAGACGGCCACCGACATATTCTTCCCCAACACTGGCAAGGCAGACTGGAGAAACAGTGGCACCTTGGACAGCTGGAGTGGCAAGTTTAATCAGGGAAATATCATTGTTGATTGTGTTTGAGTTCCACTGTGGATGAGTAAATACCTTAAAACAAAAACAGGAACTGTATTAGAAACTCTAGAATAAAAGAAAAATTATTTTCTAAAAAATAAACATATACTTATTCAAAAGCATATATTCTAATTGCCTTGATTCAGAGGAAAGCAATAAGACAGTCAGATATCTCCCTGGATAAACATCCCATCTGCATTCGACTTAAGTGGCATAACTACAGTATATTGTCCTGAGCTAAAACGATATTCAATGTGTTTTAAAGTATCTGTCTACAGAGCCTCTGAGGCAAAGAATTTCACATCTACTACAATTTTTTTTTCTTTGGTTCTACCAGCAATGAAGGGTTACATAGTAACACAGTAACATAGTTGACGAGGCTGAAAAAAGACATGCGTCCATCAAGTCCAGCCCATGCCAAAAACACCCCGTTGATCCAGAGGAAGGCAAAAAACAAAACAAACCCTGAAGCCATTTCCAATTTAGCCCCAAGTGGGTAAAAAAATTCCTTCCTGACTCCAAATGGAAGCAGGAGTGTCCGTAGAAATTTTTCCAGGGGGGTGGATAGAGCCATGATATGACCCCCAGGCCAGCCCAACCAGCCCCTTTGTTTATATGGAGAGGGTAATTGTAGGTGGGGGGCTAGTGCCCCCACCTCTGGATGCCCATGGAAGTCAGATAGTTCCCTGAATCAACAACCTATCTGCATTGAAGCCATCTGTCATAATTTTTAATATTGTTCTGTGCTAGATAGGCATCCGTTGCATTTTTGAAAGCAGTTACATTATCTGCAAGTACAACATCCTGAGGCAAAGGAGCTTTACATCCCTTACTGTAAAAAATCCCTGCCTCTGTTTTAGTCAAAAGTGCCTTTCCTCTAATCTTAATGGATGAGCTCTCGTTCTTAGCTCAGTTCTTTGCGTAAATAATTAATTGGATAGTTATTTGTATTGTTCATGAATGTATGTGTAAATAGTAATCACCCCTTAACCCCTAGAGTGCCAGGTGGGTACAATGTACGAGTTGACATAGCTGTACCTGCTGTGCCATGCTCGTACATTGTACAGCTAAAATGCAGTCACTGCATATGCCTGTATAACTGAATTGCAGTGGCCGCATTTCAGCTGAAATGCAGCCTGGCACTCTTTGGGGGGCATGAGGATCACTCCTTATGCCTCTCCAGTTATTGATCTCCCAGCTGATCGCGCTGGGAGATCAATATCTACAAAGGAGAAGCAGAGCTTCTTCTTTCCCCTCTCCTACCTGAACTTCCGGGTAGGAGTGGGCGGGACCGGGGGGAAGACTCCCAAGGTCATCAGTCACATGATCACCGATGACGTTAGGAAAGTTTCCCCGGTCCCATTCACTCCTACTGGTGGTAGGAGAGAAGGGCAGGACAGCTTTTGCTCTCCTGCGGTCGACAGATTGATCTCCCAGCACAATCGGCTGGGAGATCAATAACTGGGGGAACATCAGAAGGTGTCCTGATGTCCCCCCACGAGGTCTGAAATAAAAAAAACTAAAAATATAATTTTTTTAACCCTATGAGTGCCGTAGGGACGTCCAGCGCATTGGAGACCTCTTTGGCACTCACAGGGTCAATTGTGTTGGGGCACTATTTTTTTAACTAAAACCTCATGGGGGGTGTCAGGAGAGGTCCTGATGACCCCCAATGAGGTCTATAGAAAAAAAAAAAAATAGAAAAATTAACCCTGTGTGTGCCACGGGGGGGAAGAGGTCCGATGCAGACCCCCTTCCTGTGACACACACACAGGACTATGGTTTGCATTGCTTTATATTCAAAGCTTGTTGGGGGGCCCTGATGTCCCCCAACAAGCTATGAATAAAAAACTAGTAAAAAGAAAAATTTTTACTTTCATTTTTACTTTATTTAGACCTCATTGGGGGACATCAGGGATCCTGAAGCTCCCCAACAAGGTGTAAAAATAAAAAAAAAATAAAAAAATAGGAAACCATGCGTGTTCCACAGGGGGGTCCAAAGCATTGCTTTGCAATGCGTTGGACTCCCCTGTGGCACACACATTTATTTATATTTTATTCTGCCCTTGTTGGGGGCGTCATCAGAAGTAGACCTGATGCCTCCAACAAGGTATGAATAAAAAATAATAAAAGAAAAAAATAAATAACCCTCTGTCTGCCACAGGGGGTCCAATGCATTGCTTTGGAATGCATTGTACATCCCTGTGGCAGACAAAGGATTTTTCATTTTTTTCCCCTCATTATTTTTTTATTCAGATCTCATTGTGGGGCATCAGTTCTAATGCCCTCCAATGAGGTCTACACAAAAATATATTTTTCTGGGAAAAAAACACCAAAAAACCTGCATGTGTCACAGGTGGGTCCAACACAAGTGCTATGCAATGTGCTGGACCCCTTGTGACACATACACATTTTTTCCCATTATTTTTTATTCAGACATGTTTGGGGGGCATGAGAAATGGTACTGATGCCCCCCAATGAGGTATGAATAACAAAATAATAGCTAAATATGTTTGTGTGCAACAGGGTGTCCAGTGCATTGCAATGCATTGGACACCCCTGTGTCATGCACACAAAATGCCTCCAATCCCCCCCACCACATACCCTACCCACCAGCCTAGTTCCACAGCCTACTGGCAGTCCCATTCCCCCAGTCTGACCCCCCCAGCCTGATTCCACTGCCTACTGGTAGACCCAAGTGTCAGTACACACTGGATTAAGGCTGGGAATCAAACATTGTATGAGGGGACTTACAGTGCACACTGGTAACCACAAATCCCCCATATGCACTTACATCCCCACCAACACCACCAGCACACTTGCTCACTGACCACTGGTAGATATACCCACTTACATAGCCTGACCCCTTGTCCCTCCCCCAACCTGGATTCTTTGGCAGACACAAGTTCTCACTTACACTGACTGACCACTGGTAGCAATAGAATCACACATACACTGTTTGCTTCCCCATCCTTGTTCCACCGGTAACCACGCTCCTGGCACCCAATATGGTATGTCAACCCACAGCAGTGGGGTACCATTTTTTGTAGGCTGGCAGGAGGTCCACCTAGGAAATCCCATAGTGTTGAACCATTTCAGTATCTTTGAAGTGACTGATTTGTAAGAAAAACATTTTTTTTTCTGTAGCACCACAATCTGGAAATGGTTGTGCACTCTAATAGAAAGGCAAGTGATGCCTCATTAGATGCGGCAGGTTATCTTCGTTCCAAAATGGCATGGTTTCTGTACCCTTTCTTCACTTCTGTAGTTGATATAACCATTTTTGTACAGACAAGTATTATTTGAGAAAATATTAGAAAAATCAGAGGTTGTGGTACGTGTCGTTTTGCACTTCTAGCACCCCCTACGGTAAGTCAACTCATACCAATGGGTTGCTATTCTTCTCCTATGAGCAATAGCTAACAAATACAGATGGAAATCCCATACTTTTTTCCTATATCGCCTCCTTCTGGAAACATTTATGCACACCGGTATTGGGGTATGAAGGCAAGTGACCCTCATTAGATGCAGCAGGTTATGTTCTTTCCAAAATGGTGTTGTTTATCTACCTTTTCTTCACTTCTGAAGGTGTTATAGACATTTTTGTACAGGCAAGTCAGGCTTGAGAAAATATTAGGAACATCAGGGGTTGTAGTAGGTGTAGTTTTCTACTTCTAGCACCCCCTAAGGTAGGTCAACTCATACCAATTGGGTGTCATTTGACTCCTAAGAGCACTAGCTAATGAATGCAGTTTAAAATTCCATGGTTTTCACAGAGCTCCATACATTTGAAGGGGTAGAAATGTAAACAAATGCAATTTTTTCTCCTATATTGCCTCCTTCTGGAAACATTTATGCACACCAGTATTGGGGTAAGAAGGCAAGTGACCCCTCATTAGATGCAGCAGTTTATCTTCTTTCCAAAATGGTATGGTTTATCTACATTTTCTTCACTTATGAAGGTGTTAAAGACATTTAAGGTTGGTCAACTCATACCAATGGAGTGTCATTTGACTCCTAAGAGCACTAGCTAATGAATGCAGTTGAAAATTCCATGGTTTTCACAGAATTTCATACATTTGAAGGGGCAGAAATGTAAGAAAATGCCTTTTTTTTCATTAGCGCTACCTCCTGGAAGCATTTGTGCATACCAGCCTTTGGGTAAGAAGGCAAGTGACCCCTCATTAGATGCGGCAGGTTGTTTTATTTCCAAAATGACATTGTTTCTCTACCTTTCCTGCATATCTATTATGGTTTTAACCATTTTAGTGCAAGCAGATAATTTAAAAAACAAAAGTGTCAGGTTTGTGTACATGTTCCTAGCACCCACATATTGTATGTTAACCCACACAAATGGGCTACTGTTTTTCTCATGTTGGTAGCAGGTACTGAATACAGCAGGAAATGTTAGGGTTTTCAAAGATTTTAGTATCTTTGAAGTGGTACAAATGTAAAAAAACATGTATTTATTCTTATAGCGCCACCTTTTGGAAATATTTGTTCACTTCAGCCCAGGGGTAGAAAGGCAAGTCACTCTACATTTGATGCGGGAGAATGTCTACTTTCCAAATTAGTATACCTTGTATACCTTTACTTCATGTCTCTATATCTGTGATTGCCTCCAGTGGGTAATTGCTGTAACAGTGACATTGTTTCTTCCTGGCTGTCGCTCTATGCAAGTCACTGTTCTTATAGGTCACTGGGCTTGTGATGTCATTTCTCCGCCCACCTGCCAGGCCTTTTAAACCTCAGCATGTCCTATTACCTTTGCCCTTTCGTGGTGTACCTGAGCCTAGTGCTGTGTTGGTCCATTGCTGTTCCTGTGTATTACTCCTGCTCCGTCTGACTACCCGATCCAGCTCCGACCACTGGCAACGTCTGACTACCTGATCCGGCTCTGACCACTGGCTTTGTCTGACTACCGGTTCTGGTTCTGACCCCTGGCTGCCTCTAGTTACTCTCCCTCTGTTGTGTTCCAGTTGCGATTACCAGCCTTGGCTATTAGGATCCTTGCTGCCTGTGCCTACCTCTTACAGTGCTTGCTACCTCCGTGGCACTTATCGGTAAGTCCGTGTACTGACTTCCCGTGGTTGTTCTTGTTTGTGTTGCCTTGTCGGTTAGTCCATGTTACTGACCTCACGTGGTCGTCCAGGTTTGAGTGTTGCCTTACCTAGCCCTCAAGTGCCGTTTACCTTGCCTTTGGTATACCCTAGTGTTAGGGTATAGTTGCGCTTCATTCTCCTGCCGACTGAGATTGTGGAAATACCATGCACTGTCCTCCCATCTAGTCTGTGAAGATTTCTAGGGCCATTCGGATACTAGCTACACCTGCCTAGTGAAGGGTTGTGGAAGTGTCTTTCACTGTCCTCACCTGGTCTCGTGGAGTTGGTGGAGTTAGAGTCGCTACTGTGTGCTCCAGTATCTGGAGCTACTCGCTCCCATTGCCTGAGTTACACTATCGTCTGGGTACAGACGTGGGCCTATCGTACTAGCCTAGTGAAGGGTGAGGAAAGTGAGTTCACTGTTCCTCCCTGGCCTCATGAAAGTGTGTTTACTCATTGCTGCCACTGTTGTGGCATTCATTGCTGTCCCTATTGTATTTAAAATAAAGTTTTATTTTTAGTTCATCTGTACTTGTCAGTGTTGTTATTTCCTAGTCACTCCGTGACACTCTAACAGTTATGAACATTTTAGTACAAGCAGCCATTTTCAAGGAAGCAAACAGGTAGGTGTAGTTATGTGCTTCTGGCACCCCTAAGGTAGGTTGACTCATTCCAATGGGATGTCATTTTTCTCCTAAGAGCACTAGCTAATGAATACAGTTGGAAATTCCAAGGTTTTCACAGTTTTCAGTACAGTTGAAGGGGCCAATATATAAGAAAATGACATTTTTTTCCTATAGTGCCAACTTCTGGAAGCATTTAGGCAAAACAGGCAATTCACCCCTCATTAGATGCGGAAGATTGTCTTCTTTCCAAAATGGTATGGTTTGTGTATCCTTTCTTCACTTCTTTAGTTGTTATAACCATTTTAGTAAAGACAAGTAATGTTTGAGAAAATGTTAGAAAAATTAGAGGTTGCAATAGGTGTAGTTTTGTACTTGTAGCGCCCCCTAAGGTAGGTGAACTCATAGCAATGAGGTGTAATTTTTCTCCAAAGAACACTAACTAATGAAAACATTTGGAAATCCCAAGATTTCAGTACAGCTGAAGGGGCAGAAATGTAAGAAGATGCCATTTTTTTCATTTAGTGCCAGCTTCTGGAAGCATTTGGGCACAACAGGCTTGGGTAAGAAGGCAATTCACCCCTCATTAGATGTGGCAGGTTGTCTTCTTCCAAAATGGTATGGTTTTTCTACCCTTTCTTCACTTTTCTAGTTGTTATAACCATTTTGGTATAGACAAGTAATGTTTGAGAAAATGTTAGAAAATTTAGAGGTTGTAGTAGGTGTCGTTTTGCACTTCTGGCACCCCCTGAGGTAGGTCGGCTCATACCAGTGGGGTGTCATTTTTCTCTTACGAGCACTAGCTAATGAATATAGTTGGAAATTCCACTGTTTTCACAGATTTCAGTAGATTTCTAGATGAGGCGTAACAAAATATTTAAATAGATGTAGGATAATATTAGCATCCCTTGCATCTACACCTCTTTTTATATATGTTAGTACCCTATTTGCTCTTTCAGCAGCTGAATGACTCTGCACACTGCTGTGAAGTCTATCATCTCTTAGTACTCCTAAATCTTTCTCTAATGAGGATTTCCCAAGTTGTTTCCCATGTAGCATGTTTGTTTCTACAGCCCAAATACATAACCTTACATTTATCTACATTAAATGTCATCTGCCACTTTTCTGCCCATTCACTCAGTTTATCTTAATTCTTCTGCAGAGAAAAAAATCCAGCTCTGTATGTGTTTCCTTACACAGCTTAGTGTCATCAGCAAAGATTGAAACCCTTCTTTCAATTCCTACTTCTAGACCATTAATAAACAAATTAAGAAGCATTGGGCCCAGGACTGAACCCTGTGGCAACCCACTTATAACTTTAGAGCTAATTGAAAATATTCCATTAACAACAACTCTGCCATATATCATTTATCCAGTTCTCAATCCATATACAGATATCACCTCCCTGTATCAAAGGCTTTTGCAAAATCCAAGTATACTACATCAACAGAGATTCCCTTGTCCAAATTACTACTTACTTTTTCATAAAATTTAAGTAAATTTGACTGACATGATCTATTGTTCATAAAACTGTGCTGACTCTTACTAATAATATTGTTTGTCTTCACATTGTTCTGAATACTGTCAGTTAGTAACCCTTCTAGTATCTTACCCACTATGGAAGTCAAGCTTACAGATCTATAATTTCCTGGTTTGGATCTTACCCCCTTTTTGAACAATGGAACTATATCAGCTTTCCTCTAATCACAGGGCACTATGCCTGATTAAAGTCTTAAAAGTGGGTGAGATGGCTCAGCTGGTGAGATTGCTCAGTTGGTTAATGCACCAACTGTAGAATCTGTTCAGATTGCAAGGTCACAGGTTCTAGTCCCAGCAGGGTCAACTCAGCCTTTCATCCTTCTGAGGTCGATAAAATGAGTACCTTTAAATTGGGTAATAATATATATATATATATATATATATATATATATATATATATATATATATATATATATATATATACTACCAGGACATACTTGAAAATGAGAGACAATCTCAATGTATCCGTCCTGGTAAAATACTATATAATAAATAATAAATATTATTAACGTTTAAAGGATATATATAAGACAGGCATGTCCAAACTAAGTCTCTAGGGCCGTCTGCTAATATAGTTAATTTGGCCTTCCATGCTAATTAAATTGGTTAAATGTGGGCCATTAAGATGCAAAACCATAATATTTCCTGATCATTAACAGGGAGTCAAACATTTAATGCTGTATATAGTTAAGATTATGCAGCAAAAGGTGGCCTGTTAGTCTAGCTATATGACTACTTGAGAAAATCACAATGTACATGAATAATGAGAATTATGTAAGCTTATAAGTTTTCCTGCTGCCAAATATGTTAGTCTTATCTGCAACAAAGCAAAAAGACAAAGGGGAGAGTCTCATAGTGCAATATATCCACACTTGTTCTAATGACAGAATATTGGAAAATAGGAATGATAATCACATGTGGAGAATATTACACTGGCCCTACACAGATGCCTTGAAATTGAATGCTCAATCCCCCTTGCATAGCAGCTCACAGGAACCTCTTAAAACAGAAACACAACAAGCAGAAGGAGAGCAGCCCAATTGCACTCCATTGATGAACACTTCAAAAGTCTTAAGCATATTTATTTCCATGACCAGTCTCCAAGCAGAGTGTACCAGTCTGACTGCCCACGGGGAATTATGATGCTAGTTCTCCCTGCAATGGAACCTCATCAGCATTCAATGATGGTATGGTAAAAAAGTTGTCACTAAGGTGTAAAAAGTATATGTGTATATAAAAATTACAGAAGACCAAACAACAAAAAAATATAAAAATATGCTTATTATAAAAGTCTGCTGATCACTTCCTCATGTATAAAAATAGAAAGGTCTGCTACACTCACTTCCACACAAATACCATTGTGGTTACTGTCCATTCGAACTGCGGATTATCAATCGGGGTGTTGCGCCACTAACCAGAATGGTATTATGCATGCATGTGAATGTTGCAAACCTTTGGATTTTTTAGCCACTTTTCTCCTGAGAAACTGATCAGCAGGATCATGAAACATGTTGAGGTCTTTTAAATTTTGTAATAAATATATGTTTATATATTTTTTAGTTTTTTTATATATGGACTTAAAATTTGAAGTCCTTTGCTGCTAGCCAGACCTGAAAAGTTAGTCACCACTGCAAGCCATAACATACCCACCAGGGCTGAATTTCTACTCGCCAGGGCTAAATTTTCACTCGCCATTGGCTAGTGGCAATTTTGAGCCCTGTATGTATGTGTATATATATATATATATATATATATATATATATATATATATATATATATATATATATATATATATATATATATATATATACATATACATACATACACTAGTAGGAAAGCCCGTGTACATGGGTTAAAGTGGCACCCAGCGGCACTGGCTGCTGCCTCGAAATACAGACGGTGAGCCGTTTGGAGCGGCCCGCTCTGGAGTAGCACGTTCGGACAGTCTCTACTGTGCATTATTGCATCATTCCGGCAGTCTCTACTGTGCATGTGCCGTTACACACAGAGGGAGCTTTGCAGCCTAGCGATTTATATTATACATATATATATATATATATATATATATATATATATATATATATATATATATATATATATATATATATATATATATATATACACACACACACATATACTTTACACACATTTGTGACAACTTTTTTACCATACCATATGTTACATGCAGGGGAGATTCCGTTGCTGGAAGAACTGGCATCATAATAACCGATGACAATCAGACAGGTGCACTCTGCTTGGAGACCAGTCATGGAAATAAATTGTGAGTAGTATATGCTGAAGACTTTTGAAGTGTTCATTGGAGTGTTATTGGGCCACTCTCCTACTGCTTGTTGTGTTTCTGTAGTCTTTATCTGAACTTCCTGTTTCGCCTACTATTACACAGTGTGTTCTTTCTTCAAAGAAATGTATCTACTTTTCTCTTAAAGGGATAGTAATGTTTCACAAAAACAGCAGCTCCAATTAATCTTCATAGTATTTGAGCTATACAAAGTGCTACTTCAATACTGTCAGAGTTGTAGTTCAAGAGTAATTGAATGATAACATTTCCCCCTCCTGCCCCTTTTACCTAGTGTAAGCCCCTATTCCTCAGATGTGGAGTCTGGTCCATAGACAAGACAGCTCACAGCAAGGAACAATCTTCTTACTGTGAGAACAATGAAAACCCTGCCCCCTTGACAGGTTTTTCAGCTTTTTCCCTTATCTTAATTGAAGATTGTCCCTCTCTGCAATCTACCTGGACACACCCTGCTGCTCTGAGCTGAGCAGTGTTACATCAGTAAAAGGAGTGGGGGATATTTTATCTTTCAATTACTCTTGAACTACAACTCTGGCAGAATTGAAATAATTCCAAGGCCCAAATACCATGATGATTAAATAGAGCTGCTTTTATTATGAAACATTACTATCCCTTTAAATGTATCCATTTTATCTGCCATAACTACATCCTTGGACAAAGAGTTCCACAATTTAATAGACCTTACTGTAAAAAACCCTCCTGCTGCTGAAGTTGATTAGAATAGCTCACCAGAGGCATCCTTATATTGACTCTCATATACTTGTACATTATGATGAGATCTCCTCTTAGTCGTCTTTTCTCTAGAGTAAATAAGCCAGGTTTGTCTAGTCGTCCCTCATATGTCAAGTCCTTCATTCCCTTGATTAATTTTGTTGCTCTTTTCTGTACTCTCCAATTCTAGAATACCCTTTTTCAGTACTGTTGCTAAAAACTGCACTGCATATTCGAGGTGAGGTCTTAACAAGGATTTGTCCAATAGCAAAATTATGTTATCCACTCTTGCTTTTATGCCTCTTTTTATGCAAGCCTGAATTTGATTTGGTTTTGCTACTGCTATTTGACACTGGTCACTGTTTCCAAGTTTGTAGTTTACAAGGATTCTGTCTTTGTCATCATTTCCATCAGTTTATTTGGCAATTATGGTCCCACCCATGTGGTGTGCCTATTGCACATTGTCGAATTAATAAAGAAAAAAAAAAATAAATAAATGCATACGTGCATACATACTTCCATGTGTATTATGAACCCTTTAATTGTTAAAATATACAAAAAGCCACATATACACACATATACAGGAGAATTTATTTTGGTATATTTTGCAAGAACCACACTAACTGGGTGCAAAGAATCAGAGGCAGAATCACGAACATAACTACTAACTTTAGTATTTTTTTAAATAAAGGTTACGCTTACCTTAGCTACGCTCAAAGACTGAATCTGCTCAACACTTGAGCTTCTGTCGTGTTCTCCAAGGACTACCACGTCAGTGCTCCTGTAGGAAGTTACACATATGTGTTACTTACTAAATGCCAATAGTGGACAATAACAAAACCGGATTTTTAGAAACTTAGCATGTTATATCTCCGTATCCTTGAGTTTCAAGGAATAAACATTGTTTTCAAGTATTCAATAACTGATACTATGAAAAGTATTTTATCTATACACAATCTGACATCACTGATATCAGACTCAACTTTATGATAGATGCAAATGCTATGCAACCATTTTGTATGTGTTTGTATTCAAGAAATACTTTTATATGACTGAATCCCAGTAAATATTTGGAGAGATTATTCTGATTCTCAGTTACAGCTGGAAGTATGGTTTAGAATCTATCAATTTCTAACCTGAACCTTAGTTCATTGTGGATTTGACCAAGCCACTAATTCTTAGATAATTTAAACATATTTGTACATCATCAGTATATTGCTGACTAGATCTTAAGTATTTGACCAGAACATTTATTCTGGCATATGCACCCATGGGCTAGCTCTGATTTCAGATATCTACTCCTATGCTGCTAACACTAACTGGACTGCTCCTTTCTGTCAGCACATTGATCTCTAACTGAAAAATAAAAAAAATCCACAAATTAATCTAGTGTATTAAAAGGAAAATATGTCTGAATCAGAATAGTTTCAGTAGTTGTCTTTACTTAAAATGTCTTTATGATACATTATATATCAGCTTCTGTTAAACATATCTGTGATACCCTAATAGTATTAGTAATGCAAATTCTAATAGTTTTAATAATTATTTGAATTTGCGATCAAATATTTTAGATAAATATAAAGAATGTTATCTTGCAGAAGACATATAGCAAAAAAATTAACTTACAACACGCCACAGTGAGCAGCAGTAACGACCCACTCGCTATTTATTAGTGAACCACCACAATAGTGCCATCCAGTCCTGTCCTGAAAAAAGATCCCAGAATTTAGAAGGTAATGTAGTGATGTAGTTACTAAACTACTTGGTGAGATTTAGAGCTTGAGGTTTTAGCATATTTTTGAACAAGAATATAATTTCAAAAGTTCTCATGAATGAAGCGCCTAGAAAAAAAAATCAAGGGTCATCCAATAAGACTAGGAAATTGCATACAGGTTGGTTTCATTGCAGGTAGAATGTTGACCCAGGGAGATACCCGGTTGCCTTTAGTGAGGAAGTTTTTTTTATACTCCCTTGTGTCTTAATTGCAAATTACTTCAATAAGGATTTTTTTTGTTTGCTTTTCTCTACCAACAAGAACAATGTGATAAAGGTTGTACTTGACGGACACATTTTTTTTTCCAGTATCTTCCACTAATTTACATAATTTTCCAACATATAAGGGCAGTTTATTAAAATATAGTTTATTGAAAAGAGATGCAAGGATACATTGATCAGGCATTCACAATCCATCTCTATAGACTTGGTATCTTGAATGTTGCTAATGTCCAGGCAAGGGGTAACATCATGGGTGATTTTAAGACCTCTAAGGAGAACTAAGATAACAAGAGGTTCCTTCCAGAGAAGCTTAAAAACATTTGGAATGCAAACAAGAAGGGAGGGAGGGGTAAATGGAAATATTGAGTATCATGGTATATCTGAAACCCAGGCATGAGAGAGTCCTGCGTTGGCTACTATATAGGTTGGGATGCATATTTAATATGCAGCTGTTTGATCAAATTATTGAGGTCCCTGAGGAAGTAGTTTATACTGTATAAAATGCATACAGCTTAAAGGACAGTATGTGTAATTGGCTTTATAATAAATTATATATATATATATATCTAATGTAGTGGCGGGCTAACCCTCAGGAACATTTGAAAACACAATCAATATTTGAAAATACATTTTTTTTCATCTAATATCATTTGCACATTACTTATAAACTGTACAACTAGATGCCATAAATCTAGGGGAGACTGTAAAATATGAGAAGATACATAAAAAATAAAATATCAGCAAAAGGAGCATTTAACTATGTATCCAAAGGGTTAGATTAGAACCACTGAGAAAGTGTATTTGTACAATAAAAATCATTATTATATCATATTGTTGTGATTTATCATTACCTGCAGGGAGACTTGCCAAGGCCATGAACCTGGAACTGCCTCCTCACCATTTACAATCCTGGCATAACCAGTCACCACAGGAGCGATCTGGGGAACTCCGCAGCCTGGTAGAATTAGCGGTTTAATTACAAAAACAAAAATTGAGTCAAGTTTAACAATATGCATGAAATTTCACTTACAGGATCATTATTATTATTTTGGTACAGTGATAACCCATGAAGGAAATCAATTCCTGTAATAATGCATAATTTACATTTTTGTCTTTACTAGTATATTCTATAAATGTTATATATAGGCTGTTATGTAAATTCAAGTACCATAACTTGTTATAACTCCATTACATAACCTTTATTCATCGTTATTGGATGCCATAACAACGCCACCAATTGTTATTCTACATGTTGACTATCCAAATGATTGCTTCTTTTTTATGTGCTGCTTCATATATATCTCTACTCTATTCTTAATTCATGCAACAAAGCTGTTTTCAGTTTAACAGTACTCCAAAAATATAACAAATGAAAAATTACCCTACTACTGAAAAAGTTATTTGTTCTCCTTAATTTTTTCATATGGGTAGCACTCTGCTGCTACTTTTTTGGTAATACTCAGACTTTCCACAGTGGTATTAAATGGTTTTTCAATTAAAAGTATCACATTTTATTTGTTCAGTTAGAACGCTGAAAACATTAGTCTGTAAAACAATGCTGTTAAACTTACCATAGGCCGCACTGACTAAAGCCAAACAGAAGACAAACCAAAGGAAAGCCATAATGTAAACGTGACTTGACTGTATACTGGTGGAACTCTTATATACTATTCCAGAAATTGTACCAAGGGTCAGATAGTGTGGCTGTTTGGTCTGTTCTTGGATAAGAGGTATTAATCCAAGGAGAACAAACATCCCTCCTCCCTTGCATTTTCCATTTGCTCAGAATCCTGCTTAGATTGGTGACAGAGGTAATTTGCTAATGATTTCACAAAGTACTCATACACAACATTCATACTTTTTCATCAAGAAAGCAAGCAGATGGTGAATGAGACAAAGATACTGATACAGTATGATATACAATGGAATACAAATTTTATTTTTTTAATGTGTTCATCTATGAAGACATATACAGCTTAGTTGTATATTTATTTATATTATATTATTTTTTTTTTATTTTTATTTTTTTATTTTAACAAACTTTATTGAGGATATAAAGTTTACATACAATAAAGTAAAGAACCATGAGAAAACAGAAGTACCGGAGTACAGCAAAGAAATACAAAGTTGATTGAATAATCTTCAAATATTATGAAAATGAATCAAACATCTAGATATTGATCTAACTTAAACAAAGAGGTTGAGATGACCTGCATACTATCAAGAGGAGTCAGAAGAGTAAAAGAAAGTGAGAAAGACAGGAAGGGGTAAAGAGAAGGAACGTAAGAGAGGCAACACCAGGGAGGACAGGGGTGGGGAGAGGGGTATGTTCTAAGGTAAAGGGTGGAGAGGAAAGGAAAAAAAAACAAAAAAAACCCTAGGCACATCTCGGAGCCGCCCAACAGGAACCCATCGAACCCAAACACAACCACTATGATGAAAACCAGGCAGAGCATGCAGTCCATCAGGAGGAGTACACTCAGGAAGAGTCAGTGGTACTGGAGGAGGTGAGTGCGGATAGCCAAAGAGACCACTTATCTCCGTGTGCATCTAGAGAATCCAAGACTATCGCGTGAAGTTTTTCCATTTGGATATAATAGTCAACTCGTGTGTAACAATCGGTTAGAGAGGGACTAGTAGACTTGCCCCAGAATAAAGGGATCACATTTTTAGCTGCGTTTAATAAAGCCCAGATGCAAGGAAAGATTTTAAAAGAGAGTGGGTGAGGCAGGTGACCCTTAAAAAAGAAAAGGCAGAATAGAGGGTCGAGAGGGATGTCAGTTTTAAGCCTGCTATTAATCTGGTGGATAATTTGAGACCAAAATGCTGTATGTGGGGGCATTGCCACCAAATGTGAAACATTGAACCAATATCTTTGTGACATCTCCAACATAACTTAGAGGTTACCTCAGAGAAGGAGGACAATCTCTGTGGAGTAAGGTACCAGCGAGAGACAAGTTTGTAATTCAAGAGTCTGGTATTGGAATCTTTAGAGGATTTGTGCAAAGTACGAAAGATGTTAAGCCAAGAAGATAGGCATAAGGATATCTGCAATTCTTTCTCCCATTGAAATATAAAATAATATTTATTCCGCAGCCCCTGAGGAAATAGAAAGGAGTAGCATATAGAAAGAGGACGGATGTCTGAGCGTGCGGAATACAAAAGTTTCTCAAAAGGAGAGGCTGACCTGAGAGGGAGGGAATTGCGAAGGGCTATTGAGGTCCAATGTTTGATCTGCAATGCCATCCACCACGCTGATGGAATCTGTATTGCTTGTAGTTTGTCCCAAAGGTCCTTCACACTAAGATGGGATAGGTTATGAAGGGTATCTAGATTAATAGATTTCAAGGAACATAGAGTAGTATTGTTCCAGCCACCCGGGAAGTCAGGGTTACCAACAATCGAACAGAAGGGAGAGGGATATGGGGCGAGATCATGAAGGTCATTTACAGATCTCCAAGTGTGGAGAATGTGGTCAACAACAAGATGATCATACCGCAACCCAGAGGAAGAGGCAGTCGAAGACCAACAAACCTGAAGCAAATCTGTGGGACCCAAAGAGTCCTTCAAGTAGTCGATCCACCTAGGGGGGGGGTTGGAGGTAAAGTCAAATAATTTAGCTAGTAAAGAAGCCTGGTAATATTTCCAAAAATCTGGAAGGCCAAGGCCCCCCCTAGCTACACTCTGTGTAAGAATGTCAAGCCGAATACGAGGCTTTTTATGAGCCCAAATAAAAGTAGATACAGATTTCTGCAAGGAGACAATAAGGGATTTAGGTATGGAAATTGGAAGAGCATTAAAAACATACAGGACTCTAGGCAGGACCATCATCTTAATCAAATTAACCCTCCCAGACCAAGATAGTGAAAGCGATGTCCAAGACAGTAAATCCTCTTTAATTGTCTGTAAAAGAGGAGAGAGATTTAAGTCAACCAAAGAGGAAATCTGTGGAGACAGATAGATGCCCAAATATTTAATGGGTTCCAAGGCCCATTTAAATTTATACCTACTACGCAAGGAGTTAAAAGTTGAAGGGGGAAGCGTAACATTCAATACCTCAGATTTGTCAAAGTTAATCTGAGCCTGTGATAAGAAGCTGTATTCATCTAAGACGTTGATTAGCGCTGGCAAAGAGGAATTGGGCTCCGATAAGAAAAACAAAATGTCATCAGCATAAGCTGCTAGTTTAAACATCGTATTCCCAGCTTTAATGCCTGTGATCTGAGGGGAGAACCGAACAAGATTCAGTAAAGGCTCTAAGGTGAGGATAAAAAGGATAGGAGAAAGAGGGCATCCTTGTCTAGTTCCATTGGAAATAGAGAAGGAGTTGGAAAGAGACCCATTAACCATAATTTTGGCTGACGGACTGGAGTATAGACTCAAAACACCTGTTAAAAATTGAGGACCAAGCCCAACATGCTCCAAAATAGCTCTCATGTAATCCCAATTAACTCTATCAAAAGCCTTCTCACAATCTGCGGAGAGAAAGATAGTGGGGTTTTGTTTCTTAATTGATAGATGCAAAAGAGAGATGGCAGTCGCTGTGTTATATCTTGCTTGCCTGCCTGGCACAAAGCCACTCTGATCTGAATGGATCAATTTGTGAAGGACTACCCTAAGTCTCGCGGCTAAGATTTTTGCAAAAAATTTTAGGTCAATATTGAGGAGGGAGATAGGGAGGTAGTTGCCACATAAAGTACGATCCTTACCAGGCTTAGGTATTACAACTATATGAGATTCAAGGGATTGGGTAGGAAACGATGAACCCTTGAGAATTGCGTTGTATGTATCTTTTAAGTGAGGGAGCAGGGATGGCAGAAATTTCTTATAATAAGTAAGGGAGAATCCATCGGGGCCAGGACACTTCCCCTGGGCCAACGCGCCTACAATTTGCTGAATTTCAGAATTAGAAATCTCCTGTTCAAGAGATTGGGAATCCATGAGAGACAGAGAGGGCATCCGAGCTTTCGAGAGAAATGTATTGAGTCTCGATCTCCATTCTGGCAAGGAATGGGAATTCGAGCTAGAGATATTGTAGAGGTTTTCATAAAATGTTCTAAAGGTCTCAGCTATATCAGGAAAGGTATCAAGAAGGGTCCCAGATCGAATACGAGGAATGTAGGACTGGCGCCTTTTATGTTTAACAAGCCGAGCAAGTGAAAGACCACATTTGTTAAAAGAAATATATTTCTGATACCTGTACCACATATGAGATTTAATGGCATTTGTACGAAGAAGAGCATGCAGATCCTCCTTAAGACGAGTAATGACCTCTAGTACAGATTGAGAGGGGGTCTTCTTGTGTAACCTGTCTAACTTTGAGAGTTTGGCGAGGAGGGCATCTATTTGTTTAGACCTTTCCTTCTTTTTATACGCTCCCTGTTTAATTAAAATACCCCGGATGACACTTTTGTGGGCCTCCCAGATGATAGGTATAGAGACATCCGGAGTAGAGTTAACTAAAAAATAATCCTCAATGCCTTTCTGGAGTGAGTTGGAGAACTCCGAGTCTTGAAGCAAGGATTCGTTGAGTTTATTTATATTATATTATGTATATTTCAGGGGAACCCCCACTGCCAAGATATATTTTATTGAAAATTGCATTTTGTGGGTGCAGTTCTTCCATGGCTGGAAATTTTCTGGTAACACTGTTGTTACAGAAGTCTATAAACTTCAATAGCAAGCTATAGCAACTGCACCAAAAAACGTTTGAGATGCAATAAAATTTAAATACAAAAAATTCCCAGTCGTGGGAGTGCATGTATTTTTCTCAGCAGTATAATCTCTATAATACATATATTTTAAACATTAGTTTCCCTTCAATGCTTTTTTTTTTACTTGTTATACATGACAGTTTTAGAGGTTTGTGATGTACCTTTCCATCTATTTGTACATGTACAGTTTTATGCAATCTATATACTTTCAATTTAAAATATGCATATTATGAGTAAGTTTTACCCCAAATGTCAGCCTGCTGCAATATATTTTTAATTATTGCACAAATAGGAACAATAAATACAATATTTCAATGAAATAAAGGCAATTGGAGGGAGGGTTCTGTTAATGAGAGTTTGAAATCAGAGTTTACAATATTGAAAACAAATGAAAAAGGGGATTAAAGGTGGGTAAAAGGATTGAAGGTTGAATCAACCCTGAGGATGTTCTCTGGCAAGATGTGGATGAGGATGCAGAGGAGGTTTGGTCCTGGCTACTTTCCAAAGACTGGATTTGAATAAGCAAACATAATTAATGTTTGAGGGAGCACATCTACAATTATCAATCAGCCAGCAATAACCGCATATATCATATGCAGGGTGCAGTAATCCCTTAAAAACTAAAACATCTAAATAGCCTAAATAGCAAGATCATACAGAAAGGGATTTAATCAGCACTCAGCTGGAATCCTAAATAACATTCAAAGCAATAATAATTATACAAAAATATCAACTTATTAACTCTAATAATACAAAGAAATGGACATCAGACCTGCACCCCCCATCCCAAAAGAAGGTCCAATGAGGTATACATATCCCCAACAACAAAATATAATACATAATACATGTTCCTAAAAAAATATACATATACATAAAAAGAACCGTGCCAAGAGGCACCCAGAAAAGAGGGGACACCGAAAAAAAGGGGGAGAAATATAAATTGGCGCCAGTACCAAAAAAACATCAATATAAATATAACTGCATGCAAATATAGAATATTATGTCCCAAAATATGAACATAAAATAAGTCTCATGAAATGGATGAAAAATGAATTAGAAGAAATGAAGATGATGAATAGATGATAAATATGAGATGAATTCGACATTCACAGATGGATATCAGATGTCAATGAAACCACAAATAGATGCATCTGTATCAAATCTCAGTCACACACCAGAATATAATATAAGCATCATGCTACTCACAGTACCCCACGGATTCAAGTCGATTCGATCATATGACACATAGCACTTTCAAAGCTCCAGCTCGTTCTTGAACAAGTATATATACAGCTATCGTGTCAACCTGTAAGCTCAAACGTCCATCCAAATGATGATGCAGTATGAGTGACACATAGCGCTTCCAAAGATCCAGTCCGTTAAGGACATATATATATATATATATATATATATATATATATATATATATATATATACAGCTATCGTGTCAAACTATGTACTCGAATTAGGCATCCATCCCTGTAGTCATGATGCATTCTGGGGTAAACAATCTTGCATATATCTTCGCATGACACAGGTAATTATATACCATATCACTTTGCTTGCCAGTCGGATATTCTCCTATGATGGACATAAACATCCCCCTGGGTGCCTCGGCATTTCATCCAACGCGTTTCGTCCGCTAACACGCGGGCTTCATTAGGGCATCCGGTTTCACTATCTCACTCATTTAAATACTATCTTTCCGGAAGTGTTACCTATCACCCTAGTAATCAACTCAAATTAACCCCGCGTGTTCCCCATGGGGCTGAGCGGTCCAAAGGTCCACACCAGCCTAATATAGGCCTGCAGACCGTCGGGCCATCCCTCCCCCGGGGGACACGTTCCACACATGAATGGCACATAAGGACAACAAAGGGGCCTCACCCATGCAACGCCCCCCAAAAAAATATAGTTGTCCCTTATCAACCAGATGAGTAAATATACATCACCAATAATGATTATACATTACCCATTATTTAAAGGGAACACATTACTCCTATGAAGTTCCCAGGGTGGGGGAGGATATCAGAGACACTGGTAAAACAGGGATTTAAATCCAGAACAAGAAGATTGGTAATAATAAAATTGACTTACAAAAACGATTTATAAGATATCTCCTCATTAAGCCCATTGGGGGCCAAAGCCCCCAATGTATAAATCCATCTGGCTTCTCGTTGTAACAACCTTCTGTCCAGATCTCCTCCCCGTATACCAGTTGTAACTTTCTCCACACCCATCACCCTGAGTCCCTCACTGTCACCACAGTGGTATTCCAAGAAGTGACGTGCCACAGAACTATCCACGTCACCTCGCTGAATATCACATTTATGTTCCAGAATTCGTCTTCTCAGTTCTCTATAAGTTTTTCCAATATATATTTTATTACAAGGACAAATCAATTGATAAATAACACCCTTTGTGCAGCAGTTTATAAAATCTTTGATGGTATAATACTTAGACCCATCCCAATTATAAAATACTTTACCCTTGGACACAAATTTACAAGCCTGACATAACCCACAAGCAAAAGATCCCTTCATCTGGCTTTTACCCAACCAATTTGTTTGTGAGTCTTTAGGTTTCCAAAGAGTATGTACCAACTTATCTCTTAAATTAGGGGCCCTGCGTGCAACTAATGCTGGATAATTGCCCACAATTCTTGCCAAGGAGGTGTTCTGTGTTAACAAGTGCCAATGCTTAACCAATAAGCTCCTAAGTACCGACCAATGACTTCCAACAGTGGTCACAAATCTAACTCTATTGTCCTTAACTTTCACTTTCTTCCCAAATAGGATTTCATCCCGATTAAGGTGATACGCTCTTTTGTAATCTCTCTTTAGAGTAGAAAAGGGGTATCCTCTATCCAGGAACCTAGCTGTTAGTTCCCTAGATTTATCTCTATACTCCTTAATTTCAGAACAATTTTGTCGTAAACGAACATTTTGGCCATATGGGATACCCCTTTTCTGGGTCTGAAGATGATGACTCTTTGCATGCAATAATGTATTGCATGCTGTAGGTTTCCTATATGCAGTAGTATGTAACTTATCTCCTATCTTATATATCTTCAAATCCAGGAAGTCAATCTCCTCAACATGGCACTGAAATGTCAATCTGATGTTAAGAGCATTACAATTTAGATCCGACACAAAGGCTTCCAATCCATTCCTTGTACCTTCCCAAATTATAAATATGTCATCTATGTATCGGAGCCATAGGGCAACGTGTTCCCCAAACCCACGCACATCACTCACCACGAACTGCTCCCACCAGCCCAGGTGTAGACACGCGTAGGTTGGGGCACACGTTGCCCCCATCGCAACACCTCTACACTGACGAAAAAAGCGTCCACCAAACATAAAACAATTATTGTTAAGAACAAAATCCAAAAGTTCAATCACAAATTCATTTTGATGACTGTATTCCATTCTCCTAGATTCTAAATATGTTTGACACGCCCTCAAACGAGCTTGATTGGGGATCGATATATAGAGGGACTCCACATCCATAGTAACCAAAAGGGAGTTCATCCCTACATGGATCCCTAATAATCTACGAATAACGTCACCAGTATCTTCTACATAAGAAGGGAGAGTTTTGAGGAAGGGTTTCAAACATTGATCTACATATTGACTTACTCTTTCTGATACACTTCCAATCCCAGATATTACAGGACGACCCGGTGGTAATTCCAAACTTTTATGAATTTTAGGTAAAATGAATATAGTTGGAATTATAGGGTTTTCTACCCACATAAATTCTCTCTCTCTCTCTACTAGATATTAAACCTTCTTTCCATCCCATCTCTAACATTTTTTTAAGTCTTTCTTGAATCTGTTTAGTCGGATCCTGCTTAAGGGGTTCATAACATTTTCTATCATTAAGTTGTCGCTTAATTTCATTCACATAACAAGTCTCCGACATCAGGACCATATTGCCCCCCTTGTCACTCGGTTTTATGACAATTTCTGAGTGTGACTGCAAATCATGAAGGCCAACCCGTTCCGCCGCCGAAAGATTGTCATGATAATTCACATTCAAATTTAATTTTTTGATATCATCCTGAACTGCCTTAGTAAATGAAAGGATCAAAAGGTTTAAAGTTAAAGGTGGCATAACAGTAGATTTTTTCTTTAAATTAGTAAATTTAGATTCTTCTTGCAGCATATTAGACTCCTGTGTTACCCCACCTTCCATAGCAAGATCTTCCAACATTTTAAGAATTTCCTGATCTTGTGTGTTCTGAACCATTTTTTGATCCTCATGTAATTTACATAACAAAACCTTCCTTGAGAATAGATTCAAATCTTTAATAATTTCAAACTCATCACCCTTGTCACACGAAAACTGCCTGACCTGTGTCAGTATATTGTATGCTGTATTACTTGTATATACTGGACCCATGTGGGCATACTTCATTGTAACCTGTCCTGTGTCTGTACTATATTGGACCCGTGAGGGTTATTGTTATTACAACTGTTCAATAATCCTGTGATTTATCCAAACCTACTGTGTCTGTGTGTCAAACAAACCGTTACATTACCTCGTACAAAACATGCAAATCAGAAAGCAATTTGTCCAGATTTAATAGGACTACAATGTGACACCCATAGGAGTCTGTGGTATTATCCCAGCCCCCCATGCAATATATTATATAAAGTCTATCACAGAGATCTACCACGTGCAACATAATATAAAGCAACACATTTAAGGGATCTCTGTCATACACTATAGGGGTAAGAGAAATAGACCATAGAGAAATTCCTGAACATAATCCTTACAGGACAACTTTAAACGCAATCATAAACAACAAAATACTTTAATAAAATAAACTTAAATCCCATTCAGCATTCATGCCCTTAGGAATTCTGGTATCCAAAGTAAAAATCCAGAACATCTCTTGTCTATCTAAATTCGAGAGAATACTACCTCCTCTAGGATGTCTGGAAATCTTATCGATGCCTCTGATCCTGCACCATGGGAAGAAAAGTGTCTAGCTACAGGAGATCTAACGTCCTTGTTGTCTATGGTATTAACATGTTCACGTAGTGTCAGCGCGGTGCTCGCCATGGGCGGCGTGCGGCTCTCTCTCTTCCGGGTGGTGTCGCTAGGCAACGGCGTCGCAGCGTCGGTCATGCCGTCCGGCTGCGATGACGTCGGTCCTGGACCGCATATACTGCGGCGCGACTTCCTTCCGGGTGCTCAGTCTGAGTTTCCTTACAGCAGTTAAGCTGTACTTTCTTCCATAGATCTTGTCACTGGGTTCGCCAGGGTTATCCCCTGTCTGGCTCTCTGCTCCTGTCTCCAGCTTCAGCTTACCTCCTGCTCCAGTTCCCAGTCTGCAGCTTGTCTCTCTGCTCCAGTCTCAGCTTCAGCTTACCTCCTGCTCCAGTTCCCAGTCTGCAGCTTGTCTCTCTGCTCCAGTCTCCGGCTGCAGCTTGCCTCCTGCTCCAGTTCCCAGTCTGTGGCCTGTCTCTCTGCTTCAGTCTTCAGCGGCAGCTTGTCTTCTGCTCCAGTCTCCAGCTTGTTCCTGCTTCCCGCTTCAACTAGCAGCCTCTCTGCTCCATGCCTGCTTCCTGAGGATTCCGGCCAGCCTCTCGGACCTCAGGTACTCAGCACGTTACTCTCTTTTATGTATATGCATGGTTTCCGTTTGTGTATATATATATATATATATATATATATATATATATATATATATATATATATATATGAGTTTTGTGGGTAACTGTCTGGGTTCCCTTCAGTCCTGCATCTGGGTATCCTCCTGGTGTTTGTAGAAATCTTGTTTCTCCTTCTTCCATATCATATTGCTGCCTGCGCATACTCGCTGTGGCCCTCTCTACTCCGAGTGAGGGTTTCATGCAGCAAACATTCACCCCTTTAATAGGGTAGAACCGACACGTAGTCTCTCCTTTAACTGCCTAGTAGTTCTTCCAACATATTGTTGAATGCATATAGAACAGGTGATGAGATAGACAACGTTCACAGTACTGCAGTTAATAAAACTATTTATTTGATAAATCCTTTTAGTAACACTACTACTGAAGGTCTTAGTATTCTTTGCAAAACTGCAACATTTACACCTACCCCCACACCTGTAAAACCCTCTAGTAGACAGCCAGTTTTTCTTTGATTTACTTTTCCAAGAAAACATACTGGGGGCCAATTTATTACCTATGCTAGTAACTTTTCGACTAGTAAACCTGACACCTCCGTCAAGGATCTCCTTAACTACCGGATCTCCATATAATACTGGTAGTAAGTTTTTTATTATTTTACATATCTTATTATATTCCTGACTATACTCCGTGACGAAGGTGAAGCGTATTTGTGGTGGGATATTAATACCCTGGAAAGCTATTTAAAAGCTAATAGAATCCTCAGAGGACTACGAATAAAAAAATTCCATCTTTTACTGTGACTGATCCTGTCTTCATAGAAAAATGGAATGCCAAATTAACCTCTTGTTCTTTTAAATTAATTGCATTTATTATTGAATATAAGAAAGAACTACATGAAATTAAACAATTACAAGCACTACTCACTTCACTGTCAAATTCATCTACTTTTAAGGAATTGGACTCAAAGTTTTTTTCCTTGATACTGAAAGTGAATATTCATTGAAGTTGAGGTACTTTTTGATGGAAGCTATAGATTACCTTTTGACACACAATTATTTTTCTTTTGAAGGTGTATTTTATCTCCAGAGGCGTGGAGCTGCGATGGGGGCGAAATTCGCCCCATCTTTTGCCAACCTCTTTGTGGGTTGGTGGGAGCGGCTCCACGTCTTTGGAGATATCAATCCGTACAGACCATTTATTATGTATTTTTACAGATATATTGATGATTTAATCTTTGTCTGGTGTGGAGGAGAACAGAGGATTGACGATTTCATACAGTATCTTAACTCCAATGGATGTGGTTTGAGGTTTACCTGTACTTCCCATAAATATACTATTGATTATTTGGATGTCAGTTTGACTGGCAATGTGGATACGGGAGATGTTCAAATTAATGGTTTTCGTAAGTCTAATGCAGGAAATACACTCCTGTTTGCCAGCAGCTGTCATCCAAAACATCAGATAGAAAATATCCCCAATTTATTCGATTGAAACGAATATGTAGTACACGTGAATTGTATTTGGAACAAGCTGACACACTTACGTTGAGATTAAAAGCTAGGGGGGTATAGGAATGTTCAAATAAATAAGGCGAGGAATTCAGTGGATAATTTAAACAGTGAGGTTTTGATTAACAACTCTTTTCAAAAGAAAAAGTATGGGGGTGCAGTTTTGAATAATGGGGATGTACATCCAGTCACCTTCATCACGAAATATATTCAGGAATACAATAAGATATGTAAAATAATAAAAAAACTTACTACCAGTATTATATGGAGATGAGGTAGTTAAGGACATCCTTGATGGAGGTGTCAGGTTTACTAGTCAAAAAGCTACTAGCATAGGTAATAAACTGGCCCCCAGTATGTTTTCTTGGAAAAGTAAATCAAAGAAAAACTGGCTGTCTACTAGAGGTTTTTACAGGTGTGGGGGTAGGTGTAAATGTTGCAGTTTTGCAAAGAATACTAAGACCTTCAGTAGTAGTGTTACTAAAAGGATTTATCAAATAAATGTTTTATTAACTGCAATAATGTGAACGTTGTCTATCTCATCATCTGTTCTATATGCATTCAACAATATGTTGGACGAACTACTAGGCGGTTAAAGGAGAGAATACGTGAACACCTTAATGCCATAGACAACAAGGACATTAAATCTCCTGTAGCTAGACACTTTTCTTCCCATGGTGCAGGATCAGAGGCTCTTGTTTTCTGTGGCATCGATAAAATTTCCAGACATCCTAGAGGAGGTAGTAGTCTCTCGAATTTAGATAGACAAGAGATGTTCTGGATTTTTACTTTGGATACCAGAATTCCTAAGGGCATGAACGCTGAATGGGATTTAAGTTTATTTTATTAGAGTACTTTATTGTTTATGATCGTGTTTAAAGTTGTCCTGTCAGGATTATGTTCAGGCTTCTCTCTGTGGTCTATTTACCTTACCCCTATAGTGTATGACAGAGATCCCTTAAAGGGATAGTAATACTTAAAATGTAAAAAAATATATGTTGTAAGGTTTATCCCCCGAGTAAAACAAGGGTACTCCCACTGCTGAGAGATATTTTATTAAAAAAGTATAACAGCTCAAACTTGAATTTTTTATGTGCAATATCACAGTGGCCTGAAAATTTACAGTGGTGCTATTGCTACACCATCCTATGGACTGCTCTGGTCGTTAGACCATAAATCTCCATAGGATGGTGTAGCAACAGCACCACTGGAAATTTTCAGGCCACTGTGATATTGCACCTAAAAAATTAAAGTTAGAGTTGTCTCAGCAGTGGGAGTCCCCTTGTTTTATTAGGGGACATAAACCCTACAACATATATATTTTTTTACATCTTAAGTATTACTATCCCTTTAAAATGTGTTGCTATATATTATGTTGCACATGGTAGATCTCTGTGATAGACTTTATATAATATCTTGCATGGGGGGCTGGAACACCACAGACTCCTATGTGTGTCACATTGTAGTCCTATTAGATCTGGACAAATTTCTTTCTGATTTGCATGTTTTGTACGAGGTAGTTACAAACCAAATAATGGACCAATCATGTTTGGGTATTGGGTTGGTCTTTTAATCCAGTTGGGTTTTTATATGTGTGTGGTATAACGAGGAGGGGGTTGTTACATTGTTATGTATTTAAATCCTCAATACTTCCGACCGCGGTGCCTATGAGAGAGGACCATTTAGGTCCGAAACGCATTAGGAGTTTGTTGGAGTGTTATTTGTCTCGTATGGTTTCCATGTCTCACAAGCTTTTAAGGAATAAAGATTGGTAACAAGTACTGGAATTTAACCATCAGAATGCGGACTATTTTTTATTATTATTGTTCTGGAGATTTGGAGGAGTGGAGTCCTTTGTCCAACACGATTGAGTCAACAGTAGGGATTATCCGGACGTTACTTACATGGCTAAGAAGACCCACGGTGAGTGAAGTTTTCCCTTGTTGCATTCACACTTGTACGTATTAAGAAGTTTACAGCAACACTGGTGTTTTCATTTCAGTATCAGAGCGGTTTTATTTGTTTTTTTCTGACCCATGTTCAGTCCGGATCGTCTGAAAAATAAATAAATGGCTCCAACGGTGGATTTAGAGCTTCCCTGACTATGAGATGTGGGAGTTTGAAAAAAGCTGAACTGGCCCCCTTTCCAGACTTGAGTTCTGAAGGATTCTGATCCTAGTCGATATAGGTCGAAGTCCCAAAAGGAGGGTTTATCTTTCTGTAATTTTTATAAAAACTAAATTACAACCTTCTATTCTTCTTATTCTTGGGAAGAAAGATACACTTTCACCTTGAAGCCTTCTTAATGATGTTGTCAAATTTGTCTCCAAACAGAATGGAATAGAGTACAAATTCAACTTACATCATTTCAAGATTTCAGTCGATTGGCCATCCTTGCTACAACTGCCAAGAACATAGTCTTGGACTGGATTAAAATCATATCAAAGATGATCTCTGTAGTGAGTTTTATTTCTGTGAAGGAATCTACAACGGCTAAACAAAGTTCCCCAAGAATAAGATCTTGCTCCAGATTTACAAGTCATCTATTCATGGCCATAGAAGTAGAAGTCAGGGCTATTGCCCACATACATGCAGAACCCAAACACTTTTATAGTCATTAGCCAATCCAGTCCAAACCACCACCACATCCTCCTTAACTGGCATATTCCAAAGACCATGGTCATCGTCCAAAACGGATACGAGATGTGAGCTTGTTCCTTCTTTCCGACTTATTCCATTCATCTAGGATAATGTCTTTCACTGCTGTGTCAAGCGGAAAAGTAGTAGTCTTTTTCTGTCAGAAGAGGTCTTTATTGGAGACTCCTGAAGATTCAGGGTTTGGCAGACCACCTTGCTCAAAGGCTCAGTCAGATAAAAGATCATCTGAATCGGCGGCTTCTTCAGATGTGTGTATAAACATGAACATTTATATCAAAAGAAACCCAAGCCCTTAATTACATCACAACTTCTTTAATCTCACTGGGAGATCACTTAGTAATAAATCTAACTCTTAGCACATTCCTCCTACTGATGGAACTAAAAATAATAGGCTGCCCACAACTAGGACTCTCTGTTTCCAAAGCATCAAAGATGGAGGACATATGAGGGGAAAGAGTATATACATTTGTAATCTTTTCAATATTATTAGAAACAACAGGGGTATAAGCAGTAGACGGAGCAGGGTTTTGAACAGAAGGTAAGAGGGTGATGGGATAGAGAATAGGGTGGGGAGTGGAACAGGGAATGGAGCAGGTACAAGGGAAAGGGATAGGTCAGAAGAAAAGGAATAGGAGATGGACTATGGCAGATGCTTGGACGTGCCACAAAAGGTGCTATATTAACATTCATGACAGTGGCAAGTGTCTCACTGGGGACCACCACAGCTGATGAGATGACCTAGTCACTGAATAAGTTACAGCACCAGGGAGAATGGATGTTTGGGCAGTATTTAATCCAGACTCATGGACTATCCATGGAACAGAAGAAATAGTGTTTGAAACAATATCCATGTTCTTTACATTGTCTCCAACATATACCGGAATATGTCCTACAGTACACACACCCTTCTTCTGTGCCCTTTGTGGGGGAGCTGGCCCGTATCCTTCATCATGCAGAATTAGTTATAGCTCCTCTGTATCCAGCAGTGTTCTCCTAAGCTCAGAGAGCCCTGAGCCTTCGCTCCCAGTCACTTCCGGGTCATGTTACCACTAAGCTGATGGGACTGGCAATGTCCTACAGATGCCCTCACATGTTGGCTTCCTGAAGACTAGGTCCATTCTGTCTTTAAGGTCCAGTCACCTCTGAGCTGTCATTTAGCCCCACTGTCTGTGAATTATAATTCTGAGAATTATATAGCTTTGCTGCTGCCGAATTAGTTAGTCTTTATCAGACCTTTCTGTTTTGCCTACTATTATACAATATAACCCTGTATCTCCCTTTTGAAATAAATGTATCTAATCTTCTCTTAAATGCATCCATTGTATCTGCCATAACCACATCCTTGGGCAAGGAATTCCATAATTTAACAGGCCTTACTGTAAAAAACCCTTTACTCTGCTGAAGTCAAAACCTCCTTTCTCTCTGGTTATTTGATCAGGACTTGGAATGAATAGTTCACCAGAGAGATCCTTGTATTGACCTCTCATATATTTGTACATTGTGATAAGATCTCCTCTTAGTCGTCTTTTCTCTAGAGTAAATAAACCAAATTTGCCTAGTTGTTCCTCACACTTCAAGTACTCCATTCCTCTAATTAATTTTGTTGCTCTTCTCTGTACTCTCTCCAGTTCTATAATATACTTTTTCAGAACTGATGCTCAAAACTGCACTGCATATTCAAGGTGAGATCTTACCATTGATTTGTACAATGGCAAAATTATGTTATCCACTCTTGCTTCAATACCCCATTTTATGCAAGACAGGACTTTATTTGCTTTTGCTACTGCTATTTGACAATGATCACTATTACCGAGTTTGTAGTTTACAAGGATTCCCAGGTCTCTCTCTAGCAATGAGTCGCCTAAAATGATTCCATTACGTTCAAAGGTAGCATTGCAATGTTTTCTTCCCATATATATGACGTTACACTTCCCCATCATATTCCATTTGGTTGCCCAATCTGCCATTTTATGTAAATCCCTCTGTAGAGAACAAATATCTGTTCTGAATTAATTACCATGCATAATTTAGTATCATCTGCAAATATTTATATATCTATCTATATCTATTTCTAGGTATTTTATAAACATGTTAAAAAGCAGTGGAAAAATTACTGAACACTGAGGTACTCCACTCTCATCTTTAACTGTATTGGAGAAGTGTCCATTTACAACCACACACTGTTTCCTATCCTTCAACCAGTTTTCTATCCAGTTTCCTTATTTTTATACCTCAGCCTTCTGTGTGGCACTGTATCAAATGCCTTTGCGAAATCTAGATTTACTACATCAACTGCCTTACCATTATCAAGGTTTCTACTTACTTCTTCATAGAAGCTGAAAAGGTTAGTTTGGCTTCATCTGTTCCTCAAAAAAACATGTTTATTCCTGATAATAATCATATTTTTTGCTGTGTAATCCTGAATATAATCCCTTTTTATGCCTTCTATCAGTTTTACCACTACAGGGGACAAACTCACAGGTCTATAATTCCCAGATTCTGTTTTAATTCCCTCTTATATAATGCTAACACTGCACTGAGTTTCTGAAGAACCCTTGGATGTATACCATCAGGACCCGGTGCTTCATCAGTCTTAATTTTGTTCTGTCTTCCTATGACCTTTTCTTGAGTTAACACAATATCTGATAATTGTATAATTTTATTTGTTACGTGATGATGCTCTTCTACCATTCCTTATACCCTTGTATACGGTGATGCAAAGAAAGTGTTTAGAACATCATCAACCTTATTCTCTTTAATCAACCCACCCAACTAATTTTTGAAAGGTGCAATGCACTCCCTCTTAAGTTTTTTGTCATTTATATATTTGAAAAACTTTTTAGTATTAGTCTTGCTCACCCTTGCAATTTGACTTTCATTATCTATTTTAACTAACCTAACTGCCAATTGCAATCTTTGTTGCACTCCCTATAGTTTAAGAAAGAATGTTCTGTTCTTTTAGACTTAAATTGTTTAAATGCTTGTTTTCCATTGCCATTTTCTTCTTCTTTCATAGGTCTAATTTTTCCAATTGACATCCGGATAGTTAAATCTCCCATAATTATAGTATGACCAAGCTGTGTGGCTTTTCTCATTTGCAGTAGCAGTTGGGCCCCAATATTCTCATCAATATTTGGTGGTTTGTAACATATACCCACCAACGCGTTTTTTTACATTTTACACCACATTTAGGGCTCGATTCAGTTGAGTCCGTTAAGGAAAAAAAACAGCCGACTGCGGTTTTGTAAACACAGTAACCATTCAATTGTCCATCTTATGAACAGCTAACAGCAGTTTTAAAAACTCAGTGGCCGATAATATAACGTCCATTGAGACCTATGGAACAAAGATCCCCAGAACCATTCAATTGTGTGTGGTAGTGCTAATGCCTGACAAATTGATACATTTTACAGAGTGAATTCTGCACCCATTTGTTTCAGCCATACATCATACAACGGACAAAAAAAAAAAACACCGTTGGACAAAATAAAGCAGAGAAACTGCATCTCACACAATACACAGCATACAGGACAAGAAAACCTATGGAAAAATTAACCTCTCCAAAGCCAAACACAACAACAATGCCCAGGTCCCACAAACAAGTCACAAACAAACCACAAAAAGCCATCAGCCCCCAGCGACAAGGCCTTCACCAAGCACCACAAGCCATCACAACATACCCCAGAACAATGGTGGTTAACACTCAACAAACACACCTGTCATTCAAAAGTAAATCAAGCTTTCCTGTGCAACATCAACAGCCCACAGAGACACAATATGCACCTGGTGTCACAAACACACCTGACAGCTACACAGCAATCACAACAGATCATAAAAATACAACACACACCCACTGACACTTACCTGGACAACAAACACCATCACATTGTTCACCACCTACCTCAAGACTGTGCCACCATTGTCTTAAAGAGACATCTCAGCGTACTCAGACTTGGAGTGTTTACATTGAGACCACTCAGAGAAAGAGAGACAGAGAAAGAAAGAGTGAGAGAGAGAGACATAGAGAGATAAAGAACATTATGTTCGCATACCTATTCCTTCTGAGACAGCGGAGATGAAGGCATGCAAGGGTTGGGATCACCATCCTCCCCAAGCACATCTGTTGATACTGATGCTCCACCTGGACAGTCAGACAGGAGTCCATCTCCACCTGGAGAACCACACCAGGCAGCAGCACTCCAGTTGCCACAACCGGATATCCCACATCTGCCACAGGGACATGTGGAGCAGCACAGTGATGACATAAGTCTGCACAGACCCAGGATATTACATACAAGGGTCACGCTCCTGGGAATGACAGATGATGAATTCAGAGACAGGTATAGGTTGATGTCTCACAGCATTATACAGTTGTATATGGTGATTAGGGATTACATCTACCCCGTATACCACAGAAATCATGCCCAATCCAGGTTTCAAAAGCTCATGTGTGTCATCCACATCATGGCAAGTGGATCTTTTGAGTCCACTGAAGACTTTGCATCTTGAATATCACAGCCCATGTGTTCAAGGGCACTGGCTCAGGTTCTCACAGCCCTCAAGTGGAAGGCCAGGACCTATATCCACTTTCCCTTCATCGACATGGAGTGGACACGTATGAAATAGCAGTTCTTCAAAAGCGGAAGCATGCCAGGGTCATGGGGGCCATTGACTCTACACATGTGCAAATAAAAGCTCCAACACAAGAGGGACATCTGTACATGAACAGTAAGAACTTCCACTCCATCAATGTACAGATGGTATGTGATGCCACTATGAGGCCCAGGCAGCTGTCACGATTCCTATATCCTTACACACTACTCCGTAGACACAGCCTTAGAGAATGGGACCTACACAGGTGGATGGCTATTAGGCATGTCAACACAACACACATCACACCACAGCCACAAGTGCACTCACACGACTCATGGAAACACAGCTTAGCATGGTCATGACACACAAGTACTCCATCCACATAAAATGTGCTCCCTGTCTTACTATGTCCACAGGTGATGCTATCTACGGCTGTAAGCTGTGGCTACTCACACCACTTACAAATCCCCAAACACTGACACAAGATCGCTACAATGAGTCACAAATAAGAACCAGAAATGTGACTGAATCCCCTTTAGGCCTCCTCAAAATGAGATTCAGGTGCCTTGATCACTCTGGGGGTGCACTGCAATATGCTCCAGGAAAGGCATTCATCATCATCCTGGCATGTTCAAAACTACACAACAGAGCAGTGGACACTAAGCTAGTTGACCATTATGAGGCACAACACCTCATGGAAGTCCCTGTTCCCCAGGCACAGGATGAGTACATCCGGAGAGGGGCAGAGATAAGAGAAAGGCTCGTCAGGGACCACGTCACTCACCATGAGTATAACAAGGATGCAAACACCATGCATGTTTGTCCATGATCAGTCTTGGGGGATGTGTGAAAACACTCCCACACAACACCTCATCATCTGTTTCACTCTACAGGATGAATGTTGTACTCAGCCCTGGGATTGTCTGCTACAAGCAAAGAGCTAATCAGAGACGCTCAACTAGGAACGAGCCTGCCCTCGAATTGATGAGGCTCTATAGGATAAGTATCCTACCCAGGATAGTGCTTTTCAGAGAGAGGAAATATCCTAAAGCGCATCATACTGATCCCACCAAAAGGTAGTCCAGCCACAAAGGGCCAGGCAATTCCTCTCTGAACAAGAGAAGCAGCCAACCCCAGATGTACGTTTCGGCCTTGTTGGGCCTCGTCAGTGAGGCGCAGCTGATCTCTCTAGGCACTATGAGCAAGGGGTCCACTCTCGAATGCAAATTACCCTTGGGACTAGTCACCCTAAGAGTAACATTGTAATCCAAACGTGGACCCCTTGCTCACTGTGCCTAGAGAGATCAGCTGCACCTAACTGAAGAGGCCCAACAAGGCTGAAACGTATGTCTGGGGTTGGCTGCCTCTCTTGTTTAGTGGGGAATTGTCTGGTACTTTGTGGCTGGACTGCCTTTTGGTGGGGTCAGTATGATGTGCTTTAGGATATTTCCTCTCTGTGAAAGTCACTAGTGAGCTAAAAGAGATTGCACCCTGGGTAGGATACTTATCCTATAGAGCCTCATCACTTTGAGAGCAGGCTGGTTCCTAGTTGAGCATCTCTGACTAGCTCTTTGCATATGCAAATTACCCTTGGAACTAGTCACCCTAAGGGTAACAGGGTAATCCAGATGTGGACCCCTTGCTCTCTGTGCCTAGAGATATCAGCTGCACCTCAGTGAAGAGGCCCAACAAGGCCGAAACGTACGCCTGGGGTTGGCTGCCTCTCTTGTTCAGAGGGGAATTGCCTGGTACTTTGTGGCTGGACTGCCTTTTGGTGGGATCAGTATGATGTGCTTTAGGATATTTCCTTTCTGTGAAAGGCACTAGTGAGTTAAAAGAGATTGAACCCTGGGTAGGACACTTATCCTATAGAGCCTCATCACTTTGAGAGCAGGCTGGTTCCTAGTTGAGCATCTCTGAGTAGCTCTTTGCATATGCAAATGACCCTTGGGACTAGTCACCCTAAGGTTAACAGGGTAATCCAGACATGGACCCCTTGCTCACTGTGCCTGGAGAGATCAGTTGCACCTCACTGAAAAGCCCCAACAAGGCCGAAACGTACGTCTGGGGTTGGCTGCCTCTCTTGTTCAGAGGGGAATTGCCTGGTACTTCGTGGCTAGTGATGAGCGAGCATGCTCGGCCGAAGCTCGGTTCGGCTCGAGCATCACTCTGCTCGGCACATGGCGGTACTCGTACGAGTACCGCATGTGCTCGCCCGCCATGTTTGGGTCTCCTCCCCGCACGTTTCGCAGCTGCTGCGCAGCCAATAAATGTGCGAGGAGGCTCTGACATCAGTGTAATGCCAGCAGCCATGTTGGCTGCTGGCATTACACTGATTGGCTGGCCAGAACCCGTGATCGGGTGCTGTATAGCACCCGACGCGCGAGTTCGGCTCATTCTTAGCCAGGGAGAGATGCGCTTAGGCAGGGAAAGTCAGTGTAGGGAGAATAAAATTGTTGAAACTCTTTCAAGACCCAAAAGTCCTTTTTAGGACTGTTGTGTGTGGGGGCAGCATTTAATTTTTTTTGGGGGTGGCAGAATTTCATTTTTTTGTGGGGGGGGGACATGTTCTAAGGTGACATTGTACTAGGTGCACAGGGACAAATATTTCACAGTGCAGTGACAAGCTGACATATTCTGTTAGGTGCACAGGGCCAATGATTTTACAACGCAGCGACAAAAAGGGATAGTAATACTTCGTTTTAACTTTATTTTATTTTGTAGGCATTAAAAAACATAAAGAATGATATAAGTCTTATCTCTCAAACCTTTATGGTTTATGAGATATTCACAAGCAAAGTTTCCCCCTCCTGCCCCTTTTACCTAGTGTAAGCAATCTCTTCTCAGATGTGGAATGCAGTCCATAAACCAGACAGATAACAGAAGGGGACACTTTTATTCCTATGAAAACAATGAAATCCCTCCCCCCTTGACAAGCTTTTCAGGTTTTTCCCTTATCGTAATTGAAGATTGTCCCTCTCTGCAGTCTACCTGGGCACCTCCCTTCTGCTCTGGCTGAACAGTGTGACATCAGTAAAAGGGGCGGGAGGGGGACACTTTGTCATTGAATTACTCTGGAACTACAACTCTGACAGAATTGAAATAACGCTGTCTAAAGTCCAAATACTATGATGATTAATTAGAGCTGTTTTTATTATGAAACTATCCCTTTAAGCAGGGATTTCATTCAATCCCAGCCTGTTGGCGGCCTTGAGGACTAAACTTTGACAACCCTGCTTTTATTGATGTAAGCAACCTACAGTTTTTGTTGTTTGGTTGTCATATGTGTCCTGAGGAGACTGCTTGGCCTGCAATCCCATCTTGCAATCTCCACTCCACAGGATACATGTGATAACCACAACTTGAACATTACAGTACAAATAAGAGCAAACAATTGCATACAAAACATAGGCCTAGAGGGAGCAACAACCCTATGGCCTTAAACACACCAATTCCCCTCTTTGCCATTCCCACACCTCAGCACACAACTGATTTCCAGGATCTTAACTCAAGTCGGATGGCATTATTTTTGAAGGGTGCATTGGTTTGCTTTGGGGCCCTATTGTTCTTTAATTGGAGGTCTGTGTGTTGTATTTTCAATTGGTTGGTCTCAGTGGAACTGTGATGTGTGAACTGATCCCTGTGGACCAGTGCACTGTAACCCTGTTGCATTGTGTTGGTTGTCGGTTAACCCTTGGAGTGCCAGAGGGGTAGCCAATGCATTGATGACCAAAGCATTGATCATTCCTCTATCATTCAGAGATTAGGTGATGACAACCTCATGGCTGCATGTTTAACATTGTATATGAAAATGTCAAGGATATGGTTTACGGTATCATGGCTAGAGAGTGCAGTATCGCGAGCGTAGTTAGAGTACGTTGACGGTTACTAGTTTCCAGTGCTGCTGCCAAAGCCGAATAAAGGTGCTGGCCATGAAGCCAGATGTCCAACCCCAGTTGAGCCGAGGTCCTGACCAAGATGAGACAGCTAGAAGAACCGTGTAACCCCTAACCAATCCACAAACTCCAAAAACCCTATATGCAAAAAGGCTGGCCAGCGCTAAAACAATCATCAGAGAAAAGCAACCCCAACAAACAGAACCCATTAACCATACTGGAAGGAATATACCAGCACAGACGGGGTAGGACCGTAAGGAGAGAGACCAAAGACTAATCAGCATGATGGCAAGGGCTTCTACTACTTATGTGGTGGCCAGGCGTGCGTTTTGGCTCAAGATTTGGTCTGCTGCCACTGCTTCCAAGAAAGTCTTGCTTTCTCTGCCTTTTCAGGGTACTTCCTTGTTTGGGACTAATCTTAAGGATCTAATTAGCGAGGTCACTGGGAGTAAGAGTACACTTCTACCCTTGGTCTTTAAGAAGAAGTTACCATTTAAACGTAACCGATCCTTTTGTTCCTTTCAGACTAAGACACGTTCGACGAACCAGGTGGTTCCATCAGCTCCGTGTCCCTCCTCCAAGCTCAAGCAGCTATGGAAGCCCAAGGGTACCTCCAAGCCCAAGGCCCCCAAGACTGCTTCGGCATGACTCACCAAGGGAGGATTCTGTATCGGCCCTGTGGGTTTTACAGGTGGTGACAGAGGGATACAAGATCCCTTTCTTTTCTCTTCCTCCTTTTCGCTTTCATCTTTCCAGCTCTCCTCAGAATGGCGAGAAATGCTGTCTGTTCAAAGGCGCTGTTCAGGCTCTTCTGGACAAAGATGTCCTGGAGCCGGTGCCTCCTTCGGACAGGGGTTCAGGATTTTACTCACACCTCTTTGTGGTGACCAACAAGGATGGCTGATGCTGCCCTATTTTGATTCTGAAAGATCTAAACTTGTTTGTGATCAAGACTCAGTATCGTCAGGAGTCTCTGCGCACAGTGATTGCTGCACTGTCTCCGGGGGAGTTCCTGGCTTCTCTGGATCTCCAGGTTGCATATTTGCACATCCCAATTCATCAGGAGAGCAGGGGTCATTTTCATTTCTCAGCTCTTCCATTTGGTCTGACGATGACCCCTCAGGTTTTCCAATGAGTTCTGGGGGCCGTGATATTCGTTCTCCATCGGGACGGCATCAGAGTGACTCCCTATATGGATGACTTGCTTTTGAAAGCCTCCTCTGCGGACCTTCTTCATCAGCAGGTTCAGACCTGCATTCATGTCCTCACCTATCACGGTTGGATTGTCAACTTGGACAAATCGGATCTTGTCACATCCCAGCAACTGATCTTCCTGGGTCTTCTGTTCAATGCTCAGAGGAGCATGGTGTTTCTACCGGACAAGGTAGCCCATCACATTGCCCACAGGCTATCAGCGATTCTATCTCGGGATCGCATCCCAGTTCAGAAGTTGTCTTCTCTGGTGGGGGAAGTTCATTTCCATGATAGAGGCGGTTTCATTCGCCAAGGCACACACCAGGGAACTCCAGAGGTTTGTGATACAGATGTGCAGAGATCGACCAGATTATCAGAAGCTGTTGGTGTCACTTCCTCCTCATGTAGAGCTGAGCTTGGAGTAGTGGCTGGACCTTTCTGATCTACTGAAAGGGAGATCCTTCCTGACTCCCTACTGGACCGTGTTCACGACGGATGCCAGTCTCTCGGGCTGGGTAGCTGTTCTGGGTCGCTTCAGCGATCAAGGGAAATGGTCCACAGAGGAGTCCCTTCTCCCAATCAACATCTTGGAAGTTTGAGCGATATTTCATGCCCTGCATCATTGGGTATCTCAACTGGAAGATTGTTCAGTCCGAGCGGAGTCCGACAACGCCAGTTCGACAGCGGATAGTGGGAGTTTCATCCCGAGGTGTTTCAACTCCTTGTCCAGAGATGGGGGATGCCCCAAGTGGATCTGATAGCAACGAGACACAACAGGAAGGTTCTGGTGTTTTGCTCTCGATGGAGAGACTCTCTAGCTCTGGCTGCCGATTCAATGTCCATTCCCTAGACATTCTCTCTGGCCTACATTTTTCCTCCTCTCCCAATGTTGATAAGGGTGTTACAGAAATTGAAAGTGGAACGTTGTCCAGTAATTCTGATTGCCCCGAATTGGCCTTGTCAGTCCTGGTATCCGGAGCTTCTGGCCCTATCAGTGGAGGAGCCCTTTCCGCTCCCCTCTCATCCAGATCTTCTTCTGCAGGGTTACCAGTGGAAGGAAGATGTTCATCAGCTCAGTTTGACGGCCTGGAGGTTGAATCCTCGATTTTAAGGAACAAAGGGTTTTCTTCTGCTGTGGTGTCTACTATGCTTAGTGCCCGTAAGCCTGTTTCTTCCAAGATCTATCACCGTGTCTGGTCGACATTTGTGTTTTGGTGTGCTGACAGGAATCTGTCTCATGACTTGATCTTTCCACTGTCCTGGACTTTTTGCAGGACGGTGTGGACAAGGGACTCAGTCTGAGTTCTCTTAAGGTTCAGACTTCGGCGCTTTCTGTCTTTTTTCCAGAAACCCATTGCTATCCTTCCTGATGTCAAGGTTTTCTTTCAGGGTGTTGTTCATGTGCGTCCTGCCTTTCGGAGCCCAGCTCCTCAGTGGGACCTTGATTTGGTCTTGGGAGTTTTCCAACGTCCTCCCTTTGAGTCTCTTGATGTGGAAAATGGCTTTCTTCTGGCGATTATATCTGTTCGCCGGGTTGCGGAGTTGCAAGTTCTAAACTATAAACCACCTTATCTGGTGTTTCACAAGGATAAGGTGGTTCTTCGCACCTCTACGGAGTTCTTGCCTAAGGTGGTCTCCGAGTTTCACGTCAATCAGGAGATTGTGGTGCCCTCTTTCTGCCCTAATCCCTCCTCTGACAAGGAGAGAGATCTCCACTTGTTGGATGTGGTGCGTTGTATCAAGTTTTATGTCCATCACACTGAATTTGTCAGGAAGTCTGAAGCTCTGTTCGTCATTCCAGAGGGTCCTAGGGCAGGAAGACCTGCATCCAAAGTGACTATTGAGTCCTGGATCAAGTCCACTATTCGTAGATCCTACGAGTTGAGGAATAAGCATGTTCCCTTTTGGGTCACAGCTCATTCCACCAGGTCCATTGGCTTGGGCCTATACGAATCAGGCTTCTGCCAATCAGTTGTGCAGGGTGGCCACTTGGTCCTCTGTGCACACCTTTTGAAGTACTACCATGTTGATGTGCTGGCTTCGGCTGATGCCAGCTTTGGGGGGAAGGTCCTCTAGGCAGTCTTGCCTGTCTGGGATCTTCTCCTTAGGTTCTTGGTGCTTCCTTTACTGTTGAGCCCTGTTGGCCCTAGTTCAGTGTGTTGTGTAACAGTTCCTGGGGTGTTTTTACCCCTGTTTAGTGTCCTTTGACACTTCAGTTTTGCTGGGCTCTCTGACCGGTTGGTTCATAGAGATTCTGGTGACTATGGGGGCCTTGCCTTCTTCCCGCCTCTGGGGAACTCAAGGGTAACCTGTATTGGACGACAGAGAAAAGAGGATTTTAGTCTTACCTGTTAAATCTTTTTCTCTTAGTTCATACAGGTTACTGGTCTTCCACCCTGTCAAGGGACCATGCTTGGCTCTTCTGTGGCAGTATGTGGGAGTCCTTCGGGGCATGCTTGCAGGAGTCTTCTTCCCTTCTACTATCTAGTCTATAGTTACTGTCTCAAATCATTCTGGAGATAGCTGGCTAAGCTGCAGCCTAGATGTGAAGTGAGGCTCCACCCCCTACATACATTTAGAGAATGTTCCTGCCTACTTAAAGGGGCGGATGCCTCCCAGAGTTACCAGTAACCTGTATGGTCTAAGAGAAAAGGATTTAAAAGGTAAGACTAAAATCCTCTTGTAATGAGAAATATCGGTGAACAAATAGCCCCCACCTATACTGCCTCAGGGCTGGGAACCTTGACCTCAGTAGCAGGGTACAGGCCAGCTGTCATGGGCACAGGTGAAAACTAGGCCTCTCTGAAGGCTCAGTGCATCCACAGGGAAGTGGTACTAATAGCAATAGCTATAGCTATGAATGTGAAACTCTCAGCAGTGCAGTTTAAGACCGCTCACATCCAACTGGCTGTTCCTGTATCCTACCCACTGCTGATGCCTCACAACCACCATCAAGTAATACAGCCCCCAGGACACACACCTCGTATTGCCCACCAAGACACACACCTCAATACACTCACTCTCTGGCAGAAAGCCCAGACTACTTTGAGGTAGACCCCAACTGAGGTTTCTAGGAGGAGGATGAAGATGGACTGGAACCCACAAGGGTTAGAGGTGCTCCACCAGAATATCACAGGTCAGTCCGAGCCAGGTCATACACGTACGGGCATCCAAGGCCCAATTATGGGAGCAGGCAGAAACAGAGTCAAAATACAGGCCGAGTCAATAATGAAAGTCCAAATATCACAGCAGCTGAGGGGAGACAACAGAGGGAAAAACAGAGAGAGTAGTCAAATGGGATAAACGGAGTCAGCAACAAAAGGCAATCTACAAACATACATTAAAGGTGTTATGAATTTGAAATGAAGAGGGTAATTCCAAGAAATACGAGACTGGAGGTCTTTGTTTAGTAACTTTATAAGGACCAATGTACTGTGGTCCCAATTTAGGAGAAGGTGGTTTAATATGCAAATTTCTAGTAGATAGCCATACCTTATCACCTGGTAGAAATGAAGGAGCTGGGGAATGTGTTTTATCTGCTGCCTTCCTCTGATTGACTGCTGTAGTCCTTAACTGTGACTGAATCTTATACCATAATGTATAGAGTTTTTCGATCATATTAGTAGCTGTGGGGACAGTGGTAGAAACTGAAAAAGGAATGGATCTAGGATTATATCCAATAGCTGCAAAAAAAGGGTAACAGCGATTAGATTCATGGTAACGATTATTGAAGGCAAACTCCGCTAATGGAATTATATCAGCCCAACTAGTCTGATCAGATTCGATATATTGGCAAAGATACAATTCTAGTGTCTGATTTGTGCGCTCTGTCTGGCCATTAGCTTGAGGGTGATAAGCTGTAGAAAAATGAAGGGATATTTTAAGACCAGAACAGAACAATTTCCAAAAACGAGCAATGAATTGCGACCTTTGATCAGACACTATATGGGTCGAAGAACCATGTAATCGAAAAACATTTTTCATAAAAATCATGGCTAATTCTGTGGCCCAAGTTAATTTTGACAAGGGAATGAAATGAGCAGATTTAGTAAAACGATCCACTACCACCAATATGGTGGTAAATCCTTTGGATGGGGGAGGGTCAACAATAAAATCCATAGATAAACGAGTCCATGGGGTAGAGGGAATGGGTAAAGGACATAGAAGCCTTGCAGGATGGTGAAGGGATGGTTTGTGCCAAGCACAGGAAGTACAAGCTTGAACCAATTTCTGAACATCTTGACGAAGTAATGGCCACCATTACTTTCTAGGAGTTCAGTAGATTTTTTTAATGCCAGGATGACCTGAGACCAGAGAGGCATGAATCCATTGAAGAATTTCAAATCTATTACATGGGGGAACAAACTATGTATGAGGAGGTTGGGTGTCCGATGGTTCACCTTGAGTCTTGGCTATCCCTTCCAGTGTTGATGTGGACAATGGAGCAAGAATATGACTAATGGGAATAATGTTCTCTGGAATACTATCAATAGATGGCTCAAACTGATGAGACAATGCATCCACCTTGGCATTTTTAGACCCAGGGATGTACAATATTAAATAATTAAATTACGTAAAAAATAGAGCCTTGTGTAGAGATTTTAATGATGACAGGAGGCAAGTATTTGTTTTAACTTTCTTTACTTAACCTCCAATAGCTGCAAGAACAAAGAAAACAGTATCAACCAAGCAGTTCAAGATATAGACCCCACTTTTCCTCTTTCTTGAGGTGAACCAAACAGGATCCAAGAGTCCGTTGAAGAAAAACAGCAACAAACGGTGTGTCGATTCAAAAGGTCCAACAGTAGGAGATGAAGCTGAAGGTCCTGGAACAAACGGAAACAGCAGCAGTCATGACTCCATGATGTAAATTAAGCTGAGACAGGAGAAGAGAGAATACGTCATAATAATTTCACAAGAAACTGGAAAAGACATACAAATAAAATAGAATAAAACAAACAATTGAATTAGAGCAATATAAAATAACAGACAATAACAATTAAAGGGATAGTAATACATCCTATGGAGATTTATGGTCCCTGGACCAGAGCTGTCCATAGGATCGTGTAGCAACAGCGCCACTGTACAATTTCAGGCCACTGTGATATTGCACCTAAAAAATTCAACTTTGAAAATTAATAACTTTTGACTGAAACATCTTTCAGCAGTGGGAATACTCTTGTTTTAATCAGGGAGATAAACCCTACAACATATTTTTTTTACATTTTAAGTATTACTATCCCTTTAAGCAATGCAAGGACCAAATCAGGGAGGGGAGAAGAAAGGGAGGGAAATACTCGCCTCCTGTCATTATTAAAATCTCTACACAATGCTAGGATAATCCCCAATTTTAAAACATGACAGGAGGCTCCTATTTGCAGTTTTAATGCTCAGATTAAAGAAAAGAACCAGGATGTGTTACAGGTCTAAAGTAAAACATATTAAAGGTAGTCTCACGAGACCAGTCTGCCAAATGGAGAATATCAGAGAGCGATGTGCCCAAAATAAAAGCAGCTGACGCAGCCGCACCCCTGATGGAATGAGAACCAAAAGAGATGTCAACACCTGCTATGGACAAGATCCAGCGCACCCAACGAGCTAACGTGGGTGAAGAGACAGGTTTGAATGGTCTGACGTAAGAGATTAGAAGCTGTCTAGAGTCAGGAGGATGAACTGTCGCTGATCTGTCTAAGTAACAGCGAAGAGTATTGGCCACACAAAGCTTGGGCTCTTCTGGAAAAAAGGGGTAAGAGATGGAGAGAGAGTTAGATTTGGTAAGGCAAGTAATAGAAAACACAACTCCAAACGGGGAAAAAACAATACCATGAACATCAAAGGCTCTAACATCAGAGACTCGACGGAAGGAAACCAAACACAAAAGAAGTGTAAGTTTAGCAGACAATTGGCAAAGAGAGAGGAGTTAATTTTCAGGCCAAGTCCGTAAAAAAAGCAAAACAGTGGAAACATCCCACAGAGAAGTATACCTAGGACCTGGAGGACAGGAAAGTCTGATACCCCGCAACAATCGGCAGACCCGAGGATCTTTACCTATAGGGAGGCCATGCAAGGAAACGTAACCGGCTGAAATGGCAGACCTGTGTACATTAATAGTCCGATAAGATTTTCCTTCATCAAATAAGTGAAAAAGAAAGTTGAACACTAGTTGAATAGGGGCTGTAAAGGGATCGACACTCCGGCCAATGCACCAACGAAATCAGGATCCCCATACTGAAGCATAGCAGCGTTGAGTTCCAGGAGCCCAAGAGTCTCTGAGGAGTCGACGAGCCGACTCCGATAGTCCACTGACATCCCAAGATCCCCTGAAAGAGACCAAGCCACTAGTTGCCAATGACCTTGGAGCACCAGAGGATGAAGGTTCCCCTTCAGATCCTTGAGGAGATCCGGAAAGGATGGAAGAAGAAGGGGATCCCGGGCGGAGAGGTAAAGGAGATCTGGAAACCAAGGCTGGCTCGGCCAGAGAGGGGTTATTAAGGTGATCATCACCCGCTGTATCTGGAGATGTCGACGTAGTCTGGTGATCATAGTGAAAGGAGGGAAGGTGTAAGCTCCCGCTTGAGTCCAGTTTTGAACGAATGCATCCACAGCTTTGGAACCCGGATCTGGAAGCCAACTGAAGTACACTGGGACCTGATGATTCACCCAAGAGGCAAAGAGGTCTAGAATGAGAGGGCCTCTCCGAAGGAAAAAAAAACCTCTCTGAAGGAAAACCGATCGATCTAGCATCCAATTGCTGGTGTCCCTCCAATGATGAGAAAACCAGTCTGCTTCTAGATTGATCTCCCCTGGTAAGTACTCGGCTCATAAAGAGATGTTTCTCTGAAAACAAAATTGGTAAATATCCTTGGTCACTTCCGACAGGGCTTACGAGCGAGCCTCACCCAGACGATTGATATACTGAACAGCTGAAATGTTGTCCATGCAAAGCAGAATACAACAATCTGTCAAGTCTTTGGCAAAGCTGCGAATCACAAAGGATCCCGCTATCAACTCCAAACAATTGATGTGGAGTGGGGCTTCTAAATGTGACCAAACTCGCCCCGTAGACACTCCTGCGCAAGTAGCACCCCAGCCCCATAAACTGGCGTCTGAATAGATGATCAACTCTGGAGTCATGCCGAAAATAGCTTGTCCATTCCACGCCTGCATGTGGAGTAGCCACCACTGTAGTTCTGAGTGGACATCCGGGGAGAGTGGGACCATTTGGTCGTAGGAAGGATCCTTCCTGAGGAATTGAGTCTTCAGACGCTGCATGGCTCTGTAATGGAGGGGGCCTGGAAATATGGCCTGAATGGATGAAGACAAAAGACCCACAATTCGAGCCAGCAGGAGCAAGGGGACTGACGTCCGATGAAGGAGTCGTCTGAGTTCCTTCCTGATAGAAACAATCTTGGAGCGAGGCAATCTGAGAGTGCAGGACACTGAGTCTCTCTCGAAACCGAGGAAGACAATCGATTGAGCGGGAATCAAGGCCGACTTCTCTTTCTTGATCACAAAACCCAGGTTCTCTAGCAAATGAAAGGCAAAAAGAGTCTGGGAGGATAACCGATCCTTGTCTGCGCTGAAGAATAGGATATCGTCTAGATAAACTATGCAACGTATTCCTGAAGACCGGAGATGAGCCAGTATCGGTTTGAGTAGTTTTGTGACGCACCAGGTGGCAGAACTGAGCCTGAATGGGAGGCACGTAAACTGCCATGGTTCGTCGGCCCACAGGAATCTGAGGAAACGTCGGCTCGATGGGTGCATGGAGATCGAGAGGTAAGCATCCTTCAAGTCTAGGAGGGTGAACCAATCGTTCTGCAGTAAGAGTTCTCTGAGGAGATGGATACCCTCCATCTTGAAGTGTCTGTACCTGACAAAAGAATTGAGAGTCTTCAAGTTGATAATCAGTCTGGATTCTCCAGACTTCTTTGCAACAAGAAAGATGTTGCTGAAGAAGCCTCCTGAGTCTGATGCTCTTTAGATTGTACCCTTGTCTCGAAGAGACAAAAGTTCTTCGTGAATGAGGTTCTGACAAACGGAGGATAGAGGAGCGGGAGTCGGTCCGGTAGTCTGCCGTGGGGTTGATACAAACTCTCAGTAACCTTGTACACTTTGTAGGGTCCAAGCATTCGACGACAGAAGCATCCAGTTCTGTAAGAAAAAGGGAAGTCTGGCTGCCGTAAATAGAAGGGAAGAAGGGTTTAAAGCAGTTTGACTCACCTGAGTGAAATCTGGAACGACCCCGGGTACAAAGTCCTCGGATTCCAGAAGAGCCTCTTTGTGGAGGAAACGAGAGCCGAGTCATAGAGGATTGATAGAAGGACTGATATGGGTAGGATCTGGGGCCTGAAGGCCAGAAATGGCTGGAGACACAGCCCCACTGTCTTCCAGCCCTGCCAAAAACACCCTTGACAGTAGTGAACATGTGGAATCCCTGTGGGTTGAAATAGTCACTGGGGATAAAACTGCCCAGAAAATATTAGTGGGTATTTGTTATAAACCACCAAACATTGGTGACCTTGAAGAAACACAGCTATTAATGCAAATAGAAAAGGCTTCCCAAATAGGGAGAACTATAATTATGGGGGATTTTAATTATCCAGAAATAGACTGGAAAAATGGAACAGCTAACTCTGCTAAAAGCAGCAAGTTTCTGAACTTGTTGAATGACAATTTTTTGTCACAACTAGTGCAGACCTCAACCAGAGGGAATGCATGTCTGGATTTGGTAATAACTGACCATGAAGAACTTATCTCTAACATCCAAGTAAGGGAGCACTTGGGGAATAGTGACCATAACATGGTATCGTTTGAGATTAATTCAAAAAAACAAGTTGATATGAGTTCCACCAAAACACTGAATTTTAAAAAGGCCAACTTTAGCAGGTTTAATTCATCCCTTGGTCTCGTTGACTGGGATAAAATATTTTCAGGAAAAAACACAGAAGGTAAGTGGAATGCCTTCAAAATAACATTGCAAAAATACACATATAAATTTATCCCTGTTGGAAACAAATACAAAAGAAGCAAATTGAAACCAATGTGGCTAACCAGTAAAGTAATTCATGAAATAAATAACAAGAAAGCGGCATTTAAACATTACAAAGCTGAGGGATCAGCAGAGGCATTTGCAGAATACAAAAATGTCAACAAAACCTGTAAAAAGGCTATTCAATTAGCTAGACTGGAGAATGAAAAAAATATTGCTAAGGAGAGCAAAAGCAACCCAAAAAAATTCTTTAAATACATTAGTGGCAAAAAATTAAAGTCTGATAATGTTGGGTCCTTGTTAGCTGAAACGGGTGAGATGGTCAAAGGTGACAGAGAGAAGGCAGATATTTTAAATAATTTCTTTTCTTCTGTTTTTACCAAGGAAGACCCATTGGACAAGAATCTGCAAACTACTTTTACAGAACAGTCACAGCAAGCATGGGACTGGCTAACACAAGAAAAAGTGTTAAAACAATTGAATGGTGTCAAGGTAGACAAAGCTCCGGGGCCAGATGGTATATACCCACGGGTACTTAAAGAGCTAAGCCAGACCCTGGCCAGACCGATATATCTGATTTTCAGGGATTCTTTTATTTCTGGTATGGTGCCCATGGATTGGCGTAAAGCAGATGTGGTGCCCATATTTAAAAAGGGATCAAAGTCCCAGCCAGGAAATTACAGACCCGTAAGCTTGACATCTGTGGTAGGGAAGCTGTTTGAAAGGTTGCTAAGGGAATATATTCAAGAATTCTGCTGGAACAGGAATATCATTAGCAATAGCCAACATGGCTTTGTGAAAGATAGGTCTTGTCAAACGAACTTGATCGCATTTTATGAAAAAGTAAGTAATAATATAGATGAGGGAGAGGCGGTTGACGTGATCTATTTAGACTTTGCCAAGGCATTTGATACAGTTCCACACAAGAGGTTACTGTACAAATTGAATGAAATAGGACTAGGGCAAAATGTTTGTGAGTGGATTGGAAATTGGCTGAAAGATAGAATGCAAAGAGTGGTAGTAAATGGCAAGTTCTCCAGTTGGATAAACGTGATAAGTGGAGTGCCTCAGGGATCTGTCCTGGGTCCTCTTCTTTTTAATTTGTTTATTAATGACCTCCCAGAGGGCATAGGAAGCCATGTATCAGTGTTTGCCGATGACACAAAATTAAGTAAGGTAATAAAGTCTGAACTGGATGTGTCTTCATTACAAGAGGACTTGGACAAATTGAGTAATTGGGCAGGCAAATGGCAAATGAGATTCAATATAGACAAGTGTAAAGTTATGCATTTTGGGTATAATAATAAAAATGCAACATATAGTTTAAATGGTGTTTCTCTGGGGAAATCTACTAATGAAAAGGATTTAGGAGTAATGGTAGACAATAGACTTTGCAGTAGCATGCAGTGCCAGCTGGCAGCTGCAAAGGCCAATAAGATATTGGCATGTATTAAAAGGGGTATTGACTCAAGGGAGGAAGATATAATTATGCCTCTTTACAGGTCCATGGTAAGACCCCACCTAGAATATGCTGTTCAATTCTGGGCGCCCTTTCTGAAGAAGGACATTATGGAACTAGAGAGAGTGCAGAGGAGGGCTACAAAACTAGTAAGGGGAATGGAATGTTTTAGTTATGAAGAGAGGCTAGAAAAATTAAACTTGTACACACTAGAGAAACGGCGTCTTAGAGGGGATATGATAACACTATATAAATATGTTCAAGGCCCATATAAAGGGCTTTCAAAAGACCTGTTCATTTACAGAACAGTACACAGGACAAGGGGCCACCCGCTTAGACTTGAGGAAAGGAGATTTAATCTACAACAGCGGAAGGGTTTCTTTACAGTAAGGACAATAAAGGTATGGAATGCACTTCCGGAGGAGGTGGTGCTATCAAATACATTAGATGCCTTTAAAAGGGGCCTGGATACTTATTTAAAAGAGCATAATATAGAGGGCTATGCACGTTAGTATTGGGATTAATATTTAGTTAGGGCTTGTTGATCCAGGGAGAAATCTGATTGCCATTTGGAGTCAGATGCCTTCTTTTGGGTCAGCGATGGTAAACAGGAATAGGAAAAGGGTTGAACTGGATGGACGCAAGTCTTTTTTCAACCTAAATTACTATGTAACTATGTAACTATGTAACCCTTCTGGGAGGGAGGTCTGAATACTTTCCTCAAAGACAACTGAGCCTTGTTCAAGGAAGAGAATATATTCACATGGCTTTGTAACTGTTTCAAGAATAGCTCGCCAAACAGCATCCCCTTGGTGGATGGCCCAAGTTCTTTGTCGCAAAGGTCCACCAGTTTAGGGTCAATTCGAAGAAGTGGCGTCTTCCTCCTTTCGTTAGAAATGGTTACATTAGCATTACCCACTAAACAGATGCAGCGCTGAATCCATTCTCTCACAGAGTGGGCATCCAATTTAGAGTTAGATGAGAGGGTAGAATCAGCCAGGTACAAAATCTGTGTCATTGGACCTGTTACATCCAGCAATTTACCTTGAGTGGAACGAAGACCTCGCGCTCCAGTCCTTTAGCGGGTCTCTGTCCGACTTAGCCATAAAGGTATACATGGAAGGGTCAAATTCAGGAGTGAACACCACTTTGTCCAGGAGGACTGGGCATGGACATTCAGATCGTAATCGTGCCCTGACTTCTTTCTCCAGGGGGTGGCGTAGCCAGAAGTGTAAGTACTGGGCCAGATGTGGAGGAGGGATCCATTCTGCAGAACAGGGATGTCTAATTCCATGTGGGTCGAACATAGGTTTACCCAGAGAATCCAAGATCCCTTTATCCTCAAGAGTATCCACAGAGCTCTTAGCAGTAAGGTTGATAGGCAGATGGGGCTCACCCATAAACTATTTGTCCTCCTGAGAGGTAAAGTAATAGGGGTCATCCTCACTGGACAGATCCGATAAGCTTGCTTGTCATGTGTCCACCTCTGTAAAATCAGGAGGGAAATCCAGGTCTTCCTCATCTGAGGACAATCTAGAAGCCCCATGAACCTCTGGGGCAGAGGTCAGTTTACCCTTTTTTGCAGGGTTTTTGCCTTCGTCTGGATTAGCCTTAGAATGGGAGCCTTTCCAGTGTCTTTTAGAGGAGTGAGATCTCTCTTGGCCCGACACATCAGAGTCTGGGGAATCCTCAGTCTCCTGGGTGGGAAAAGAGGTTGGCTTAGAAGAGGTTAATGGGGTAGGGAACCAGCAAAGGCTTTCTCTAAAGATGCTGATATGGCGGTATTGATAACTGCCTATAATTCATCAGTAATCAAAGAAGACCTTTGAGGGTCAGACATGGTGCAATAGAGGGGCTCACCCAAAATAGTAAAGGTTGGGGTACACCCAATTAATGTACAAGAAGAATTGAAATGAAGGAGGAGGGGCTCACCCATATATATATATGTATGTATTGGGGCTCACCCAAACAATAAAGAGTTGAGGAACTCAATAAAATAATTTAAGGCAAGCAAGCAACACTGTGAATCGAACTCAGAGTAATTGACAGAAGAGAGTAGCCGTGTCCTCGGATAACCTAGACAGAGAAGACGCGGGGAAATGCGGGAATGTCAAAATGGACACAGAATCTCGTGAGACGCGAGAGTTTGTAAGATGGCTGAAAGCCGTGAGGGGAGGATGGGAAAGGGGTGGCAGAAGGAACGAGTGGTTAAAGAAACACCGCTGGAGATACAGGAGACACAGAAGGTAGAGTTATGGCAAAGGTAAAACGATAGGGAGTAGAAACAAAGGGCAGAAGCCAAGTGCTGGAAGCAGAAGATAAGGGGAAAAAAATGGAGTAAACCAAAAGATAATGAGGGAGGATCTAAATGAACAGTAGTAAGGAGGGAATTAAATTTAATGGTTAACACTAGATGGAATAAGCTGAAAAAGGTAGAAAACCATAAGAGTAGAGTCTTTAATTATCAGTCAGTATATAAAGAACGAAAAACTCTGACCTGCTATGGAGGTGAGCCGCAAGAAAGAGGAAGAGTAGGTGGTCTACACAGCCATTGGGGTCTATATCTTGCTCTGATTGGCTGTCACTGTTTCCTTTGTTCTTGCTGCTATTGGAGGTTAAGTAAAGAAAGTTAAAGCAAATAGGAGCCTCCTGTCATGTTTTAAAATTCCCCCCCAAACACACACTTCTTTCAGCCCATGCTTCAGTTATCATATACGTCCTGTCTGGAGAGAATTAAATGGCATTTTGAACCCTTTGAGTGCCAGAGGGGTACGCAATGCATTGCTTCGCAATGCGTTGCATACCACTCTGGCACTCAAAGAGTTAACCAAGTATCTTGATTAGTTACAAACTTGCAGATAGATTCTATTTACCTCTTTATCACGTGTGAGTTAATTTGCTCCCACACTTTCTTGAATTTATAATGTTTATGTACAATTACCAGAAACTATTGTTTAACATATTATAGTTTCCCATATATGGTTTAACATTGATCATCTGCATGAGGAAAGGGTACTACCTGATTATTTGGATTTCTCAGTTATTACAGATATACATTATCACACTTTTACCCCATATATCTCCATACTTTTTGCCTGTGGCTTCAATAGTTACTTACATATAATTCAAGCCCCGTAGTCATATAACTCCAGTCAAGAGAGAGCTGACAGGCACCTTAGAAAGAAGGCATCATATATTTTATCATGTGTCTTTAATTCACTACACACCTGCAGATAGAGCATTTAATTATAAGTAGACCTATTGGCACTTGGTCGAGGTCTATATTTTTATTAAAAAGGGATGTTTCTTACTTATTATCCCTTTTTTATTATTAAAGAGGAATCCTATGTAAGTTTGCCCTGTCTGTTTACTAGTGGACTTCAGTTTAAAATAGACCTGTTAGTAAGTTTGTAACTACTAGCAGACTTATTATTCCAAATATACCCGCTAGTGAAGGTTGTAAAATAGTGGGAGGAATTTCAGTAGGGTTAATCGTGCTTGATGTAACAAACTTCTTTGTAGCTAGACTTGCATCCCATTCCCCCCCTTCTTTCAGCCTACACTTCAGTGATCATATACGTCTGGTCAGGAGAGAGTTAAATAGCATTTTTAACCAAGTATCTTGATTAGTTACAAATTTGCAAATAGAGCGTTTCTGTTTCACAATTCTAATTATTAGTAGACTTGTTGGCACTCTGTCGAAGTCTTTTTTTTTTTTTTTAATAACTTGAGGTTTATTGAAATTTTCCAATGTTATGAAGACAAACAAAACGAAAGGCTGGGGAGAGGATACAAAAAGAGAGATAGGAGGGAAAAGGATAAAAAGCCAGAAAAAACAAAGGTAGGGGAATACAGCAACTCGTATATCACAATATACAGTCAAAATAGTATTACAAACAGTAATAAAAAACAGTGACTCGGAATATATTACACCTTGAGGGCAAGCAGTAACATTGTCTCATTAAGGCATACCCAATATGGAACATGAATAAACGAGATGAATATGGCCCACAGAACAAGGGCCCACAGGTGTCATTCAGAGCTTAGGGACCCCTTCGACTACCCCCTCCAAGCTCCATAAGAATGAAAGTCATGTGAGGAAAGTCCCAAGATCCTCAGAAATAGAAAATATAAAAACAGTAAAGAAAAACATGAAACAACAGAAGAAGGGAGGGGAAGACACAGACAATGGAATGGAGAGTAAAAGAGAAAAAAAAAAAAAAAGGGGGGGGAAATCAACTCACCACCGTCCCAACACCAGGGTGTCCCCACCAAAAAGCAGAAGAATATCACAGACATAGTGTCCACGCAAATCATGGAACGGCCTGGTCTAAGTAAACCCGCATCTCTGGAGCCTCGAGAAACAACATCCAAGGTAACCAAGTAGCAGTGTATCGGTCTCTTTGACCCTCGGCCGTCAAAACGAGCTCCTCAAGGCCACGTGTGGCCTCAACTCTGGTGATCCACTCCGGAATCGTCGTGGGCGACGGCTTACCCCAGTGTAAAGGGATAAGAGCTTTAGCCTCGTTCAGCAAATGTCTGATCACCGATTTCTTGTAAACCGCAACAGGTAAAGAAGTATGATGGAGCAGAAGAGGAGCCAGAAGGAAAGGAGGAGGGGAGTCTGAGAACTTCCCAAGAAGTGCATGAATTTGGGTCCAAAACGGAACAATAAGAAGACAATCCCACCATATGTGGAGCAAGGTGCCAGAGGCAGCATTACAACGCCAACAAACATCCGGATTCCCAGGGGAAAAAGAATGTAAAAGCACCGGGGTTCGGTACCAATGGGTGAGTAATTTATAAGAAGTCTCCTGGGCCTTAGTAGATAAGGAACATTTATGGGTCAGATCAAAGATCTTTTTCCACTGAGCATCACTAAATGTACTTTGTAAAGAGACCTCCCATTTCCGAGGGAAAGCCGGGAGGGACAAATCACCGAGAGAGAGAAGCAAACGATAGAGTATTGAGATACTATGAGGAGGAAGTGCATCTCCCAAACACAAATCGTCAAAGGGAGTACGGGGTCGAAGCAAATTCAGGGATTGTGGAAGAGAGCGAACAAATGATTTCAGCTGGCTATAATGAAAGCAATCTAAAGCCGTCAATGCCCTATGAGGCAATATGTCTTGCAGGGAACGAAGTTCACCATTCTCTCCCAAAAACGATGAAAGTCGAGGAAACTCATCCTGTGAGGAACCTAAGAAGGAGCCCAAGTCTGACGCAGCAGAATAAGCGGGGACGGAAAGGTAGTGAGTCGAAAATGGCAAAGCATACCATGGAAAGTAGCAACAGTAGCAGAAACCAAGGCCTGTCCTCTAGAAAGTGATTTAGCATGAGAAGGCAAAAGCCAAGGCAGGACTTGTAAGGAAACGTCCAAAGCAGCACCCTCCAGGTCAATCCATAGCTTCTGAGGCGGGTGAAACGACCACTCCAGAATACGCTGTAAATGACACGCACGATAATAAGTACGTGGGCAGGGCAATGCCATACCCCCAAAAGATTTAGGACGCTGAAGAATGCTATATCAAAGGCGAGACCGTCTCCGGGCCCACAGGAACTTTAACCACAAGGATCGAAGAGATGTGAAGAACGCCAAGGGAATACGAATTGGTAGGAAAAAGGTAAAGTAAGCAGGGAAGAACATTCATTTTCAGGGCGTTGATACATCCAAACCATGAGACATACAACGGGGTCCAAGCTTGAAGATCCGAGTGCAAAGAGGACAGGAAAGGAAGCAAATTGAAGGAATAAAGGCGAGACAAATCACTGACCAAGAACACACCCAGGTATTGAAGCCGATCATGGCACCATTTAAAAGGGAAAGAGGCAGACAAGGAGTGTACCTCTGAGGTCGGTAAATTGATATTCAAAATTTCCAGCTTGGAGGGGTTTAGTTTGAAATTCGGCAGCTCACCATACTCCCGAAACTCCCGGAGCAAGACCGGTAAAGAAAGCCTAGGGCATGTAATCGGAAACAATAGGTCGTCAGCAAAACCCAAAACCTTATGTTGAGTACATTGCACCAAGAGGCCCCGAATATCGATATTAGTTCGAACCGCTTCCAGGAAGGGTTCAAGGGCCAAAATAAATAACGGTGAAAGTGGACAACCCTGCCATGTACCATTAGAAATACGGAAAGACTCTGACAAAGCACCATTGATTCGAACCCTTGCAGAGGGGCAAGAGTACAGGGACGACACTCAAGCGAGCATATGGGGACCAAGGCCAATTTGCTTCAAAACCTCGAGCATAAAACTCCAATACAGGCGATCAAAGGCCTTCTCCGCATCCGCTGACAAGAGAACCAATGGAGTGGATGATCCCCGAGCCCACTATATCAAGTTTAGCTCACGGATAGTACAGTCCCTGGACTCCTGCCCCCGAACAAACCCCGCCTGATCCGGGTGAACCAAATGAGGTACAAAAGGGGCCAAGCGGGAGGCTAATATCTTCGAGAATAGCTTTAAATCCACGTTCAGGAGGGAAATGGGCCGATAACTACTGCAAACCTCTGGGTCTTTACCCTCCTTCGGAATGAGGGAGATCGTGGCCGAGAGGGTGTGTGGATGAATCACACAACCCTCCAGTATTGAGTTGAGGGCAGAGACCAAGCGTGGACCTAAAATCTCTTGAAATTGTTTATAGTAGAGAAGCGGGAGTCCATCTGGACCCGGATATTTCCCGGCCCTAGAGTCCCAAATGGCCAGGCCCAGCTCTGTCAAAGAAAGTGGCAGCTCCAGGAGCTCCGAATCCTCAGGCCTCAACCTAAGTGTCACGGTTTTTAAAGACTCTCAGACGTAAGGTTTGGTAAAAACGTAACTTTATTGAAATGTTAAGGCAATCCCCATAGGGAAACATACATAACAATACAACAATAATAGTCCATACAATAGGTTCTACCAGCCTTGCCTAAAATACTGGGCAAGACAACCCAAGTGACAGTAGCAATAACAGGCTCTACCGGCCTTGCCTATACCGGGTAAGGCAACCGTGAGATGACATATACCGGTTCTACCGGCCTTACCAATACCGGGCAAGGCAGCCCAAAGGAGTACTGAGTATAGGCTCTACCGGCCCTGCCAATACCGGGTAAGGCAACCTTAAAGATGGTAATGTACAAGGTTCTACCGGCCTTACCAATACCGGGCAGGGCAGACTGAGGAACACTGTAGTAGGCTCTACCGGCCCTGCCTATACCGGGTAAGGCAACCTTAAGGATGGTAACGACAAAGGTTCTACCGGCCTTACCATTACCGGGCAGGGCAGCCTGAGCGAGTAGACCAGCTGTCAGATGACTATGACAGCAGAGAGGAATAGGAACTAAGGTCTTACTCAGCAGAAGTCTATTGCCAGGGAAAATCGGACGACTGCATAGGAGTGGACAGCGACCTAGCCTCAGTACTGGATAGATCAGGAGCAAACCAACGTCCGCACGTTGGGACCAACAATAACTATCGCCACTAGGTTTGATGGAGTAAACAAGCGTCCGCACGCTGGGACCCACAGAGTATCGCCACCAGGTTAAATGGAGTAAACCAGCGTCCGCATGCTGGAACCACCAATGTATATCGCAACCAGGTTTAATGGAGTAAACCAGCGTCCGCACGCTGGAACCAACAGTGTATATTGCAACCAGGTTTAATGGAGTAAACCAGCGTCCTCACGCTGGAACCAACAGTGTATATCGCAACCAGGTTTAATGGAGTAAACCAGCGTCCTCACGCTGGGACCAACAGTAAATGTCGCCACCAGGTTTTAATGGAGTAAACCAGCGTCCGCACGCTGGAACCAACAGTGTATATCGCAACCAGATTTAATGGAGTAAACCAGCGTCCTCACACTGGAACCAACAGTGTATATCGCAACCAGGTTTAATGGAGTAAACCAGCGTCCTCACGCTGGGACCAACAGTAAATGTCGCCACCAGGTTTTAATGGAGTAAACCAGCGTCCGCACGCTGGAACCAACAATGTACAAGCAGCAGCGAGAAGAACAATGTCGCTGGAGCGACGGGGCTAGAGCAGGAGCCCTACACTCCAACGGGGAGTCCACCGGGGCAATACTGATGCACTGACAGATGACTGGAACCACCGGAACCGCAGATGCAGAGCGAACCGGCTGGAGAAGCGGCAGACGGAAGACACAGAAACTCAGTAACCCGCTAGGTGCTGGAACACAGGAACACCGGAACACTAGCATACAGGAACATAGGAACACTGGAACACCAGAACGCAGGATCAGCAGGAACAGCAGGCCCAGAAGCCTGACTTGCAGATCAGGCCAAGTGAAGTCAGAAACACCACGAAAGGGCAACCTGGAAGTGCTCAACCTAGGTTTAAAAAGGCTGTGTGAGGAGGGCTAATAGCAGACAGCCAATCAGGAATACTCAACAAGTGACAGACACAGAACAGCACGAATCACGGTCACCGTGATACTAAGACGTAGATGGCGACCCACGTAAGCCGACACCTTGGTTTGGAGCGTCGGATCTGCGGGCGCCCATCTCAAGTTATAGAGGTCAGAAAAGTAAGAGACAAATTCAGATGCAATTTCCGAAGGAAGAAGGTGCACAAGTCCCCTAGGACTCTTAATTCTAGAAATATATGTAAGTTGCCAACTCCGACGCAATGCTCTGGCTAAATATTTCCCTGGCTTATCGGCGTGCTCATAAAATAAGGCCTTCAGTTTCCAAAAATGAAGGTGGGTTTGTTGGGCAAGGATGGACGCCAACTCACGCCTCAGTGCCAAAAGCTGCTGCAGAACCTCCGGCCTCTAGCATTCTTTATGTGACCTCTCTAGAGAGGCAATTCACGTATATAGGTCGCGAAGCGTACGCAAGCGTTCTTTCTTAGCCTCGGAAGAAAGCTTGAGTAGATGCCCCCGAACCACACACTTATGAGCCTCCCAAACCGTCAACTCAGCCACCTCTCCCGAAATGTTGTCCGAGAAGTAGTCAGTCAGGAGTGTCTTCATCGATTCCTGAACAATCTCTTGTGATAGTAAGGATTCGTTAAGCCTCCAAGAACATTGAGTGGGGCGAGTAAGAGGAGAAGCAAAGGAGACCTGAAGTGGAGCATGATCCGACCACGACAGAACTCCATAAGAAGCGGAACGGAGCAGAGGCAAATGATAATGAGATACAAAGACATAGCCGATACGTGAGTAGCGATTATGAGGCGCCAAATAGAAGCTGTATTCCCTGTCTTCTGGGTGCAAAGCCCTCCAACAATCCACCAACTGATGGTCAAGCGGCAACTTTTTGTTTCCGTAGCACAAACCGTGGCGTGCTGGAAGAACCCAAAGAGGTATCCAGAGCTGGGTCTAAGACGATATTGAAATCACCGCCTAAGATTGTGAAGCCCTCCTGAAATCCGAAGTCTATTTTTTATTATTACTTGAAAGGGATGTTTTATTCCTTATTGTGGACAGTACTGATATGTTTCTCAGTTATTTGTACAAATCCATTTTCGTTATTAAAAATGAATCCCTTATGAATTTGCTCTATCCATATACTAGCGGACTTTTATTTAGAATAGTCCCGCCAGTGAAATTTGTCCATTAATGGGAGGAATTTCAGTAGAGTTAATCGTGATTTCCCCTTCCCCCTTCTTTCAGCCCATTCCTCAAACCCGTTTCGAATCTTTCTTGGAGTGGATAATCTACCTCCTAAATTGCCTTATGGCTTATTGATTGGACCTAACTTTCACAATTTTCATCAATTATTCCATTGTTATAAAGTTCTCTCTCTCAATCGCATTTAAACTTAGATATCAGAGCTATATGGCATTCAACTGAAGCATGTTTCGCAAAATAGCTTTGTCAGATGGATATTTAATTTAAATACAATGACTACATAAGACATGAATGAGGAGATGTGCCCTCTATAACCCTCACATCATGTCCAATTTCATGACCATAATACACATGTCCATTGTGGAATACTGGCTTAGAGAAGAACATGGCTTGTTAATAATATACAATCCTCATAATAAAACATCCTTTTGATTTTCCTTTCTTCTTTTCTTTTTGGTTATTTAACTAAGAAGGAGTTATTAGAACTTTTACAAAATATGAAGGAATTATATTTTTACTGGGTATGCTATTTTTTCAAAATAAAACAGTTCTCAGAATTAAGCATTTAATGATTTATGGATTCAAACACATGCTTTAATAAAATCAATTTCAACTGTGTAATTTCATTCCAAAGAAGACTATGTCTAACACATATAAAATGTAATAAGATTTAAGATTCCCTTTTCTAATTTTTGAAAGATAATAAATAATTCAAAAAGGAATCATTAGTATTTCATACAAAGGAATAATCAATCCTTTTGATATATCTATGTTTTTTCATGAAGCAGTTTATCACTTTTTTATGGACATAATTAAGGGTTAAAAAGAATTCATGCTTTAATTCATGTCAAATGCATAACAAAGGGAATGATAACACTAGTGAGACAATTGAGAAAGTTACAACAAGAGGAGTAACCTATATTCATTTTAAGTACGGTATCACGTTCATTAAGACGGCATCACAGGGCGGTAGGTGGGAGGAGTTTGGCCCCTTTAAATATTGGCACTAACACAACAGCAATTCAACTTTGAATAAGCTATTTTGCGAAACGAGCATCAGTTGAATGCCATATGTAGCTCTGATATCTAAGTTTAAATGAGATAGAGAGAAATCTTTATAACAATGGAATAATTGATGAAAATTGTGAAAGTCAGGTCCGATCAGTAAGGCACAATTATGGGAGCAGGCAGAAGCGGAGTCAAAATACAGGCAGTCCAAATATCGCAGTACCTGAGGGGAGACAAGAGCAATCAAGCAAGCTGGGTCATACACAAGTAATCAAATAGATCCAGAGGGAAAAACAGAGAGAGTAGTCAAATGGGATAACGAGTCAGCAACAAAAGGCAATCTGGGGCTAAGGAACCACATAATCGGCAAGGCACCAATGAAAAACCTCCCCCTATAAACCTGTAAGGTCCAATGGGTGACAAGGGGTTGGTTTCAGAAAAAAGAAGCAGGGATCATGACAGAAAATGAGAGGGCTTCACATGGCAACGTGATGGCAAGCATTGTTTGCATGAAGTATCATGAACAACAGAGCAACGAGAGGGTTAAAGATGGACTTGGACAGGATTTGTTCTGCTGTACCCTTCCCAGATCTACTTTTATTGTCCTGTATATTGTCCTTGTTTGAATCCCCTTAGAGCTTTGTTGGTTCAGTTGTGTGAATGAATAGTGGCCATGTGCTTGGTGTGACAGTGTTGTGCTGTGGTAGGTGGGAGTTATGGTGTGTTTGGATATATAACGTTTCACTTACCGAGGAGGGTGCTGTCATCTCTAGTGTCTGATCCTCCAGGAATCCCCTCAATGGTCATGGTTGACACACTGAGCCTGAGCATCTCCTTCCAGGGGTTGAAGATGATGTTGTGTGGGGGTCCACCTTTAGTAGCTCGGGTGTGCATGGCGACCTCTCCCATTTTCTTCTTTACCAGCCGCTTGCAGTCACCCCATCACTTCTTAATGGAAACCAAGGTTCTCTGACATGTGGAGACTGCATTCACCTGACCTCCTTGCAAGCCCCCAAACCAGTGACCCTCTCTCATGAAAAGGATGTTCTCCTTATCCAGGATACTCACGACGAGGACCCTGTTCTCCTCTTTGGAGTATTTGGTGTCCCTCAGCCTCTCATAATCAGCTCCAGCCTGTGATTTGTCCTCCCTGAGATGTCCCTGGCTGTATAGGGTGCTCCCCGACAACTCCCTTGCCTCACTGGCAGTTCTGTCCCTGTCCTACGTGTTTCCTGTTCTTGGCCTGGTCCCCCTTCACCCAGCAGATCTCTCTCTCCCACTCCTACCCTGACCTCTCCTGCTACTCTACCCATCCCCCTGTACTCCTCTTCTCAACATCTCACACCCACTCACACAGGCCCTCACAGATACACTCGATCCCATTCACTCTGTCACTTTCTGTCACTCACTGACTCACACTGCCAAAATAAAAGATAAAAAATGTGTAGTGTTATACACAAAAAAGCTGTATGTGTGGGTGTGTATTTGTATGTTTGTGTGTAATATGTGCCAAGGTGTATTCCCACCTCAAGTGTACACACCTCTCTCCCTCACTCTGTTTGCTATCCTCCACTCCCGGGTCCTGTGCTCTAGCTTGCCAAAACAGAGACAATGTGTGTCGGTTATTTTGGGGTATATATAGGTGTTTTTGAATGTATGTGACACTTTGGTGTGCTGTGATTGGCTGTGGGTTTGAACTTGCCTTAACAACAATCAAGGTTGCTAGATAATGTAGCCGTTATGTTTTTCCTTGACATTAGACTATCGTACCTTAATTATCAGCTGACTGGGAGGCACGGTGAGGTGAGAAAAGGTGCAAAACAGGTTTTTTCTTTACATGGATTTGTTGGGCCTATACTCGTTAGCTATTCCGGTAGACTGTGTATTGAGTTTGACATAAATTATTTTTTATTACTGAACGTTGGCATTTTTTGCCCTACCATCTGTTTTACCAGACTCAATTGAATCAAGTCCTAGTCTCAATTTCTATCCACAAGGACTCCACATTATGGCCAGTTTCCTCACTAATATCACTCCTCAAATTTGAATTTACCTCTGATGTCAAATATAAGCACACACCTTCCCCTTTTCTATTAATGGGAATAGCCCTTTATATTTACAGACCAATCAAGTGTATCATTCCACCATGTTTCAGTTATACCAATTATGTCCCAATGCTCATTAACTGCCAGCAGTTCTAGTTCTCCCATTTTATCTATATACTTTTTGCATTTGCCAGCATACAATTAATTTTGAAGTCTTTACATATTTTACCCCCTACATGCCGTTTTTCTACATCTTCATTTAATAGGAGTTTCTCCCTATTGACTACTTGTATCCCCACCCCCATGATCATTTACTTGGACCCAGTTCCTAACTACTATATCTAACCAATTTTTGCTATCTATATCCACCGCCCCCTTTCCAAGTTTAAAAGCTCCTCCAACCTTCTTAGCATTCTCTTCCCTAACACGGTGGTTCCCTTACCATTTAAGTGCAATCCATCACTTCCATATAGATTGTAGCCAAGAGCAAAGTCAGTCCAGTGCTCTAAAAACCCAAAACCCTCCTTCCTACAACAATACTTTAGCCATGCATTAAGTTTGTACTTGATGAAATTATAGAGAGGTTGCTTGCAGATCCTGTTGATGTCTCTCTTGGTGGTGCCCCTGGGGAATCTGATGTATTTTTTTTTAGAACTTGTTTTACCAGGAAGAATGCATTGAGAGTTCTCTGATTTTCAAGTATGTCCTGGAGAGCTTTTTCAGTAAAAAGTAAGATATTTACAGAAATAGAGAAACCGTTTATACCAAAAGAAAAATATATATACAGTCACATTGTTTTTAGATACAAATAAGCAGTTATTTTTAGGAATTTTAGACTGGGACAAGATCTAATTTTTTTCGGTTATGTTATTCCAGACTTTTGGAGCACTGAAAAAGGAGGCAGATTAACAGGCTTCTTTTGTTGTAGTGTGGAATACTCATTGGAGGTTTTCATTTATATGGAGAGAGCATACTGCTCATATAGTCTGGTGTCTATCCAGAGAAGTGGTTATAAATTAAGCAAGAAATATGAAGGGCGTGTCTAAATTTGAGTATTAATAATACCAACAAGAGCAGCACTAGTATGCAGGATCGAGACAAAAAATCAGTCTAGCTGCCTAAGAGCAGATGGCTGTGCTTTGTTCTATCTTTCTATATATAAATAGTAATATAAATTGGCGCTTCAGACAGATAATGTGTGAATATTTACTGGACCAAATATATACCATAACCATAAGTCGCAATTCAAGTATATTTTATTCAGAAAGTTCAAAGAATTTTCCAATATATCTCCAAAGAAAAATCCTGAAAAATCATCTAGTTAACTGAATATTCATACTAAATGATGGGAATAAATGTATTAGTGGTCTTTTTGCCTATCACTCCAGGCAAGAGATCACAAATATATCCCAATCAATATTCTGGATAATATAATCCATACAGAAAGTAATACTGTTCTACTCCTGACATATGATTTTAAATATGACAACAATTTTCGTAATTCATGTATAGCATTTTTTTTGTAGTGCTTATTACCCCACTCCAATACGGAGAGTAACTCCGTATTGGAGTGGGGTAATAAGCACTACAAAAAAAATGCTATACATGAATTACGAAAATTGTTGTCATATTTAAAATCATATGTCAGTATTTATTGAAATGCAACTACACCATACAATTCAATTTCATCAATGGTTCACCGCTGTGGTACTCTCCGGCTCATCAACATAACTGGTAAGATATCCCAAATATAAAAACGGCTCAAAAGCAGCCAGTATTTAATAGATAACTTGGATAGCTCTGTGGCCGTCCTCTTACATGAGGGAAACACCAGAAATGACAGTGACCTAAGATGTAACCCCACTGTGACACACCGAGAAAAGTGACAAATACCCTATTTCCTTTCTCTATCTATAATCCTCTAAAATCTTAAAAACACGAACGATCGATCGTAATATAAAAAGAAAAAAAAACATAAAATATATAAAAAATATTTATTTGTATAGGACACTAAGAGAAAAAGAGAGTATGCCCATAAATGTATTAGACACTCTTCCCTTCCAATACTATATGGACATCAAATTCATAAGTCTTATTTCGACTCTGTTTGGTTTAGTGACACTGTGATTACTCTAATCAGATGTTAACATCAGATTTGATCTGTGATTTAATATAATGTATCCACAAGATGGCTGCGGTTAACCAATCCATTTGGTGCTTTAAATTCAATGTTCCATTGTTATTAGAACTTGTATGTATGTCCACCTCAATCTATTCTTTATTTATGCATACAAAGATCTTGATGGCATGTGTTTCTTCACTGTTATGTGAGAGTTATCTGGGTTATATATTACCGGACCTCTCTGTCTGATTACTCGAAAAGGAAAACCCAATATGTTCTTAACCCCTTAACAACCGGATGATCGGCGCGGTGACTTGAGTTAAGGACCGCGGAGCATTTTTCTTTTTTTTTTCTTTTTCTGGTTCCGGACTCCTCGAACAGTGTGCAGCCGCGGGGGGAGCCCGGAACTCCATGACAGTCATAGTACGTCATGGGTCATTTAGTCAGATCGACCCTTGACGTACTAGGACCATCAAGGGTCGTTAAGGGGTTAAACTGGACTGGGTTATCCTCCTATATCAATACTTCAAATCTCGTTCACTACACAAATATATGCAAGATATATAAAAAAAGAACGATCTCACCATTTCTGCCCAGAGCTCCGTTCAATCTCTCCTACCAGACTTGACTCTATGCCCATTTCAGATCTTACTCCTGTTCCAACGATCAAAAGATGTAATTTCAACGTCTTCCTTTGTTTCAGATTCACACCACTCCTGTTTGGTTCTGTTCATCTATATAACAGTCAAGCCTTAGTTTTCTTGATCTTTAATCCCAATGTATAGAGTGTCACACGTGTCATCCAATATCTCCGTATCTCTACTGTGTCCTCCTCCAATGCGTTTCAAAATCTACCGATTTCTTCATCAGGGAGAAAAAGTATATTCTACCACATACAGGCTCTACCTATATACCTGTCTCAACTCCTCCCTCCTAACACGTATCCTGTTAAAGGTGCAGTTGCATTCAATCACAAAACATGTATAATCTAACTATCGTTCGAAATCTAATAACATCTAAAAAATCTACATAACCATAAAATATGGCTGCATACAATATACAACCCATACCACCATAAACCATGGTTATAGTGCAGTGTAACTACAAAAAAACGAATGAATGAATAATATCTCCAGGTAATAACTATAACTCCACACACACACACACATATATATATGTATAGTGTTTATAGTACACCCTCAAATAGCCACGAAACATGTATAACACCATATAATTGTGTAATAATAACTCTATAGATAATTTAAATATTTGAATACTTAACACCATAATGGAAAATATACAACTACAGGAAGCCAAAGATCTCTAGTTCCTCATTGAGTCCCCATGGTTTTCCTATTTTTCCTAATTTGTCTTTTAATATTATATATGTTTTCAAATTCTCTCCTTCATACATATCTTGGTCCTCCCAATATACTGTTTCCCACAATTGCATTGTATGTCATAGATTACACCTTTTGTGTTGCAGGTTACGACTTAATTTCATATTTTTCTTTCGTTTTATTTGAATTAAATGTTTTTCTATTTTTATTATTACAGCAAGTTTTACATCCAAGGCAAATACCACATTTAAAAAACCCTTTCTGTGTTTTTAAACAATTATCTTTCTCTTTCATATTTTTCCTTTTAATACTAGGGGCTATTTTAATTCCCAAATTTGGAGCTTTGGAAAAAATTATATTTGGTTTTTCAGGTAAGATATTGCATAATATTTTATCATTTTTTAATATTTGCCAGTGTTTGTTAATTTTTCTAAATTGCCTGTAACCTGTGTTGTCTTCTTTCACTATTTTCTGTTTTTCTAACAGTAAGTCTTGTCTTTCTACATTTTTTATTTCTTCTAAAAAAAATTTCTAGGAGGGAGGCGTTGAGACAGGTATATAGGTAGATGCTGTATGTGGTAGAATATACTTTTTCTCCCTGATGAAGAAATTCGTAGATTTTGAAACGCGTTGGAGGAGGACACAATAGAGATACGGAGATATTGGGTGACATGCTATACATTGGGATTAAAGATCAAGAACACTAAGGCTTGACTGTTATATAGATGAACAGAACCAAACAGGAGTGGCATGAATTTGAAACAAAGGAAGATGCTGAAATTACATCTTATGATCGTTGGAACAGGAGTAAGATCTGAAGAGAGCATAGTGTCAAGTCTGGTAGGAAAGATTGAACGGAGCTCTGGGCAAAAATGGTGAGATTGTTCCTTTTTATATATCTTGCATATATTTGTGTAGTGAGCAAGATTTGAAGTATTGATATAGTAGGATAAACCAGTCCAGTTTAACCCCTAGAGTGCCAAGTGGGTACAACATATGAGTTTGGACAGCTGTACATGCTGTGCCAAGCTTGTACGTTGTACAGCTTAAATGCGGTCACTGCATAAGCCGCTATAACCAGCATGCAGTGGCTGCATTTAAAAAAAAAAAATTGGCTGGCAATCGTGGGGGACATGAGGATCACTCCTCATGCCCCCCCCAAGAATTGATCTCCCAGCCGATCGTGCTGGGAGATCAATATTTGCAAAGGAGAAGCCACACAACAAGCTATGAATAAAATATATATTTTTTAAATGAACCCTCTGTGTGCCACAGGGGGTCCAGTGCATTGCTTTGCAATGCATCGAACACCCCTGTGGCATGCACACAAAATGCCTCCAATCCCCCCCCGTACCCTATCCACCAGCCTAGTTCCACAGTTTGAACCCCCCAGCCTGGTTCCACTGCCTACTGGTAGCCCCAAGTGACAGTACGCACTGGATTCAGGCTGGGAATCAAACAGTGTATGTGGGGGACTTACAGTGCACAGTGGTAGTCACATATCCCCCATAAGTACTATCTTACCTCCCCCACCGCCACCTCCATACTTGCTCTCTGCCCACTGGTAGATATACTCACATACACTGCCTGACCTCTCGTCCCTCCCCCCACCTGGTTTCACTCACATACACTAACTGACCATTGATAGCCATAGAATAATACATACTCTGTTTGCTTCCCCATCCTTGTTCTACTGGTAGCCACGCTCCTGGCACCCAATATGGTATGTCATCCCACAGCAGTGGGGTACCATTTATTGTAGGCTGGCAGGAGGTCCTCCTAGGAAATCCCATGGTGTTGAACCATTTTCAAACCTTTGAAGTGACTGATTTGTAAAAAAAAAAAAAAAAAAATGTTTTTTTTTATGTAGCACCACATTCTGGAAATAGTTGTGCACACTAACATAGGGGTAGAAAAGCAAGTGACCCCTCATTAGATGCAGCAGGTTATCTTCTTTCCAAAATGGTATGGTTTCTCTACCTTTTCTTCACTTCTATAGCTGTTATAACCATTTTCATACACGCACGAATGTTTCAGAAAACGTTAGAGAAATTAGAGGTTGTAGCAGTAGTAGTTTTGTACTTCTAGCACCCCCTACGGTATGTTAACTCATATCAATGGGGTGCCATTCTTCTCCTAAGAGCACTAGCTAACAAATACAGTTGGATATCCCATAGTTTTCACAGATTTCACTACATCTGAAGGGACAGAAATATAAAAAAAATTAATTTTTTTTCCTATATCGGCTCCTTCTGGAAACATTTATGCACACCAGGATTGGGATAAGAAGGCAATTGACTCCTCATTAGATGCGGCAGGTTATCTTCTTTCCAAAATGATATGGTTTATCTACCTTTTCTTCACTTCTGAAGGTGTCATAGCTATTTTTGTACAGGCAAGTCAGGTTTGAGAAAACGTTAGAAAAATCAGAGGTTGTAGTAGGTGTAGTTTTGCACTTCGAGCACCCCCTAAGGTAGGTCAATTCATACCAATGGGGTGTCATTTTGCTCTAAGAGCACTAGCTAATGGATACAGTTTGAAATTCCATGGTTTTCACAGATTTCAGTACATATGAAGGGGCAGAAATGTAAGAAAATGCCATTTTTGTCCTATATTGCCACATTCTGGAGGCATTTGTGCACACCAGGTTTGGGGTAAGAAGGCAAGAAACTCATTAGATGCGGCAGGTTGTCTTCTTTCCAAAATTGTATGGTTTGTGTACCCTTTCTTCAATTCTCTAGTTGTTATAACCATTTTTGTATAGACAAGTAATGTTTGAGAAAATGTTAGAAAAATTAGAAGTTGTAGTAGGTGTCGTTTTGCACTTCTAGCGCCCCCTGAGATAGGTCAACTCATGCCAATGAGGTGTCATTTTTCTCCTAAGAGCATTAACTAATGAATACAGTTGGAAATCCCGTGGTTTTTACAGATTTCAGTACATTTGAAGGGGCAGAAATGTAAGAAAATGCCTTTTTTTCATTAGCTCTCACACACTTCCCAGTCAATCATCTTTGAGCGGTGGAGCTTGGAGCTGATTGACTAGGAAGTGTGTAATCACATCCCAGCCAATGGCTGTGAGGGTATGTGAACAGAGACTGCCCATATATAAAGGCAGTCTCTGTTCAAATTCCCTCAGGTTGGACGGGGGGGGGATCTGTGCCACACATCACTGCCTCTGCCACCACCTCTGTGGCCGCACACATCGGCGGAAACAAAAAAGCTAAGTATATTTTTGGAATACTTATTTTTATACAATTGGAAGCATTTTATACTATGTTTAGCAACACACAAATACATGTTTAACCCTTTGAGCCCCAGAGAGATGCAGCACTCAAGGGGTTAAACTATGTATAAGTGTGTGGCTTATTTGATTAAAAATTGTGCATATATTTTTTTTCCTTTACAGCTAAAAGACAAGAAGAAAGAAGATACAAGACAGAAGAGAAGAAAGAAGATGGACAGTAGATGACCAGAATGCTGATAACTCTGCTGGCACTAACTTTAAGTGGCACTAACTTTAAAGGGATAGTAATGTTTCATAATAAAAGCAGCTCTAATTAATCATCATAGTAGTTGGACTTTGGAGAGTGTTATTTCAATACTGTCAGAGTTGTAGTACAAGAGTAATTCAATGACAAAGTATCCCCCTCCCGCCCCTTTTACTGATGTAACACTGCTCAGCCAGAGCAGAAGGGAGTTGCCCAGGTAGAAAAACCTGAAAAACTTGTCAAGGGGGGCAGAACTTTCATTGTTCTCATAGGAAGAAGATTATCTGTCTGGTCTATGGACTGCATTCCACATCTGAGAAGAGATGGCTTACACTAGGTAAAAGGGGTGGGAGGGGAAACTTTGCTTGTGAATATCTCTCAAACAATAAAGGGTTGAGAGATAAGACATATCGTTCTTCATGTTTTTTTAATGCCTACAAAATAAAATAAAGATAAAATGAAGTATTACTATCCCTTTCAACACTTTTTTTTAGGTACTTTGGAGGTATTGGCTAAAGAACCAATAAGAGACGTTAGTTACAAAAAAAAAAACACAGTCTATTAAATGGCACCTTGCAGTGTTTCTTTTATTTTCAATGAGCCAAAACTCCTAAATATAGTGGCTGGCAGGGGTTTTTTTGCTGGCATTTTTTCATAGCACTGGTCTTTTGCTTACCGTACTTGAAAAAATGTCATCACCTTTTTTTTTTTTTTTGCATCGGCTGCCTTTGACAGATACTATACCTTCTTCCCCTTATAGTAGGATATGCTATTTGTATGTTGACCAGTTTCACTCTTTATAGACCCGACTGTGTGGGCAATTAATTAAATTCATCTCCCTCTGATGTAAGCAATAGCTTGCCCATGTTGATTCACTTTCTACTTCCCTTAGGACTCTAGAGCTTTGTCATAAATCTTCCCTTTCTACCTCCGACCAGGATAGCTTGAGGATGAGCAGTGAAGAACTGGCTACTCTATTACACCAAAATGTGGTTAAATCTTTATGTGGCAGAGGCACTATGTTTCGGGGAACAAGAGCAGGTGGACATTGGCTTGTCTGGTTCTATTGCCAACATAGAACTCTGTAGGTTGAACAGTCTCTCAATTGCCTTACATTGCTGAGATCTTTTGTGAACTGTACTTCTGCTTGTATGATTTTTGAGGTTCCGGATCTGGTCCCGTGGCCCTCTTCCATCTCTTTCATTGCAGGGTGTTCTGCATAGTTCTGGTATACTGAAACCCCCTGCACAGATAGGGAAGTCCCTTTCTCTGAAACTGAACTCTTGGCAGTGATTAAGTCTACCCCAATGGGGAAAAGTCCTGGACATGATGGCTTTTCTGCCCATTACTACCGCACTTTTCAGACAGACTTAGTTCCTCATCATTTAATTCTTTCAGCTCTATCCTTCAGGGTACACCATCATTCCCTCGAAGTTCATATTTCAGTAACCAGGTAAGGATGCTTCTTGCTGTGCTAATTATCATCCTATTTTGCTTCTTAGTGTGTATATGAAGCTATTTGCTAAACTCCTTGCTACCAGGCTTCGCCAGTGTATTGGATACGATTTATTGTATTGTATATGATTCATTTCACACAGACAATTAAAGCAATATATTTGCATATGGTATGTGCATTCTGTATGTGCACCACAAGGGGCAGTGTTTATGAGTGGCTGAGCACATGTGTAATGGATGCCATTGCAGACATACATTCTGGGAATCCTGACCACCTGTGCATTAGCTATACCATGTGGCCAGGAACAAAAAGGGCCATGTGACTTATTCAAGTAACCAGATTGGACAGTGGTTGAAGTTATTAGGCCTTGGGAGCCATGTTTTTTTAGAACCCACCATGCAAAGAGAAGGATGAACAAAGGCCTTTTGCTCTCCAAGAGTAACATCAAAGAAATGACTTGCAGGGTTCCCTTGGACAAAGAGATATGCTTGCATGTGCTGAATTTTCACTGTAAACCAAGCTAAGTATAATTGTAAAACTGTATTTCTGGATTTATCTGTAACTTTGTTGTAATAACCCTTTTTTTTTTTTTTTTTTTTTTTTTTTTTTTTTAGATATATTGCTTTAACAGCAGATGTTATAGTAAAGTATATCATCAAATATTACAACTGTTTCCTGTGTATGCATTCCACATAATTAACTGATATAACGCAAATCAAATAAATATTAATGTTGTGATTATTTGCATATTAATATTCATAATTCAGGCTACGAATACAACATTTTGGCGTGGTTGGCAGGATATAGGTGTGATTATTTGAATAAATACAACAAAATCTGTTATTTCTTGCTTAAAAGTTATACCTGTGTGTTAAGCTTAGCCATTAAGATGTTTAGTGATAAGAAGCAAGCAGCAGAAGGGGGAAGAAAGGTCAAAATATGGCTCCATTCCTGGGTGGGCTAGTTTTGGATTCTGGCAGCCCATAGCCAAAGAGTTAATAAAGTACGCTACCCCCCATACACCCAGAATTTGGGACAGAGTTAGGTAGTCAAGCATTGAGATTAGATCTGAGGATGTATAAGAAAAAGGAGCGGAAAGCCGCAAATGAGACGGGATGGATCATTTTGCAGACACTTCAGAAAGAGGTACAATAAAAAGAGGAGCTGCAAAAAGAATTGCAGATAATTAAAGTTAATTATGAGTAAAAAATGTATGTAATGTAATGCAGCTAAAGTAGGAAAGTTGGAAGAGAAATGTTCAGCTCCAGCAGTAAAGCAACAGGGTAGAAAGCCTGTACCCTGTAATCAGCTTGTAACTGGATTAGGTGGGGATTCTGTAGATTCTCCCCTATTTTCTGTAGATGAGGACAAATGTGTAGTTATGTCTGATGGTGTGCATGAAACTGAAAAGAGGAGAGCCCGTCCTGAGCATAGAAAGAGGAGACTGCATAGCAGCACAGTGGCTCAGTGGTTAGCACTGTTGCCTTGCAGCGCTGGGGTCCTGGGTTCAAATCCCACCAAGGACAACATCTGCAATGAGTTTGTATGTTCTCACTGTGTTTGCGTGGGTTTCCTCCGGGTACTCCGGTTTCCTCCCACACTCCAAAAACATACTGATAGGTGAATTTAGATTGTGAGCCCCAATGGGGACAGGAACCAATATGAGTGTAAAGCGCTGCGGAATCTGTGTGCGCTATATAAATAAAGGATTATTATTATAGAGAGCAGGATGTTTTTGGAGTAAGAATGGGGGCACAGGATGAAGTGAATGAGAAAATGAGAGGTTACATACAAACTGAGTTGGTTGAACTTGCCAAAAAATTTAAGCAAACTGTTGGTGAAGGAACTGGTGAATGGTTGTTGCGTTTGTGGGATGGGGGTGCAGATACTGTGATGTTAAATGCAGCAGAAGCAGTTTGCATGGGACAGATTACCCTCCATCCACAAGTTAGGCAGAAAATGGGGAAAGTGAGGGAAAATTGTGGTAACTTTCTGTTGCTGGATATGATCAGACATGCGATATTTCAAGTGTTCCCTTCATATTGTGATATAGCGTGCACTTCCCCTTGGGTTACTATTAAAGATGCTATTCAAAGAGAAAGAATTATGGGATGTGTAGCTGGACTTAATGCTGATAATTGGGAGGGACCAGATATGGAAGATGTCACTGCCAGCATGCGTTGTCTATAAAATCAGTACATAAGATAAATCAGGTAAATGCAAAAGATCAATTAGTAACATAGTAACATAGTAAATTAGGTTGAAAAAAGACACAAGTTCATCAAGTTCAACCTTCGCCTCATACCCCAGTAACTGAGAATTTTATAGCTTTCCTGCTACCAATTAAATTAGTCTTTATCAGACCTTCCTGATCAGCCTACTGATAAACAGTATAACTCTGTATGTTCCCTTTTGAAAGAAATGTATCTAATCTTCTCTTAAATGTATCCATTGTATCTGCCATAACTACCTCCCTGGGCAATGAATTCCACAATTTAACAGACCTTACCGTAAAAAAACCCTTCCTCTGCTGAAGTTTATAGATAGACCCCTGAAGAAGTGATAGTATATCATGCAACGCGCAGGGTGAGAGTATTGTTTTTATATCTAAGATATCACATTATATTGTATATGTTTATATTGCTTTATATAGCGTTTTTTTTTATTATTTTTAGCGCTGTCATTGCATATATATTTTTATGCTATTTTTGATTTTGAATAAAAATATTCCAGTATGTGGTTCTTATAATTTGCTATTGGTATCAGTGGCCCCTCGGTATCTATATTTATAGAAAAGGTCCCCATTTATAAAAAGCTAGTCACTCATCAGATATAGAGTTATATGTTGGAGATTCAAGTTTGAGAGTGGAAGAACTATCTCCATCTACTCTGGGTGAAGTGGATAATTAGACGAGTATTGGGAAGACCAGTGGACGTTCAAGGAGGGAGCGATACAGATAACCGCACTGGGGGTGATCCAGTGAAGGCGTTCATACTGAGAGGCCAGTTTTGCCTCATGCAAATGTGAGTAATCATTCTGCTTACTCACAGGTGATTATTTGGTGGAGGATCATTATTGGCATTACAGTCTACATTTAGATCATGTGCGCTTCTCTCTCTTTTTTGTCTTTGTTTACATGCATTGGAAGTCGAATACCAGCGACAGATATTGGAAGGCAGCACCGTGAGAAAAAAAGAGGACAAGACTAAAGAAAGTTTATCTAGAGACTCTTTTATTTTTATTTTTTATTATTTGAGGAACAGGTTATACTGTCCTTATTGGTTTGTATTTGAGTAGTGAGCGCTTGTACATAGAAGGAGTGTAGTATTTTGATCATACTGGGGAAATGATATGTAACTTTCTTTTGGTTCCAACAAAAATATAGCTTCATTTTAATGTATGGCAACAGACATATTATTTTTATTTGTATATAGATTACATGCTGCAAGTATTGTATGTACAGGTGGCATCAAATCTATATTTTGAATTTTGCTTCCCCTCTAATTTTTTATAAAAAAAAGGGTGGGATTTAGTACATTTAATGACCTCTAGATGGGATGAAAATAAGTTAGAACTAGTTACATGACCTGTTATTCCATACCTTGAAATATCCTCCTAGACTGAAATTGCAGATGATGTAGCCAACAGTTAGTTACAGGTAATGTGTTAATTAATGTGTTTATGATCCTTTCTACTCTACTACTTTTGTATTGTTTTGGATGATCAGTTACGGAACCATTTGCTAATTATGCTGAGACAAGAGTGAAATAAACTGCTAGTGATTTGGTAAGATCATTCACACTTTAGTGTAGTATATCTTCTAATTTCTAAGCTAATAAGGTAACACATTATGACAAACACTGCGAGGATAACTCCAGCTGAATACCTTGAATAAAAACACTACAGATATACTAGCCCTCAAGCAATAAACTGTTTTTTCCTTGTGTGGATTCTTCAATACACCATGAAAGAGAAAAGCAAATGAACTGTCATAAAACATTTCCAAAATATGAAAATAACACCAGATGCCATGGTCTAATAGAGGAGAGAGCCTGCAGCTTGAAAGCAGCCTAGTCCTGACCTCTGAGTGAAGAAGTGGATCCGGTGTGGAAGTGACTGATAGATGCTGTGGATGAAGCAGTGTTGGTGGTACAGAAGCCCGAGAGAGATGTGAGTGGGAACTCACAAACAGAAGCCAGCTATAAAGCTAAATGACTAATGAGGGTTACATGAAGTTTACAGAGTGACTGAAATGTGCAATGAATGGTGCAAATGATCTCTGTGAAAGCCTTAGCTAAATTATGCTTCATATTACTCTAAATTTTAAAATATGTGGGTGTCAATCATGTCTCAGTATAAGCCTATTTTTACATCCAAGGTTACACACCCTACCCTTAAAACAGAATCAGTGTACAGGTGGGCAATTTAAGAGGTTAAAGTCTGTCTATGAGCCTACAGGTTGGGAATGTAAAATAGGATATCTTTATATTAAAATGTTCCCAAAGGTGGTTCAAGAGATTGTTGCTTACATTGACTTTGCTCTGTGTGTGTTTTAGGGGGTATGGTTATTTTAGGTATGATGGAAGGCAGGTATTATGCAAGTTTTTGTGAGGTTATTAAATGCTACTATACACTACAACCCATCAAACAGTGTGTAGTTTTATTGGTTAGGGGGTTTGTTGGAATTTTTACTTTTAATTTCTTTATCTTTTCTTTCTATTTTTTTTTTCCATAATTAGTATTTGACATCTGATGACATTGCTGTGTGGAGTGAATAAACAGGTGGATTGTATTGGATACGATTTTTTTGTATTGTATATGATTCATTTCACACAGACAATTAAAGCAATATATTTGCATATAGTATGTGCATTCTGAATGTGCACCACAAGGGGCAGTGTTTATGAGTGGCTGAGCACATGTGTTATGGCTGCCATTGCAGACATGCATTCTGGGAATCCTGACCACCTGTGCATTAGCTATGCCATGTGGCCAGGAACAAAGGAGCCATGTAACTTATTCAAGTAACAGACTGGACATTGGTTGGAGTTATTAGGCCTTGGGAGCCATGTTTTTTTAGAACCCACCATGCAGAGAGAAGGATGAACAAAGGCCTTTTGCTGTCCAAGAGTAACATCAAAGAAATTACTTGCAGGGTTCCCTTGGACAAAGAGATATGCTTGCATGTGCTGAATTTTCACTGTAAACCAAGCTAAGTATAATTGTAACACTGTAATCCTGTATTTATCTGTAACTTTGTTGTAATTACCCTTTTTTAGATATATTGCTTTAACAGCAGAAGTTATAGTAAAGTATATCATCAAATATTACAACTGTTTCCTGTGTATTCATGCCACATAATTAACTGATATACCGCAAATCAAATATTAATGCTGTGATTAATATCCTAATTAGAATATTAATATTTGCATATTAATATTCATAATTCAGGCCACGAATACAACAGCCAGTATCTTCCTCAGCTGATACACCATCTCAGTCCAGTTATGTTCCCTGCCGGAGGCTAGGCATAATGCCTCCACTGACATAGCCCTTATATACAGCATTAGTAAGCATCAAATCCCCTCTTTATTACTTTCCACTAATGCCTAGAGGGCCTTCAACCGGGTCTCCTGGGCATATCTTCAGGCACTTCAGGTCTGTTCCCCAAGATGTTGATGGTGATTATGCATCTCTCCCCTGCGCTTGTTATTTTTTGAATGTTGAGCTGCTTCTCTCCACAGTGCATATTCACCCTTGGATTAAAGGCATTTGGATCAGTGATGGTAAATTATTAAGTTACACCAATTATGTTCTATTCATTATCTCGCACCGGGCTCTGTCCTATCCCCCTCTAATTCCTCTTTTAGACCACTATTCTGAGGTCTCACAGGCCACAATTAATTATACCAAATTCAAAATTCTTTATCTCACTCTTCACCACGCGGAGGTGACGAACGTGGGTTTGCACTATCCTTTTCTGTGGTCTCTTGACTCTGTCCATTATCTGGGAGTCACACTCTTCCCAGATCTTGGTAGACTGCGTTCACTGAACCCCTCCTCCTCTTGACTCATGGAAGTCGTTGCTGCTCTCATGTTAGAGTAGAGTGAATCTCATAAAGATGATGGCCTTGCCTAAACTTCACTACCTTTTCAATACTATTCCCATCCCGCTTCCTCTTTCCTTCCTGAGGAGTCTGCAAATGTTTTTTAAAGGGATAGTAATACTTCGTTTTATCTTTATTTTATTTTGTAGGCATTAAAAAAAACATGAAGAACGATATAAGTCTTATCTCTCAAACCTTTATGGTTTAAGAGATATTCACAAGCAAAGTATCCCCCCCCCCGTTCAGCAAGATCAGAAGGGAGGTGCCCAGGTAGACTGCAGATAGGGACAATCTTCAATTAAGATAAGGGAAAAAGCTGAAAAACTTGTCAAGGGGGGAAGGGCTTTCATTGTTTTTATACAAAGAAAATTGTCCCCTGCTGTTATCTGTCTGGTCTTACAACCAGATTCACATCTGAGAAGAGATGGCTTACCACTAGGAAAAAGGGACGGGAGGGGGAAACTTTGCTTGTGAATATCTCTTAAACCATAAAGGTTTGAGACTTAAGTCTTATATCGTTCTTCATTTTTTTTAATGTCTACAAAATAAAATAAAGATAAAACGAAGTATTACTATCCCTTTAACAGGTGTATTTGCACTTTTAAGTGTTTGAGATTCCGATATTGGTCTATTGACCTATTGTGGATAACCCTGCTTATTCACCCTGCCTTGGTACCCAGGTTTGATAATTGGATCTTCCTGGTGCATGGGCTGCATTCCAAATTAGTAGACCCTTTTGGCCACTTTGTGCCAGCTCTGGTTGCGGATGGTGCGAGTTTTATCCAAGGAATTGGTGGTTCAGTGGGAAAGTCCGACATTGGGTACTCTGCCTTCTTCCGAATGGCTGTGTGTCAAGACCTTTATCTCGTTTTGTTATTCCCTTTTGATAACTTCCCCCGTGATGTTAAACCTTACTTCCTTTGGCAATGAGAAGAGGAGCTGAATGTCTCACTTTCCTTGGTACAATTCTATTGGGATAATTCGTTTCCATCATAGATTAGCTCGGAATTTGGCCATCAGGGAACTGCACTACAAAATACTTACCCAATGGAATTCTGTCAAGACTTTTCGCAATGCAGTCTGACAAATTCTGATGATGCTTTGAGCATGTAGGCTCTCTGAACTACAATTTTGTGGTCCTATTCCTCATAGCGTAAGGTTTTGGAGCAAGCTTCTAGCCTCCGTAGTATACTCTTGTCTATGGATCCTTGCTTCTGTCTTTTTCATTGCAGCCCTTTCTGTTACACTTAGGATTCCCAAATATAAGGTCAGGGTTCTGTTTATCATAGTAACATAGTAATTTAGGTTGAAAAAAGACTTGCGTCCATCCAGTTCAACCCTTTTCCTATTCCTGTTTACCATCATTGATCCAAAAGAAGGCAAAAAACCCCCCCTCAATATAGCAATTTAAAATTCTGCCTTGAATGGGGGGGGGGATTCCTTCTTGATTCCAAATGGCAATCAGATTTCTCCCTGGATCAACAAGCCCTAACTAAATATTAATCCCAATACTAACGTACATAGCCCTCTATGTTATGCTCTTTTAAATAAGTATCCAGGCCCCTTTTAAAGGCATCTAATGTATTTGATAGCACCACCTCCTCAGGAAGTGAATTCCATACCTTTATTGTCCTTACTGTAAAGAAAGCCTTCCGCTGTTGTAGATTAAATCTCCTTTCCTCAAGTCTAAGCGGGTGGCTCCTTGTCCTGTGTACTGTTCTGTTAATGAACAGGTCTTTGGAGAGCCCTTTATATGGGCCTTGAACATATTTATATAGTGTTATCATATCCCCTCTAAGACGCCGTTTCTCTAGTGTGTACAAGTTTAATTTTTCTAGCCTCTCTTCATAACTAAAACATTCCATTCCCCTTACTAGTTTTGTAGCCCTCCTCTGCACTCTCTCTAGTTCCATAATGTCCTTCTTCAGAAAGGGCGCCCAGAATTGAACAGCATATTCTAGGTGGGGTCTTACCATGGACCTGTAAAGAGGCATAATTATATCTTCCTCCTTGAGTCAATACCCCTTTTAATACATGCCAATATCTTATTGGCCTTTGCAGCTGCCAGCTGGCACTGCATGCCACTGCTAAGTCTGCTGTCTACCATTACTCCCAAATCCTTTTCATTAGTAGATTTCCCAGAGAAACACCATCTAAACTATATGTTGCATTTTTATTTTTATACCCAAAATGCATAACTTTACACTTGTCTATATTGAATCTTGCCATTTGCCTGCCCAGTTACTCAATTTGTCCAAATTCTCTTGTAATGAAGACACATCCAGTTCAGACTATTACCTTACTTAATTTTGTGTCATCGGCAAACACTGATACATGGCTCCCTATGCCCTCTGGCAGGTCATTAATAAACAAATTAAAAAGAAGAGGACCCAGGACAGATCCCTGAGGTACTCCACTTATCACTTTTTAACCAACTGGAGAACTTGCCATTTACTACCACTCTTTGCATTCTATCTTTCAGCCAATTTCCGATCCACACACAAACATTTTCCCCTAGGCCTATTTCATTCAATTTGTACATATCATATCATACTCATTGTGACTAGATTTTTAATTCTGGACATGTGGAAGCCTCCTACTTCCCCAACATTGGTGTGCTAAAAAATATAGAAGGATGTTTCTGATTGTCTCATACCGGCCTTGCAGATTTCCATAGATCCTGGGATTGCTGGTTACAGTGGGTGTTGACTTCTTCTGCTATGGTGTGATGCTCTGTCGCCTCTTCCTCCCCCCCACCACCACCTGCAGACCTATGTGATTCTCTAGGAGTTCTGCCTATCACTTCTTAGCTGGTAGTTTGTTTCTTCCTGGACTTGGAGATCACACTGCCTTCACAAAGATTATTCAGCAGTAGTATGGGTGAAATAAGCCTCCCCCTCCTACCTTCCTTCCATCCCTCTGCCTA